>OZ020276.1:12015912-12153037 GCA_963971205.1 Aethes cnicana
CGTAAACCACAAACATATGAAATACTTACCTACAAATTCTTAGGTATTTTTTCAATCTACTGTAACTTTTTTTCCTTTTAACTACTAACGAAAATTCCTTCACTTCTATCAACTACTAACGATTCTCTATACGATTTGCGAAGAAAATCACGTAAATCACAAAAATATGAAATACTTACCTACAAATTCTTAGGTATTTTTTCAATCTACTGTAACTTTTTTCCCTTTTAACTACTAACGAAAATTCCTTCACTACTATCAACTACTAACGATTCTCTATACGATTTGAGAAGAACAACACGTAAACCACAAAAATATGAAATACCTACAAATTCTTAGGTATTTTTTCAATCTACTGTAACTTTTTTTCCTTTTTACTACTAACGAAAATTCCTTCACTACTATCAACTACTAACGATTATCTATACGATTTGCGAAGAAAAACACGTAAATCACAAAAATATGAAATACTTACCTACAAATTCTTAGGTATTTTTTCAATCTACTGTAACTTTTTTTCCTTTTAACTACTAACGAAAATTCCTTCACTACTATCAACTACTAACGATTCTCTATACGATTTGCGAAGAAAATCACTTAAATCACAAAAAATTTAATTACTTACCTACAAATTCTTAGGTATTTTTTCAATCTACTTTAACTTTTTCCCTTTTAACTTCTAACGAAAATTCCTTCACTACTATCAACTACTAACGATTCTCTATACGATTTGCGAAGAAAAACACGTAAATCACAAAAATGTGAAATACTTTCATACAAATTCTTAGGTATGTTTTCAATCTACTGTAACTTTTTTTCCTTTTAACTACTAACGAAAATTCCTTCACTACCATCAACTACTAACGATTCTCCATAAGGTTTGCGAAGAAAAACACGTAAATGTCAAAAATAGAAAATTTTGGTTTTTTTTTTTTCAAAGTCCCATAACTTTTTTTCCTTTTTACTACTAACGAAAATTCCTTCACTACCAACAACTACTAACGATTCTCTATATGAATCCATAGTCGTATTTTAGATTCGTGAATTTGGGGGTCCGTGTTTTTTCCAACCCCTATATTTTTTTAGGGGTGGTACTACTAACGAAATTTTTTTTACTACCAACAACTACTAACCTATATTTATCAGAATCAGTCGTGAAAACACTGAAATTGGAAACTCGGGTTCCAAGTTCACATAGCTATCTTAAAAGGAAAAAAAGTTACAGTAGATTGAAAAAATACCTAAGAATTTGTAGGTAAGTATTTCATATGTTTGTGGTTTACGTGTTTTTCTTCTCAAATCGTATAGAGAATCGTTAGTAGTTGATAGTAGTGAAGGAATTTTCGTTAGTAGTTAAAAGGGAAAAAAGTTATGGGACTTTGAAAAAATACCTAAGAATTTGTAGGTAAGTATTTCATATTTTTGTGATTTACGTGTTTTTCTTCGCAAATCGTATAGAGAATCGTTAGTAGTTGATAGAAGTGAAGGAATTTTCGTTAGTAGTTAAAAGGGAAAAAAGTTACAGTAGATTGAAAAAATACCTAAGAATTTGTAGGTACGAGGGGCGTTCAAAATATTCTCGGTATTGATATCTTATAACCTCTTTTTGAATTTGTTTTGTTACTGGCTGGTAAGGTTCATTCTTTGACATTAAAAAAAAGTATAATTCAAACCGAGATGTTCTTTTGTTTTTCTGCAATTTCTGAACAAACACGAACACAATGAGTGAATTAACAATGTTAACGAAATTAGAACATCGTTCCGTAATAAAATTCTTGACGAAACAGGGTAAAAACCAAAAAACCATAAAAGAGGAAATGGATTGTGTTTACCGTGAGTCTGCTCCTTCTTTATCTACAATTCAAAAGTGGTCAAGCGAATTCAAACGTGGCAGGGAGAGTATTGAAGATGACCCTAGACCTGGCCGGCCTGTAGTAGCTACTTCACAAGAAAATATTGATCAGGTGGAAAACCTTATATTGGAAGATGGTCGAGTGAAGATAAAATCAATAGCTCAAGTAACCAATCTTTCTATTGGTACCGTACATGACATTATCCATGACCATCTTAATATGTCAAAGGTCAGTGCAAGATGGGTTCCGCGAATGCTGACTCGACTTCAAAAAGATGTGCGTGCAGCTTGCTGTTCCGATTTTATTGACCTGTGTGGTGAAAATCCTGATGAGGTGCTGCAAAAGATAGTTACTGGAGATGAAACCTGGGTTCATCATTATGACCCAGAGAGTAAACCGGAGTCCATGCAGTGGCACATTAAGGGTTCAGCTCATCCCAAGAAGTTCAAGGTCGTCCCTTCCGCTGGCAAGGTCATGGCAACAATATTTTGGGATTGTGAAGGAGTATTGTTGATCGATTATAAAGAAAAAGGTGTAAATATCACGGGACAGTACTACGCGAATATTCTACATCAATTAAGGGACGCAATAAAAGAAAAAAGGCGAGGAAAGTTGTCTAAAGGTATTCTGCTTCTGCATGACAACGCCCCTGTCCATACTGCTCATATTGCCAAGGCAGCTATTGCTGAATGTGGGTTCGGAACTATAACTCATCCACCGTATAGTCCGGACTTAGCCCCCAGCGACTTCTTTTTGTTCCCCAATCTCAAAAAGGATCTGCGTGGAAATCGATTTTTTGACGATGAGGCGTTGAAGGCGGCAGTAGAGGAGCACTTTTATACCAAGGATAAAAAATATTTTTATGAGGGATTAAAAAAAATAATTGATCGATCTTTTAAGTGTATTAACATAGGGGGGGAGTATATTGAAAAATAAAAAATATCAACTGTTCATACTTGTTTGTTTTCATTCCAATACCGAGAATATTTTGAACGCCCCTCGTAAGTATTTCATATTTTTGTGATTTACGTGTTTTTCTTCGCAAATCGTATAGATAATCGTTAGTAGTTGATAGAAGTGAAGGAATTTTCGTTAGTAAAAAGGGAAAAAAGTTACAGTAGATTGAAAAAATACCTAAGAATTTGTAGGTAAGTATTTCATATTTTTGTGATTTACGTGTTTTTCTTCGCAAATCGTATAGAGAATCGTTAGTAGTTGATAGTAGTGAAGGAATTTTCGTTAGTAGTAAAGAGGAAAAAAAGTTAAGGGACTTTGAAAAAATAATACAGATTTTTTCTATTTTTGTCATTTACGTGTTTATCTCCGCAAATCTTATAGACAATCGTTAGTAGTTGATAGAAGTGAAGGAATTTTCGTTAGTAGTTAAAAGGAAAAAAAGTTACAGTAGAATGAAAAAATACCTAAGAATTTGTAGGTAAGTATTTCATATTTTTGTCATTTACGTGTTTTTCTTCGCAAATCGTATAGAGAATCGTTAGTAGTTGATAGAAGTGAAGGAATTTTCGTTAGTAGTTACAAGGGAAAAAAGTTACAGTAGATTGAAAACATACCTAAGAATTTGTAGGTAAGTATTTCATATGTTTGTGGTTTACGTGTTTTTCTTCTCAAATCGTATAGAGAATCGTTAGTAGTTGATAGTAGTGAAGGAATTTTCGTTAGTAGTAAAAAGGAAAAAATGTTATGGGACTTTGAAAAAAAATACAGATTTTTTCTATTTTTGTCATTTACGTGTTTTTCTTCGCAAATCGTATAGAGAATCGATAGTAGTTGATAGAAGTGAAGGAATTTTCGTTAGTAGTTAAAAGGAAAAAAAGTTACAGTAGATTGAAAAAATACCTAAGAATTTGTAGGTAAGTATTTCATATTTTTGTGATTTACGTGATTTTCTTCGCAAATCGTATACATAATCGTTAGTAGTTGATAGTAGTGAAGGAATTTTTGTTAGTAGTAAAGAGGAAAAAAAGTTATGGGACTTTGAAAAAAAAATACAGATTTTTTCTATTTTTGTCATTTACGTGTTTATCTCCGCAAATCTTATAGACAATCGTTAGTAGTTGATAGAAGTGAAGGAATTTTCGTTAGTAGTTAAAAGGAAAAAAAGTTACAGTAGAATGAAAAAATACCTAAGAATTTGTAGGTAAGTATTTCATATTTTTGTCATTTACGTGTTTTTCTTCGCAAATCGTATAGAGAATCGTTAGTAGTTGATTGAAGTGAAGGAATTTTCGTTAGTAGTTAAAAGGGAAAAAAGTTACAGTAGATTGAAAAAATACCTAAGAATTTGTAGATAAGTATTTCATATTTTTGTGATTTACGTGTTTTTCTTCGCAAATCGTATAGAGAATCGTTAGTAGTTGATAGTAGTGAAGGAATTTTCGTTAGCCTACAGACTACAAAGTTACTTATGTATTTCTATAGTTATGTTTTGGAAAATGTAGCCGAAAAAATATTTTTAAATAAAAAAATAAAAACCGCCTTCAAGCTCCGACAGACTGCGATGTCAAGTTCACTATGATTATCATTTCTTTGGGTCGGTTCACTTGACACCGACTTCGCAGTCTGTCGGAGCTTGGAGGCGGTTTTTATTTTTTTATTTAAAAATATTTTTTCGGCTACATTTTCCAAAACATAACTATAGAAATACATAAGTAACTCTGTAGTCTTCGAAATTGACACCAAAATCATCTTACGTGCTAGCACGAGGAGTTCCCTCATTTTCTCATGGATCCCATCATCAGAACTGATCAAAATTAATATGGGACCAACTTGGATGTACCACCTTTCGAACAAAAAAAGAATAATCGAAATCGGTTCACGTTTACTATAAATTTTTGGTGAACATACATATAAGAAAAGATTCCGATGTATTGAGAACCTCCTCCTTTTTTTGAAGTCAGTTAAAAAGGAAGAAAAGTTACAATTTATTGAAAAAATAACTAAAGATTTGTAGGTTGGTATGCCCTATTTTTGTGATTTACGTGTTTTTCTCTGTAAATCTTATAGACAATCGTTAGTAGTTGATGGTGAAGGAATTTTCGTTACTATTAAAAAAAAATATATAAGTTAGGGGAAATTTAAAACAAAACAGGTTTTTCCTATTTTTGTGATTTATTAAATATGCATAATAGTGGTGCATGTAAGGAACATTAATAATCGATTGATTGATTGCTTGTCGAGTTCTCTGTAATCTTAGAAACTCTTACATAAAATAAAACATGGATGTTCTGTTTCTGAAGAAGTGTTCGATTTGAAACGTTCATAACTCTGTCTTTAAGGTCATCATGTTCTTCCCACTTGCCAGCAACACGCTTGATAAATGCGACGTAGTGGCCACCAGCATGGACAATTGTGGATACTAGCGCATAAGCATAATTGGAGAAGATTAGCTTTTCTGGTATTTCTTTAATAGTAAACTGTTTTCTGCAATCTGGATAGCCGTTTCGAGCAGCTACTAACGGGTTCCCAACATCCTCAATATTTAGCATTATGTGACCACCTACCGACAATCCTTTCTTTATGGCGGTACTTTTACATCGGAAACACGTTTCCGTGTTTCTGACCCTGCAAGTTAACAACAAAGCTTCTTGCAGGCCCAACATGCCAAGTTTTTGTTTGGGCTTGGGGTCTATATGTAACACGGGCAATGTTTTTGTGTGGGTAAACATGCAAATGGTACAGGCAATGCTCCTCTCCAGCGATGGTACATCACTGAGGAGGAATTTCTCCTGTAAATATGATATGTTAATAAATCCGTCTAAAATTCCATTCTCGACCTTCTTTGTCGTTACCAAAATCGCTCCCCGCATATCATAGACTTTTGTGGTAAGAGCTGATGTTGACAGTGTTTGGACGAGTTGGGAAAGTTTATTGCCACTCCCTCTCAAAAATTCCGAGTACGATGAGTAATCGTGGAGTGCAGCAAGCATGCTTTGAGCAGTGCAATCAAAAGCACAGGTATTAGTCACTTTCACCATTTGCTTATTGATTTTTGTCGGTCCTAAACGGTTTCCATTATGTAGCAGAGGCAAAACTGGAGTGAATTTAGGGCGTTTATGAATAATCTCAATATCCGGACAAGCAGTTAAATATTTTCCCCGTTTTCTTGTCCCTGAAAGTGACTTGGTAGGGTTTAGGCTTGTAGTTAAACCTCTCCAATCTTCTACTTCACTGAGTATTTTTGTTTCTGGGTCAGAATTGTCTGCTAGAGTATATTTTTCAGGTGAACGTTCATAGCTCTGATCCACACAGTCGATTTTTTCATCATATGATGAACTGGGTCCTCCAATGGACACCTGGATTTGTTCCGGCATCGGCATGGATGGGATGGGATGGGATTTATTATGGGTACTGTTTGATGGAGCATTTAATAAATTATTTGTGCCTTCTAAATTGTACAGATGCATCCTCACAAATTTGTCCACTCTAATAGCTTTACCCTTTTTAAACACGAGATTTTTCAGCTCTCTGAAATATTCCTCGCTACGGGCAGAACTAGCAACATTCAATTCTTTGAAAGTTGAATTTTCTACTAGTACCGCAGTCCATAAGACGAAATGCCCAGCTAACTTCACCAGACGATCTGCAAAATCAGCACAATAATAGCCGTTAAGCTTTGTTCCGGGTCCAGTACCATTCATATTTGATTTAATTTTTTTTAATATTTTCTCCATGGCACTGCTTTTTGTGTCTATTTCGTCGGTTACGGTCACGGCTGTCAAATTATCCTCACAGTCGTCGAATCGGTGCGATATATCATTTTGGTCAGTTGTAATCATATCTTTCGGTATATCGAAACATTTTATTAGTGTTATTAGTCTAGTGTAGGCGCTATGGCAGTGATCGTCTTCGTATTTCAAAGATGCGACCGTGACAACATCCGTACATATAGCCACGAAATCTTTAACTTTCTGACACGTCGTCAACAGAGCGACACAGCGCAAGAAAAAGTCCTTTTTTTCCACTGGTTGGTGTGTGAAACAGTTCCACCTGCCGACTAGCTTTATCAGATGTGCAATATCTATTCTTATCACACACCGCGGCCGATCTACGTGGATCGTAGTGCAATCTGCAGAGACCTCTAGTATTCCGTCGATGTATGCCCTTAAGTCTTTATTGTTAAATGCGAAGGACACTGCATTCAAGAGGGCCATAGAATAGTCCACGACTACCTGCTTTGGACATAATCCATCTAATCTTAGCCATTCGCGCATCCAATATGTGATCGTATTCATGTCATGCTTTTCGGACAACATTTGAAAGATAGGCAGGATTTTGCCTTGATACCCACAGACAGCCTGGTAAAGATAAACTACCCGCTTAGAGTTATCGGGATTTATTATCTGTTTTACCAGGCTGCCTGTTGCATCTATGCTAATGCTTGCGGCACTACCTTGTTTTAAAAACTTTTTGTACATATGTGATTGTGTAGGCGTCCAGTACATACAGTAAAATTTGTCAAGTCCGATCTCGTGTATGATATCTTTAAACAGTGTATGTTTCCACTCCCAAAGAGAAGCAAGAGCCGATTTGGCCTTAAATACTCCCAATTCTTTATCCCGTACTTCTTGCTTAGCCTTACGAGCAACTTCTTCCGAAGGAATGTGGGCTGGGATGACATCGCCGAATTCCATGTGTTCTTGTGCTTTCTCTCGGCGCCATGTGTAAGTAGATTTACCCTGTAGTTCTTTGCCTATGCGCAGTCGTTTTTCTCCCCGAATCTGCCGTTTCGTTTGGTGTGCTATTCCACGGGTATCGAACGTGGATATGTGCAATTCCGGACCTGTATTTTCTGACGTTGGTTCCTCGGTGCAGTAAATGTGTATTTTTGAACCACATTCTTTACAAACACCCCTAATGTTCAGGTAGATTTCACCGGGGTTCCTATTAATGTTTGATCTTTTGAATGAAAAGGGGCAGGGTAATTTTAAATGGTTCCATAATATCTCATAAACAGCATCTGCCCATCCTATAACGAGCACCTCGTATGCTCGTTCTTTATAGTGAGCTATATGAGTTTTGACGGTGTCCCACTCTCTCTTAGAAACATTTATTGTTTCCCTTAAGGAAGGAAATGGGCAAGCTGTTTCCTCCATTGACCAATTAATGTCATCTTTAGAATTATCTATTGACGTACAGAGTGTGTCGTCTTCATTATCCTTTGGCTTGATGCCGTGAATTTTACTACTCACTCCATACCGGTCTTTTTTTATGTAAAGCCATAGGTGCTCCTTCGTCATGCTTCCATTCATTGCTTCCACGGCACAGGTCCAGACATGATCCGCCCATGGGAGCAAATTCCCATCAGGATCTAAGAATTTCAAATTTTTTAACCTGTCGTACACATATTCTGCAGAATGTTTCGGCTGTCGGGGCATTTTTTAAGCTTTCTTGAAAGTCTAAAAAAGAAAAAGTAATGGGTATTTTTTACTTAAACACAAAATAAGTATAGAACAAAATGGAAATAATAAAAAAGCAGAAGATAATCAATCAAACTAATGGAGCTACTATATAAACATGCACAAAACTAAATGTATACATGCATAAAACCAAACATACACTATACAGTACTTACATACATTTTAATTTCACTTTGCTGCTTTACGTGAAAACGTTCACGGATCGTAACACTATTTTTTTTTTATAAAATTGATCAATTACGGTAATAACTTAGGTAAATATATCAAGAACTGTTAGTTTAAGTATTTATCTGAACTGCTAGTTTAAGCGTTAATCAAATCTAATCCACAACTTTTTATATTCATTGACGATTTTTCTTAGCTTTAGTTCGATGTTATAATTTCAAAATGTTTTTTTTTTTTAAGTGTTATTGCATGTGATGTACTGTCTACTTAAGGAATAAAGAAAATATTGAGAATATGGACCAGCTACCTACTCTGAATTTTTCTACTTGTGCTTGTGACCGATTTAAATTGGCAAATTCAAGGAAAATTGATTTTATGCGTTATAACATTACTAGCTTCTGCCCGCGACTTCACCCGCGTGGAATTCGGTTATCGCGTTCCCGCGGGAACTATGAGTTTTTCCGGGATAAAAAGTAGCCTATGTCCTTTCCCGGGACCCCAACTATCTCCGTGCTAAATTTCATCTCAATCGGTTCAGCGGTTGAAGCGTGAAGATTATTATTTTTTATCTTTAAAGTGCTATTTTTTGTTAGAGTCGCGTGTCCCCCCCCCCCTGCCAGCTAAATGGTGGTATTTGGATGGCTGAAAAAAATCACGGTCGTGGCATATATAACGTAGTTGAAAGGAAAACTATCACAGCTAAGTAGGCTGTACAAACTTACGAGTCATAGTCGACCAACTTGTGAAATGATTAAAACACCAATGATTTTTCTCGAGCGGCAGAGGCGTCGGGCGGGCACGTCATACCACAGGCTAGCTAGATGCTAATAAGTCTTAGAAAGGTACTGTGGGCATCGTCAACTTCGGAACCCTATACTTTGCGCGTGGCCCGACACGCACTTGGCCGGTTTTTAATATTAATATGGATAGATATGGATTGGATTCCAGGCGACATTTTCGGCTTAATACACTGCGGACATACCTAATTGTCTGTGTTTCTCCAAAACTATTGACCTAAACATACCAAAATCGGTTCCGTGCTAAAGATATATATATACTTACTGTAATATGTAAAATATGATGTGTGAGTGATGGCTTGACTTTTTCATAGGTACAAGTCGCGGATGGTATCAAAGGGAAAACGTTGAAACGGTGAATTTTATTGGTTTTAGGACAATGTAACCTAAAACTTAAATGTTAAATAACAAAATAAGTGACATAAGATTAATAATTATGGCAACTTAAAAATATTTTTAATACCTAGTACCTTTTTATTTCATTGTACCTATCATGTTATATCAAAAACTGCTTATACTAAATCATATATGTAATCTACATACACAAACCTTGTTTATTTCGTCTTGCTAACTCCACCATGCAGTCACGCACACAAATGTACTTGTCTGTGTATCGTAAGATGAAACATCTCTACTACTAAACTACTTTACTTGTACCTACTTAAATACAGAAAAAAGCGATTGAGTATTACTTATAGGTAGGTATTATACTTATACCACTTACTTTGAACTCTAATATTGTAGGTAGGTATGCAGGTTTTGTACCAACAATCGTGTGAATCGCGTCATGTAGGAATTCTTTCTGAAATAAATAACATCAATACGTTCTACATTATAGTTAGGTGTACATACCTGTATTTTTGTATTACAAATTACAATGTATAATAGACAACTCGTTGCCCGACTAGGTGGGTAGGTACCTACCTACAACACGCACGATAAAACTTAGGTACTTACCTACCTACCTACAAGATGCGCGGCAAAGCACTTGCCTTGCCGTTGACACAGAGTCTATTTACCTACCTACTGCTTAATCCGCCCTTCTTAGTTGTGTCGTGATATCTATAGGTACATACGTAATAGTACATTACAGACCTAGGGTGGTGAATTCGTAAATGTCCCAAATCGCAGGTTTCTGTGTAAATATGCGATCTGGGGCTTTACGAATTACCGCCCGTGGTTTGTCAAAAGTTTTACGTCTTGCCTTGGTCAAAAAGTGAGATTTTCTCTCCGCGTAGCGGGCAGAAAATCCCACTTTATGGCCAAGGGTGATGTAAAAATTGTTAAGCGCGTCGTAAGTAGGTAAATGACGGATGAAACTACCTACCTATTCGAACATAAAATAAACGCGTTCTCGAATAGAACCACGACACGGCAAACGGAAGTGTGGGGCTAGGGCGTCCTGGGGCTCAATTCGAAGTGTTGTATAGGAAAAGGGAGATTCCCAATCCCTGCGCTCACGCGTCGCGGCGTTGCAACCGAACTTTAAGCAGCTAGATTTAAAGTTCAACTGGAGCGCCGTGACGCGTGTCACGCGCGCATTTCCCTTTCTCTATCTACCACTTCGAAAAGAGCCTGTTACGGACTCTTTTTATAGCAAAACTAGCTGACCCCGCGGACTTCGTACCGCCTTAGAATAAATAAATGCGAAGACGGTAGCTCTGATGGAGAAGGCTTCGAGGCTTCTTTCACCGTGGCGATGTGGGATCTCAACCACTGTGACCCGAAGAAATGTTCCGGAAGAAAACTACTCCGCCATAATGTTATAAGAAATTTGAAACTGGGGCAACGGTTTCCGGGGTTAGTGCTCTCCCCTGTGGGTACTCAATGTGTCAGTCCTAACGACAAAGTTATAATAGAAAAGTCTGGACTTGCTGTTATTGATTGCTCATGGGCTAAGATTGATGAAACTCCTTTCGGTAGAATGAAATCTCCTCATCCGAGGCTACTACCATTTTTAGTTGCAGCCAATCCAATTAACTATGGAAAACCATATCAACTCAGTTGCGTTGAAGCTTTAGCAGCGGCCATGTTTATAACAGGTCACAAAAAGGAAGCACAGTTTTATTTGTCAAAGTTTTCATGGGGTCATTCCTTTTTAGAATTAAATATGGAAGCATTAGATCTCTATGCGGCTTGCTCGGACAGTAAAAGTGTTCTAGAAGCGCAGGCCAAGTACTTGGAGTCTGCGCAGGAGGAACAAGACACAAGGCAAATGTGGCCACCAAGTGAAAGTGAGACAGAAGAGGAAGACAGTTAGTATTACATTTTCAATTATGTTTTATTAAATATAAATAAATATTATAAAAGTGGATGGGCGTAGACATCTGCAATTTCTTTTTAACCTGGTTGACCGCACAAACTTTAAAAATTCTGTTTTTTTTCTGAATATAATTTTGGGTAGGTTTACACTGAAATAAAATAGAATCTTATACATGGTGGGTCAGAAAATATGGCAAATAATTAACCCACCACTATCGATTCTAAGTATATTGTATAGGTCTTTAATTTTTTTTGAGTTGGTAAAAAAATAATTGTATATGGGATTGGTTGTGTGGGCGACGCCTGAATCCTATACAAAATATTTTTTTTTACCAACTCAAAAAAAATCAAAGACCTATACAATATACTTAGAATTGATAGCCGATACTGTGGGTTAATTGTTTGCCATATTTTTTGACCCACCATGTATATAAAAATGAATGTGTGTTAGTCTGACTAAGGCTCGAGAATTGCTGGACCGATTTGGCTGTTTTTTTTTTGTTTTATGTCCTGTGATACAGAGAAGGTTTAGAAAAAAAAATCGGGCAATGTTCAAAGACATGGGTGATACGAAGTTCACCGGGCCAACTAGTAAAAAATAAAAATATCCTTTATTATTAAGTTTTTTTTTATTAAAACACACTAATATATTACATCGACAACTTCAACTTGGCTTAGCGACACAGGCCTCTACTATCGACATCTAGTGTTCAGTGGCTGAACTATCTTGAAGCTAGGTGGCGAGCCGAATGTAAAGCATATTTCATTGCAGTTTACAACCTTTCTTTAGTTTCTTTGCTTTAACAGTTTCAACTCTTTAAAATACACTCTGTGTTTGGCTCGCCAACCCCACCTAGCTTCAAGTAGCAGTAGTGATAGTTCAGCCACTGGACACTAGATGTCGATCTAGTGTTAACCCGCATTCCGGCCGGAGAACGCAATTTAGCATTGGAGCTGCTACTCTTTTATTTTATTACCCAACTGCGCCAAAAGGAGGGTAATGTTTTTCGAGTGAGAGTTTTTTACATCAATTCAATTCAATTCTTGTGGTTATGGCTCCATCGAGACTTTCGATGATTCCGCCATTGGAGTTTTTTACATCAAAACACCGTGAAAACATGTTCAACATCTGCAGATTAATTCAAAGATGTGTGTGAAGTTCCCAATCCGCACTGGGCCCGCGTGGGGAGGGGCCTATAGCCCAAACCCTCTCGTGATGAGAGGAGGCCTGTGCCCAGCAGTGGGACGCAAATGGGCTGTAGTAGTAGTATATTTTATGGCATGCTGTATGTATAGCCTAAATGGCTTGATGGAATGGATTTGAGCTTGCAAGGTGTCGTTAGATTCGTCTTAATCGTGAGAGTGACACTGGGTAGGTACATCAAAATTGCAAAAAAAAAATGGCTGTCATTTGGAGGCATTTTAAGCGTTAATTTATTGCAAAAATCCAGTTATTCCTCTATGACTCCACTAACAATTTAACAAGCTCAGTTCAGGTTCACTGGATAGGCAGATGATAGGCAAGTAACATGCGATTCAAGCGACGTTGCGCCATCTATAGATGTGACATCGCACTAATAAGACGCATCGTGCGGGTGAACTCTTACTCTACGTTGTGCTTACAAAATGTAGCGTAACATGCTACACAGATGGCGCTCGGAACAATCTCGCAATCCTGTTTGGGGTTCGTAGACCGGCACCGGCGGGCCGGTGGCCGTTGGGGACGCTTTTTGCTTTGCTTACTTGAGTTTAGACTTCAGTTTGCTTTTGCGATTCAAAGCGTGCGGCGGTTTGTTGCGCTCGAATTCAGTACTGGAAACTCGCGAAATAACTTGTTACGTACTTTTTTGGAGTGGTGAAAATAAGTGAGTGTGATTGTTGTGTGTGTGGTTTAATTTATTGTGTTAATCGTTGGAGACTTTGGACTTGCCCGTGGCGGGAGAACTTTGGAGGTAAGTCGAATGCAACCTGTCGCGCAGGTGTGTCATGCATGTGAGTTACTAACCTCTTTGAATAAAATTCACTTGCGACTTTTCAACTTTCCACATGAACACGATAACTGAGAAGGTACAGTCAAGTTCATTAATAGGTCATGTCACTATCATGCATATTTTTCTTAGTAAGTACAGTCGCCATCAGATACCTACTTATATCGTAGCATTCGTAGCGTGCGAGGTGATCATAAATATATGAATGAACATGCACTCTATCTGACGACTTGACAATAAGATCGTGCGTGACCAGATATTTACGAGTATGATCAGTTGATCACCTTTTTCGATATATCTGATGGCGACTGTACAGTACCTACCTACCTTCTATTTTTATAAGTACCTAAAAGTAGGTAAGTAAATCATTTTCATTCTGTTTTATTTTTATTTTTGGAGTCTCATATCAATAGGAAGGAAGTTGGTAGAGTTGTGGATTCAAGAGCCTCCGAGGAAGATTTCGTGGAGTTTTTAATCCCCGACGCAAAAATAGAGGGTGTTATATGTTTAACGTGTCTGTCCGTGTATCTGTCTGTGGTATCGTAGCTCCCAAACGGAGGAACCTATTTTCCTTTAGTTTTTTTGTGTCATAGGTACCTAGATAATTTTATCAAAAAGCTCCGTTAGATCAAACTCCGTATTACCTAGAACTGCGCGCGTGTGTTTGTGTATGTGTGTGTGTAAGTATTTAAGAGATACCTACTTACCTATCAGCAGTAGACATGCAGTAGCGCCCTATTAGGGATGACGACAGGGTGAAGATATCGAAATTCTAATTAGTCCGTCAGTCAGGTAGGTAATAAAAAAAAAAAATTAGACACTTATTTTTTGTTTTATTAAATTAACAAAGAATGACTAAGTTAAAACGCATTAAAGTTGGAGAGTGGGGGCTAACTACGTCACCGTTAGGTGTAAATCGTACCTAACCGTGACGTCACGCGACATTTCAACTCAATATATCTCCGTATAAGTTTGATTACGTGAAAAACCGGCCAAGTGCGAGTCGGACTCGCGCACCGAGGGTTCCGTACAAACCTGCAAGGTTTACAAAGTTCGTTCATTACGACAATCGAGTCATAACTATGGTATTTTTATTGCAAAATGAAATTCATAACATTACAATGGGGAAAGATGGAGGAGCATAAATTTAAGACAAAGATCTCTTTATCGTTTAAGTAATCCTTTATTTTATATTAACACATATCATTTATCTATAATATAACTGAAACACTTATACTAGCCTTGCAGCAGACTTGCGAAAGTTCTTTTATTAAAGTTATTTATTTACTAAGTTTTTTAGTCACTATACCCTGTTCGCGTTAAGAAAATAGTGACTCATCACCGACTGCCGGCCAAGCCACGCCCCCTAGCCAATTAGAACGCTAGAAATTAGTAAGGCGAGTTCACAGTGCTCAGTTGCAGTCAGACCTTCGAAGAGATCGGTTGTGTATTTTGCGTACTACTTGTTTAAAATTTTTGGAAAATGGATATCTCACCCATTAAAAAAAATAAAAGTGGATCAATTATACATAGCGGAGAGAGACGCGTAATTTACAATGTTTTTAAGTATTTCAAAAAGACTGATTTAAATGAGACTGTGGAGAGCATAGTAATTAAAACTGCAAGTGCATGCGGTGTGTCCGAAAATACTGTTTATAAAATTATCAAAGAGCAAAAAGAAACTAATATATTGAAATCACCAGTGAAAAAAAGAGCTCGACTATCCACGGTCGATAAATTAGATGAACTCGACAAATGTGCCATAAGGAGAAAAGTACACTCTTTATATTTCAATAACGAGTATCCAACATTGGACAAAATAATGACACTTTGCGAAGCTGATGAAGAAATTCCTGTTTTCAAACGTACAACACTTCACAAAATACTGCACGAGCTTTTTGTATTTTTATAGATTTTGTATTTTTATTTATTTTAGTATTTATTTTTTTACCATTTGTTGAAATGTGTTACTCTACTAATATAGCGTTTAAGTTGACATTAAAAAATACTAATATTAGTTTAAATTGACATTTTTAATTATTAATTATAATGAATATTTTATAACATGTGTAAAATCACTGATATTTTATTATTTTTCTATTACACTTATTTAAGGATTTGAAAAAAATGTTTAATTTCTCTCCATTATGAATACGCCCTTACCCTGCAGTTGCACTGATGAGTCACTATTTTCTTAACGCGAACGGGGTATATTTAGAAATCTGGTTCAAAAATATTAATTAAGTATTAAATTAAAATATGCGGTATCAATGGTTGTACTTTTGCGTTTTGCGTTTTTGCGTTGACTTAGATTTTTTTTTTTTTCACGGGTTAAAGGCAATTAGATCTAAGTATTTGATATGAATTTCAACTTGATAGCTCTACGCGTTCATGAGGAAAAAAGTAATAAGTTTATATTTATTAAAAAATATATATTTTGTAATGTAACTAAAATTTAAGGTTTTCGGAATTTTTCCTTTATATGTGCTATAAAACGTTGCTTCATGCCAAATTTCAAGATTCTAGGTCGACTGGAAGTACCCTTTTGGTTTTGATTCCCTTGCGAGTACTTGCGAGTTTCAAAATATGCAGCTTAAATTGCTGTTTCTTTTGATTGCGTTGACATAGAAGTTTGATTTTGTTACAGCTTAAAGGTATTATAGACCTGAGTATTTGGTATGAATTTCAATTTAATACCTCTACGCGTTTATGAGGAAATGGGTAGTAAGGTTAAAATTATTAAAAAAAAATATAGTATGTGATGTAACTAAAAATTTATGGTTTTCGTAATTTTTCCTTTATCTATGCTATAAGACGTTGCTTCGTACCAAATTTCAAGATTCTGAGTTCACGGGAAGCACCCTGTAGGTTTTGATTCCCTTGCAAGTGTCGAAAATTTGCGGCATAAACGGCTGTATCTTTTGATTGCGTTGGCTTAGAAGTTTGATTTTTTCACAGCTTCAAGGGACAGTAGACCTGAGTAATTGATATAAATTTCAGCTTCATACCTCCACGCGTTCCTGAGAAAAAGGGTCTTGACAGACGGACGGACGGACGGACAGACGGACAACAAAGTGATCCTATAAGGGTTCCGTTTTTTCCTTTTGAGGTACGGAACCCTAAAAATACGTGTCCAATAAATACTTTTCAATAATCTTCCTGATAGACTAAGGAAAAAAGTTGTCGTCATCCCTATTATGGAGTGTGGAATGTATCTTGGTACTTCAACCCTCCATAGCCCTAATCGTCAGGTTTGCCGAATTTCTGGTTATGCTTTTTAAAAGTCTGGAAAAATGTAGCACTGGCTGAAAACGAACAACAAAACCAAGAACCAAGAACTTGTTTGACATGTTTTTATTTCATCATTTTCTGACAATGATATTTTTCTGAAATGCTGTAAGGATTGCACTAAGATATTTTGTAATTAAAATTACCCGTGTATGAACCGTGTTTCATCCTGGATGGATGTTCGGTTTGGCTTGGCCAATGTGAGATATTCTCAAATCTCGGTATGGATTGAATGAAGATTCGAACACATGCGTGTTTGTCCGGTGAGGTTTATTCAATACTCGCATTATATTTTTAAACATGTATTGTAGGTAAATAGGGACCTCGCTTTTCCCTATAGGATCGCTCACGCGTCGCGTGAACTTTAAGCAGCTAGATTTAAAGTTCAACTTGACGTGTGAGCGATCCTATAGGGAAAAGCGAGATCCCTATTTAAGACATAGAGCCCCAGAAGTCGAAAATAAAGTCTCATCGGCAGAAGGGCGCAGACGCAGCGGGCGCTTCGTCGCGCGCGCACGCTCATTGGCTCTCCAGTCGTAAACATGCGCAGAAATCCCCTCTACTTTCGCTCAAGATCCGCGCCGGGGCCTGTAATTAGATGCCAAATTTCAGCTTTCTAGGACCACTAGCTTCGGCTGTATTTGTCTGTCATTCAGTAAAGGAAGACTTATATGTAATAGATATATATCCAACTAACTTTTCTATACGACTTCGTATAACGCAGATACCTACTTTACTTACACTACTTGAAAAATTCCGTTTTTCCCGTTCCCGTGGGAATTCTTCCCTACACTCCCCAAGTAACCTGCATGCCAAATTTCAGCTTCCTACGGCCCGTAGTTTCGGCTGTGCGTTGTCATCAGTCAGTAACGGAATAGTTTTAGGTATAATACCTATCGATAACGAGCTTCTGCCCGCGACATCGCCCGCGTGGAATTGGGTTATCCTTCGACGCTCGAACTATCTCTACCAAATGTATCTAAATCGGTCCAGGTGTGAGCGTGAAGAGGTAACATAACAGACAGGTAGACGGGAGTAGCTCCGTCTAAGAATTCGGTTAGCCGTTAGACTCAAACTGTCTTCGTACCAAATAATAGCTAAATCAGAACAGCGGGAAGAGGTTCTTAACAGACAGTCAGACTCAATTACTTTCGCATTCGTCTCCTAGACCTGCAAAGTGATGCAAGTCTAGATGAACATACTCTAATAAATGTCGCGTGATTCCTCGGCTTTTTTTCTAATGTAATCTTAGGTAGGGTAGAGCAGGGAACACTGGCTCGCTTTTTTTCAACAGGCTGTTGCACGGAAAATATGAATCTGAGAAATAGTTGTTGCAAGCACAAAGCACGGTGCAGTATTAAAGCTTCAAATGTAGTAAACTGATTCGCTACTAATTTCATCAAAAAAGAGATATTTGTCCTTTTTTTTAATTGGGAATCGAGCCACTGTGTAGTGTACCAGAGCCTGTGCACAGTGACTAGTAGCCTCTAGTACACGGTCGGTGGCTCTAACAGTATACACAGTGGCTATTGTGAATACACTTGGTATCAGATGACGAGTTTTAATATACAATTATCGTTCTTGTTGGTTGACTAGCGTCAACCAACAAGAACGATAATTGTATATTAGAACCCTTGCAGAACTAACATTGTATACCTATTAAAACGATCATAATGATACCAATTGTGTTTCGCAATTGAGCTAAATCGGTTCAGCGATTCAAGCGTGAAGAACGTACAAACAGACGGATAAACATACTTTCTCATATTCAACATTAAGTATGGTTAATTTAATTTAATTTAATTTTCTTTATAATGTAAAGGATAACAGGGTATGTACACAGTCGCTCGCGAGCTACTGTGTACTTTCCCGAAACGAGCCACCGTTGACCTTGTCGCCATTTTGGATTTTAGATGAAACTAGAAACTCGCCAAAAGTGAAGGGCTTGAATTATGAACCAATACTTAGTATATTAGACACACTATATGTCAAAAACATAGAGGTTACTAAAAATCTCGTAAGAGTTAAGAAAAAAGTTAAGGCAAACTTATGTAGTCAACTTTTGTTAATATTGTATAACTTAGGTTAGTTATAAAAATGGGCGCAGCTGAAAATCAGCGCTGTGGCTCCGGGCCTCAGTATTATGCTGAGCTGTTAGCCCTTTCGGCTATTAAACTTTTAATTTTAGTTCTTTTTTTAAATGAGGTTTAAATTATTTTAATTTCTGTTGTTTCTTTTAAGTGGAAGTGTATTTATTTTTGGTTTTGTTTATTCTGTTTTGTTCAAAATAGCCGAATAAAGATATTTCATTTCATTTCATGTGAAAATGTAATTTAAACAGGATCAACAAAAACAAAAACGCATCTTAACACATCTCACTAACTAGTTGGTGCATGATCGGGTACCGAACGCTTCCGATTGACGTAGTGGACAGAACGTAAAGCACTTTTCCTTTCTAGTCCAGCAGATTCGAGCCACTGTTCCCTCTGAGCTACTGTTCCCTCCCCGACCCCACCTACATGTATATTTACAATTTATCACCCGACTGCGCCAGAAGGAGGGTTATGTTTTTCGAGTGTATGTATGTATGTATATTTCTTTGGCACGCTGTGTATCCTAAATGGCTGGACGGATTTTAGATTGCGAGGTGTCGTTAGATTCGTCTTAATCGTGAGAGTGACACTGGGTATATCAAAATTGCAAAAAACAAAATGGCTGACTTTTGGAGGTATTTTAAACGTTTCCAATTTTTTTTTGTCATTGCCTATCGAGTATCAATATGAAGGGCTGAATGAATGGATCACAAAAATATATATATATATATAATATATGTGAAATCAAAAGTTTGTTTGCAGTCGGGTTTTATATTTTTGCAAAAATCGAGTTATTTGAAACTAGCGGTCCGCTCCGGCTTGGCTTGTGTTAGTTCAACTAATTATACACCAAAATAGGCAATTATACACAAAAGTTCATCCCAAACAGGCAGACAGACGGGGCGCGTTACTTTATAATATAACATAGGTATATAAAATGTGTTTGTCATGAACCAATAGAAACACTTGATTTTTACCTATCGTCACTAGCTTAGCTAATTTTTTAATTAGCTTAAAATTTACAGCTATGTTATACTAAACGGTAGGTACTTAATACTGAAAAATATGGTACAAATTAGCCAGGAACAAGTTATTTGAAAAGAGCCCGCTACATACCCTCGCAACGAATCCACCGCTCAGCTACGTCGCACATCTCTAATGGAAACGCATCCTTATTTAACCTTATAATATATGGCTAAAGAAGCTGTCTTTAAGTAGAGAAATGGCATAATATTTCCCACAATAAAAAAATCACTTATTTAGTAAGTCAGTTTAAATCGGTTACATTCTATTCAGGTAGTTTTGAATCAACCAGCCTTACGTTACAAATAGCATAGCAGTTATAAAGTTTTCTTTTCTAGGTGAACTTCGATTTGTGGCGTCGTGTGCAGTGGGTTCTCACATTGTTAACATGATTGTGCTCTTTTTGACACCATCGAAGCTTGTAGGTATTTCGTGTTATTTTAAATTTCTTGTATAGTAACGCGATACGAGAGCAACACATGAAGCTGAAGAAAATGAAGGCAGCACACAATGAATCAGGTGATTGTTCTTGCACTTTCTGTATCAATAAAATTGAACCTAGTCGAACATTTCTAAAGCAAATCCTTAGAACCGAATCGAGAACTAACAAATTATACCAAGGAAATAAATTAACATTAAAGGACAACGGTCGAAAAGAATACGATAAATTGAGAAGCGAGCTCCTGTCGAGAATCAGCTGGGACTGCGAGAGTCGAGAAGGAGAAAGTGGTGCTGTTTTGGACCTCGTGAAGTTAGTCTACAAAGGGGAAGCGTCGGAACACAATGAACTCGGCGAGTGTTGTAGTTTTTGTGAGTCAGTAAAAGGTACACGCAAACACAGTAAATATCGTCACTCACACCGCAGCTCGAGGTCCAGCGTGGTGCCTCGGTACCGAGACAGTCTACATCGCGGTGAAGAACATTATGATGCCAAGCAAGTTCATTCTGATCCCTGCACTTCTACTCTTAAACTAAGCCGCACAATCAAAAGACATTCCAAGGAAATGATGCAAAGAATGCGACGTCATAAAGAATCGACCGAAAACGTTAGAGAAAAAATTAAGAGACTAAACAAAAACATGATAAAAGTTAAACATTCAGAGTCCATAATGAGGCAAGCTTTAAAAAAGGAAAGTAGAAAATCAGAAAAGGCAATTCGTGGAATGAAATCAAGATTCCAGGAAAGTGATCCCGACTTATCCTCTGAAACAGTTCGGATGGCTATAGATGAAATAATTCGTCAATCACAAGATGAAAGAAATACTCTTGTAAGGACTTCCGATGGTAAAGAAATAACGACACCAACAGATACTTTGAAAGGAGTTGCAAAAAACAAGTTGTTGTCTAATTCAAGTTGTGAAAGAACTTCTTCTTTCGCTAGTGTTCAAGACAGAGCATCCAAATCCGTAACACATTTCGTAGCTACACAAGAAAGCATAAAGAAAATAACACGATTATTAGTACCAATTAAAAAAAAAGAAAATCAAATACCAACAGCCAATTCTACTACAACATCACAAAGTGGTTCGTCTAAAATTCAATACGATAACAGAAGAGAAACTATACCAAAACCTCCGAAACTACAATTATACGAAAAACTCGAAAGAGAGAAATTATACGACTTAAAAGATGTTGAATGTGAATCCAGCCCAAGAAGTGCTGTTAGTTCAACGTTCAGTTTTGAAAGCGACTTGCAGCAAATAGAACAGAAAGCAAAACCGAAACTCAAAAAGTCGCAGGCAGACTTAGAAACCCAAAGAATTTTGCACCAAAAAGTAAAACAAACTCGAAAACGAGATCGATTTAGACCATCAAATGCAAGTACGAGCAAAACAACCAAATATCGAAAACCCAAATACCCCATTGTACATTATCGGCCTTCGTCTATCAGCACTAATCAAATGAAATCAGCATTGAGTATAACGTCAACATCTCGCCGAGCATCTAATAAAGGGGCACAAGCCTGCTTCAAAAAGAAACGGAGATCTGTTGTTCGCATAAATTCCTCCTTTAATTTTAATGTTGAATTCCTTGATGAGAAATATCCTCTTCAGTACGTTATCCGTGTACATGAAACTCCACAATCTT
Organism: Aethes cnicana; assembly: GCA_963971205.1. NCBI lineage: Eukaryota > Metazoa > Arthropoda > Insecta > Lepidoptera > Tortricidae > Aethes > Aethes cnicana. The sequence goes on from OZ020276.1 coordinate 12,037,907, forward strand.
TCTTTAATCAGGAACATGGAACACTGACTAAAAATTTAGGAACTGAACCATCCTTTTCACATCCAAATAGTGTTTCCGAAAGATCAAACTCTGATACTTTTAATCACAGAGCAAAATCGACGTCCAGCTTTACGTTGAGGTCTACTAAAAATAGGAAAGTCCAATCTGTGAGTTTACTTCGTAAAAATAAAAAACAAGCAATAAAAAATAATTTCCCATATGTAGTTCTGTCATATCCCGAAAGCCCCGCGGGCCGTCAAGCGTGCAATGGATCTAAGTGTAACGTCAGTTTAGAACTCATTAAAGATGAACCATTACCAACAACAGAAGGCCACGTGATTCAAAATAAGATTGTCAAAAGAAAAGAATCACGGGTTGATGGTAACTTACGTAAAGTGCCAAATAGTAATCAGTATAGAAAAATAAGGATGGGCTCAAGAAGGACTAGATTACAGTTACTTTCTGACGGTCGGGCTTCACGAGTCGTGAAAGGTACAAAAATAAATTTAAAGAGGTGCACGTTAAATTTACCAACTCGCGCGCGAAACTATTCCGTAAGTATAATGACAGTTAAAAAACGAAGAAATAATATAAATTTAACTAAACCACTACCAAACCCACAAGAAAAGAGAGTGTCAATTCAATCGAATTTTAACTTTTCTCAATTAAGCGGTTCTAGTTTAAATTCAACAACAGAATTGCCGTTAAAGATATTAGTCGACGTTAAGAATTTCAATATGATCAAAACCACATCAATTTGCTCGTTGCCCAAACCAAATCCACGATTTAGTTATAGTAGTTTTAAAAGCTTTTTCACGTTTTCTCGTTCGTCTTTACTAAGTAACATGCAAAATAATAAGAATAAATATAATTTATCCATTAGTGATCAGTCTCTTAAATTTGATTGCAAAGTACCATTTAATGATAAACAAGTACAACCTTCTTGCGCCATTCATCCGTCACGTCAAACAAAAAGTAAATATGATAAATCGAAATCAAAATTATCGAAACTGAATAGTCCCAGATTAAATGTTCTTACTGGGTTGCGACCAAGAAAAATTCAAATACAATCTGAGCAAAACTTGCGGTTAAAGAAATTGAACTTTGCAGTCAGTCCTTTTACAGGAATCCAAACTGTGTATCGACAGTCTATGTCGCCATACGAATGTGAACCAAATATCTGCAAGCCCGGTGAATGCGACCCCTACGAGTGTCTGAAATTGATTAAGAGGAGAACTGATTACGATAGGATTCAATCTAGAAGAGCACCAACAAAATCGTCGTCAACAGAATCAACCGTTACTCACAAAAATGAAAGTCTTCATGATAATTATAGGCCTTCAGGAGCTCATCGAACTAAATCATTTTTGGAAAAGATCGTAAGAATCAAAAATAAATTCCGGAAAAAACAGCAAACAGACAGAAAACTAGTGATCCTTGATCCTAACGAATGTCAACCTGGGTTTAGACGAAAGCACAATGACGAAAGTGAAATGACGAAAACAGGCATGCAACGGTATAATCAAGTCCCATGCAGAAAACCAGAAATGGCTCAAGTACGCACAGATGGAGAAGCAATTAGTATTGATTCAAACTCTCGTAGTTTTGTTGTGAACATACCTAAAGATGGAATTGCAGTAATTGAAATTCCTATCCGTGCAGATGAAATTGGACATTGTACGCCAAGTATAACAAAAAGAACGCAATTAACGTTACCGTCCAAAAAAAATGAAAATTCACAAGGAGTTCTATATAAATCACATAAAACAACGAGAGAACAAATGACACAGACCATCACGTCGGGTGATGATGCTAATCCATTGACGAATACGCCTGCAAGATATCAAAAAATAGACAGGCAACGTTACCATGAGGTCCCATGCAGAAAGCAAAAAATGTGTCAAGTTAATATAGATAGACAAGTGGCTAGGAATAGTTCAAACTCAAATAGTTTTATTGTGGAAAGGTCACAAGATGGGTTTGCAATCCCTATACGTACAGACAAAATGAGACAGAGTACGCCAGATATAAAAAGATTGCATTCAACGTTTACATGCGGAAGAAATATAAATGAGGAAAATAAAATATCAAAAGGACATAAAGTACCGAGAGAACAAACAATGCAGACCATCACGTCATGTAATAATGCTAGTAAACTGACGGAAACACCTGCAAGACATCAAAAAGCAGACAGGCAACGTTATCATCAAGCCCCATACGGAGGGTTATCTGTTGTGACAATACCTTCTGATCAAAATATTAAAAAAAAACTACGATCACAGGGTTCATTAAAAAGTTCCCAAACTTCCTTTATTTTTTTAAAACGTTGCTTCTCTACTTTGAAATTTGAAAAAGACAAAACAAAAAATGTTAACGTCACAAAGCCGTCGATATCCTCAAACATACACGAAAACTTCCTTCAGCGTCCTAGAGTACACGACACAATAAGACGAAGCACACATACTTCTACGACGATTATGTACGAACCGACCTTTCAAAAGCTAGAATCTTATGCTTGTGCTCCAGGAGTACGTGTGCGTGGAGAACGCTATCCTCATAAGTGTTCCGAAAGAATCAAACAGCAAGAACTCCATTCGAGAGCACACGTAACTGAACCGTCGACGAGGTATGATTCCATAAGCAATTGCGATTTTGTTTCAAAAAAAGTTCATACTGAGAGAATCAGGAGTAGCCATAGCCATCGACAAAAACATGAATTATTCGATGATAACCAAAATGATGAATTGCGCCCACTTCCAATATTTTATCCGCTCCAAAACAAAAAAACTGACAGACAGAACTATTCAAAAATCGTATCAAGGAAATCTCCATGCTGCAAAAGCATCGGTAATGGTGGCTTCAGGTATCACCGTGACGGCCATTCCCAGGCGGGTGGCGTCACGAATGAGGATAGGAGCGGACATTTAATGATTAGAAGATTTGGATTAAAACTTCGAAGAAACAAAATATTTAAATGTTACCAGAACCGGAATATTTTGAATGACTTAAAATGTACCCAAATGAAAATGAAAGAAAATGAAAATATGCTTAATTGTCGAGACAGAAGTATTGAAGCAAGTTTGAAAAAGCGTACATTGTTACAATATGAATGTGAGCCAATTTTTTGTATTTCGAGTGACTGTAATCTATACGAATGTTACGATCGAATTCAACAGCGGTCTAAATCAATTTCTTCTAAATGTTGCGGTTCTGACCTTCCAAGAGAACACAAAGGTGATCGTCGAGATGCGGGCTCTCAGATTTATCATAGAAAAAACACCGGTTCAATAACACAGAGAACATTAAAAAGGTGTTTTTGCAGATTAAAATTGCAAAAAAAGCAATCTCACAGGCAACCAGCAGTTAAATTCAAGTGCCCAAATAATCAAAGTTTACATAACGATGAAACTCACCGTAATATCACTTCGAGTAAAGTAACATCATCTCGGAGACATAAGTTATACAGTGAATTTAAACCATACGAATGTAAGCCAACCTTCTTTGTCCCTGTAGATTGTAATCCTTATGAGCGTCTAGAGAAGATTAAGAAACGTAGTACGCGGATGGCAGGAACGGAGATGAAACGCCGCTACGCCGCACCTTCCAACTTCGCTTCTACATCGTCTCCCACTGAAGAAAGAAGAATAAATAATCTGCGAAAAGCAGAACATTATGATTTATCGAAACAGCATGACAGCAAGCCATGTCGACATAACACTGTAGTTGAAGTACCTCGTTTCCCAAATGAGTTAGGAAAGAAATGTAAAATGACGGAAACACCTGTAAGATATCAAAAAGCAGACAGGCAACGGTATCATCAAGCCCCATACAGAGGGTTATCTGTTGTGACAATACCTCTTGATCAAAATATTAAAAAAAAACTACGTTCACAGGGTTCATTAAAAAGTTCCCAAACTGCCTTTAATTTCTTAAAACGCTGCTTCTGTACTTTGAAATTTGAAAAAGATAAAACAAAAAATGTTAACGTCACAAGGCCGTCCACATCCTCAAACATGCACGAAAACTTCCTTCAGCGTCCTAGAGTATACGACACAATAAGACGAAGCACACATACTTCTACAAACATTATGTACGAACCGACCTTTCAAACGCTAGAATCTTATACTTGTACTCCAGGAGTACGTGTGCCTGGAGAACGCAATCCCTGTAAGTGCTCCAAAAGAATCAAACAGCGTGAACACCATTTGGGAGCACCCGTAACTGAACCGAGAACGAGTTTTGATAGAGATTTCATAAGCAATTGCGATTTTGTTTCAAAAAAAGTTCATACTGAGAGAATTAGGGATGTCCATAGCCATCGACAAAAACATGAATTATTCGATGATAACCAAAATGATGAATTGCGCCCAGTTCCAATATTTTATCCGCTCCAAAACAAAAAAACTGGCAGACAGAACTATTCAAAAATCGTATCAAGGAAATCTCCATGCTGCAAAAGCATCGGTAATGGTGGCTTCAGGTATCACCGTGACGGCCATTCCCAAGCGGGTGGCGTCACGAATGAGGATAGGAGCGGACACTTATTGATTAGATGCTTTGGATTAAATCTTCGAAGAAACAAAATATTCAAATGTTACCAGAACCAGAATATTTTAAATGACATAAAATGTACCCAAATGAGAATGAAAGAAAATGAAAATATGCTTAATTGTCGAGACAGAGGTATTGAAGCAAGTTTGAAAAAGCGTACGTTGTTACGATGTGAATGTGAGCCAAATTTTTGTATTCCGAGTGACTGTAATCTATACGAATGTTACGATCGAATTCAACAGCGGTCTAAATCAATTTCTTCTAAATGTTGCGGTTCTGATCTTCCGCGAGGCCAGGGACACAAACGGATCAGAAAACCAAGTACCATAGAAAGTGATATTTATAGAAGAAAAGTAGATAAGGGGGGCGAAGAACACAAAGGTGATCGTCGAGGTGCGGGATCTCAGATTTATCATAGAAAAAACACCGGTTCAATCACAGAGAGAATATTAAAAAGGTGTTTTTGCACATCGAAATTGCAAAAAAATCAATCTCATAGGCAACCAACAGTAAAGTGTCCAAATAATCGTAGGTGTTTTTGCACGTTAAAATTGCAAAAAAAGCAATCTCATAGGCAATCAGCAGTTAAATTTAAATGCCCAAATAATCAAAGTTTACATAACGATGAAACTCACCGTAATATCACTTCGAGTAAAGCAACATCATCTCGGAGACATAAGTTATACAGTGAATTAAAACCATTCGAATGTGAGCCAGGCTTCTCTGTTCCTGTAGATTGTAATCCTTATGAGCGTCTAGAGAAGATTAAGAAACGTAGTACGCGGATGGCGGGAACGGAGATGAAACGCCGCTACGTCGCACCTTCCAGCTTCGCTTCTACATCCTCTCCCACTGAAGAAAGAAAAATAAATAATCTTCGAAAAGCAGAATGTTATGATTTAGCGAAACAGCATGACAGCAAGCCATGTCGACATAACACTGTAGTTGAAGTACCTCGTTTCCCAAATGAGTTTGGAAAGGAATGTATTGAAAGTGTACAAAATGGGTCTAACTTCGACTTCAATAGTGAGATCAATGAAGAAATCACGCCAGCGCAAGCAGAGCGAGCTACTCATAGTTGCCATCACGATCATAAAACAAGGCCAGTACGTTATGTTGATAATGGAGAATCTTCTTCATCGTCGGGAACACGAAATGAGGGGAAAACCGGCTCAGGCACATACCGAAAGTTCAAAAGGTGCTTTCGAAAATTAAAATTGCCGAACAAGGAATATAGTCTTAGGTCCCCAAATAATCAAAGTTGTAACGTTGGAACTCAGCATAATAATACTTCGAATAATGTGACATCAACTAAGAGGCAAAATTTATACAGTGAACTAAATTCGTCCGAATGCGAGCCAGGTTTTTCTGTCCCTGTAGAACGCAATACTTATGAGCGTCTAGAGAGGATTAAGAAATTTAGTGCGCAAACGACGGGAACGGGGATGGGACGCTGCTACGCCGCAACTTCCAGCTTGGATTCTGCATCCTCTCCCACTAAAGTAAAAGGAATGAATGCTCAATGCAAAGCAAATTTAGCGCAACAGAATGAGAGCAAACCATTTGAACAAAGCACTGTAGTTGAAGTACCGCGTTTCTCAAATAAGTTTGGAAAGGAATGTGTTAGCAGTATAAAAATAGGGTCTAAAATATTCAATATTGAATTCCACGATATCCCGCAACCACCAGCAAATCAAGGTATTCAAGGTAACGATCACGGTACTAAAAAAAAGCCATTGAGTTACGGTGCTGATGGAGTATCAACTTCATCGAGAGGAACACGAAAAATACAAGCTGCATGCCCAAGTAACAATCACGGTTCTAAAAAAAAGTCAATGCGTCACGGTGATAATAGAGTATCTGCTTCATCCAAGGGAACACGAACAGGATATGTTTATTCACATCGACCCGTCTTTTATCACAATGAATCGCAAGTTTCAGCCGTTCAAACTGAAATAAAAGCATCTGGGATGGGAAAGGTCTTACAAAGACGTTTCTGTACTTTGAAAAATCAAAACCAGACTATGCCAACTAGACCGAATATACAGACATTAAGTCGTAGCCAATTGAAAATAAATGATTTGAAGAACCTTAAAACACGTAATCAACTGAAGAACAGTAAATTTCGTGAAATAAGCGCTGATAATCAGAGAGTTAATATTTTAAAAAAATCATTGTGTTTTCCCGGTATTCAATGCTATCTAAACCTTTTTTTTTCATTATTTCGAAAAAAGACTCCGTATAAAAAAGGACACTCTAAGAATGTTAAAATCAATCTAAAATACGATTCTCATTCCAGTGAACAAAAAGTCATAACTGAAAGAAAAAAAACTTTATTCCATAAAAAATGCCAATGCTCAAGAAGTGATCGTCTGTCCAAAAAACATGGCATCGTTTTACCGATAAAATCAACTAGTGTTAATGCTGCAAAAACTAGTAGAAAAGGAACCTATCGTGAACAACGCCTGGCCGCCGGTAAACATCAGTTAGACCATTCCTTACATCATCAGTTAGGCGATGCTCGGCGTTCAGATGATATCAATGTACCATGTATTCTCGAAAACAAAGTTTTTGACCTCCGCAATACTAAAAAATTGCCCGATCAAACACATTGTAATAACAAAGACTTTGAAAGCAAACTTAGTCCATTTTACAAAAAATACTTCGTATGCTACTCATTAAATCCAACAAACACCATGGGTCAGCCTCGTACGAAGATCCACTGTGATCATGACACAAACGAAACCGATCCTTCATCCGAGAAACGTATTTACAAAAAAGATAATGACAAGAAGAGAAAGATTAAAAAAAACAACAATGCCCATAAAGAAATTATACCACCAGCCCGAAATTCAATTATGAGCAACAAGGGAGCAACTGTTGCTAATATCAAACTATCTTTAAGCTCACAAAAAAAAGAAGAAACTAGCAAGATCGCAGAAACACCAAAAACACCACCTGCTGAAAAAAATAAACAGAGTTTTATTAAAACGCTATCAAAAGGAAAAGCTCATAAAATAGAGGATATCTCTCGAGGAGAGGAGGGTCTTGAGCCTAGTGACGGGAAATGTGTTCCATTTGGGAAAAATAAATGTGTTTGTAGAAAGAATACTGGGAAATGTGCGTGTAACAAGACAAAAGTAATCAAGAGTAAACAAATTAAACCACTAGCCCAAAATTCACTTCTAGGCGAAACGGGAGCCCAGCCATTATTTGTTGTTAATTTAGATAGTGATAATAATATTAAAGATCAAGATGAAACTTTACAAAACATATCCAAATGGAAAAATAACCAGGAGAAAAAAGAAACGGAACAAAAAGGGGATTTTTTATCCCACGGAATTATGACCCGCGAAATGATGTCCCACGATAAGATGCTCAACGATAAGCCGCACAGAAAGATGCCGCACAAAATGATGCCCCACAAAAAGATGCCTGGAAACAAAGGCAAAAGCTATAAAACTGCTCAGAAGCCCTTCTATCAAAATAAACAAGTAAAATGCCTTTGCGGTAGCTATCTTAATGAAGAAGGAGCATGCAAAATTACAGAAGAACGAGAATCAGAACCTGGTATAACATCAGATCCGTGTGGTTGTAAGAGTGTCGGAGGGGAAATCGTTGAGCCAAAAAAGGCCGAGAAGAAAATTAAAGAAAAATGCAATAGGATAAAAATCAACGACGGAGAAATTATACAACTATCACAAGATCTTCCGGATGAAGAGATAGTCAAGCCATTATTCACTGTTAGTTTAAATTGCAATAAAAGTATTGTTAATCGAGATGAAACATTAGAAAATATAGAGAATTGGAACAAAGAGATAACAGAAAAGGAATTACCCCAAAAAAAGGTGTCCAAAAACAAATCCAACATCTTAACTAAAAAGCGAAAAAAAGCAGACAAAAACGAAAAAGAGGAAACAAATCCCAAGCAAACAAAACGAAAGCCCAAGAAGACCGCTAGTGACGAAAAAGCTTTTTCATTATTGAAGAGTAGAGAAATTATGCCATTATCCCCCTATGCATTTCTTGACAAAAGGGGGACTGATCCATTATTTGTTGTTACTTTAGATTCTGATAATAATATAATAAATCGTTGTGAAACTATACAAAACATGCATGAATTTAGCAGAAGAAAGGGTAAACGACGCCCTAAAAAGACGGCTGAAAACAAACGCAACATCGTGCATTCTAAAAAGAAACATAAACCAGAGAGAAGCCAAAGAGCACAAAGAAAGGTCGAAGAAAACCATAAGTTCAAAACCAGAATCGAACCTTGCGATGATTTTTCGAACAGGAAGGGTACACAAATTATACCACTACCTCAAAACCCACTTCTGAAGAAAAAGGAAACGAGGCCATTATTTGTTGTTAATTTAGATTGCGATAACAATATTATAAATCGAGCTGAAACTTTACAAAACATGGAGAAATGGAAGAACGAGGCGAAATTATTCCAGAAAAAGAATCATAAACAAGAAAGAAACGAAACATCACAAAGAAAATCCGAAGAAAAAAAACAAAAGAGGACAACGAGAGGCAAACCTTGTGCTGGAAAAGTTGTCTCGTTTCAAAGGATCAAGAGTAGAGAAATTAAACCATTAGCACCAAGTTCATTCGTCGGCAAAAAGGCCGAGCCATTATTTGTTGTTAATTTAGATTGTAATAGTACTATTTTAAATCGAGGTGAAACTATACAAAATATGGCTGAATGGAACAGGAAGATAAAAGAGAAGCAATTAATCAAGAAAAATAAGTTGTTGGGCTTTTTGAAAGATGTATATATTTGGTCGAAAAAGGGAGAAGAGCGCTATAAAAACGAAATTAGGAAACTGCCTTATCAGACAAAACAGACTCTTCAAAGACGAATCATAGGACAGTACTGCAGAAATAATAATTTACTCGTCTCGGCAGAAGATGCGCGCGATTTATATAATGCCCAGCTGCAGCCAATAGGTAGTCCAAAACATAGGTACAAGAAAACGAAAATGCTTGTTTTTGGACCGAAAAGAACGGGATGCGATAACACTCGCTTTAGAAGAGTCGGGACGATTTTAAGTTCCTTGGGCCGCACCCGGTGTGGTCCTGCACCTTTACCTGATGATAAAATCCGGAATCCGCCGAAGAGAGGTCCGAGGAAGCCAACGAAAGAAACGTGTAATATGTTTTTCTCAACTTTGAGAAGAAAGCCTTGTATTTGTGTGTATCGTTTATGTCCATGGTGTTATCCTCATTGTATAGGTATGATACGGTTTTGGAAGCACTTCACTAGGATCCTATTCTTCTTGCTGGCGATTGTTGTCTGGAGCCCTTGTATTTTCTGTGCAGAGACTTGTAGAAGTTTAATGTGTTGCATGGGCTAAGCGGAATGATTGCAAGTTTATTTTGATTTGAAATGAAATTTTTTAAACCTTAATTTGTTTATTATTTTTATCATTACGTACTACATCTCGAAACTTTTTTGTTTTAAGGAAACTGCACGTTGCGAGACTTGCATCTTTTTACATGTAATGTTTTTTATTGTTGGGTTTATGGAATAGTCGCGTCGCACGACCCTGAAAGAGGCCAAAGTGTTATGTTTTAGAGTTCCATAGCCAAATAGAAAAAAAACGGAAGTCTTATAATCTCGTTATATCCGTCTGTCCTGTCTGGCTGTCTGTCCGTCCGTATGTCACAGCCATTTACTCGGAGACTGATGTATGGTTGGAATCAGATAGGTGTGTTTTATGAACTACTACAAAAAGATTCAAAACGATTTTGATAAAACATTTTATTAAGGATTGCACTGCATACAGCCAAACATGTAACTGAAAGATGTAATAGTACATTACAGACCTAGGGTGGTGAATTCGTAAATGTCCAAGATCGCAGGTTTCTGTGGCCCGAACCGAAGGTGAGGGCCATAAATATGCGATCTGGGGCTTTACGAATTACCGCCCGTGGTTTGTCAAAAGTTTTACGTCTTGCCTTGGCCAGAAAGTGAGATTTTCTCTCCGCGTAGCAGGCAGAAAATCACACTTTACGGCCATGGGTGACGTAAATAGTACTTACATTATTGCAGAGGCCGCCAAGTAGCGCATGGCCGGACGAGTCAGTTAGTTCTATTATACGACTCCGGCTATCGCCGTTGCGGCTGAAGAATAAATATGTAATGCTTTTTTCAAACTGTGAGGAAATATATAATAATAAAATCATCAGCGTAATCCTCATCATCGTCGTCGGCGTCGGCGTCGTCGTGAGCGTCCACTACCACCTGGCCACCACTTCACGGCCGGCCTAGGCCAGCAAAAACATTATTGTCGTGTTTGTGGTGGTCCACAAGTATTCTAAAAATCAATAATGTCAATAGTGTCAATACTTTTTTTCAAGAAGTAGTGCTGCATACTTGGACCAAGGAAACACCTTTATTTCAATCGTCATAACACAAAATCAATTTATTTTTTTTACGCGAAATCGACGGCACGGAAAATTCTGAGATTTTTTTCTCTGGATACGGAAGGTTATTCCTATCCATAAAAAAATAATCGAGCACGTTGTCATTTTTCACCCATAGCCAATTAATTACTCGTTTGCCTATCATACTGCATAAAAAAATATACGAGTCATTATTATATCATACAAAAACTCTTTTCGAACTTGGGAAAAATGTCGTTAATTATTACTTATCCTAAAGTTAGGTAAAGTTGAGTAAGGCATGTTCAAAAGTTGAAACCTGGCGGCCAGAACCCAAATCGATACGCAACGCGTGCATGCAGTGCGAAGGGTAAGTACCTACGTGCAAGGGTCCTCCCCTCTGACTCATGAAGAGGGTGGCTTCGCCCCCTCTGTTTTAAGGGCTTGGTCGATATTGCTCTCTTTTGTTTTCGCACTTCCAGTTGGACCGAGTCGATAATCTTTTAGAAACTTCTAGATTTAAGGAAATTTTGCCCATCGATAGCGGTGACCCCTGAACGCATAGAAGGGGGATTTTAATGACAGTATTTGCTTATCCGTCTGTGGTCTCGTAGCTCCGTAACAGATTAACCGTTTTAAGTAGTTTTTTTATTTTATTTGGAGAGTTAAGCGTTCTTTAGCCATATTTTATAATCTTTCTTTTCAATCATTTTTCAATACAACACCGATGAATGACGCAATTAATAAAATCGCATATGGCGCGCAGTGTAAGCAATATAGATGGGGTACAGCGCAGGTACTTAAGTGTTGTTTTGTTAACTAAAGAAAAGGTAGAGTTCACTCCAAACTTTAGAGGCTTCCAGGCTCTCGTTAGAGAGTAGTATATTCCTTGCTTCCAGGTGTCGGATGTTTACCTAAGCTATAAAAAAAAACCGCCTTCAAACTCCGACAGACTGCGATGTCAATGTCAAGTTCACTATAAATGATCTCGCAGTCTTTTGGAGTTTGAAGGCTGTTTTTATTTTAAAAAAAACCACACATTACTATAGAAATACATTAGTAACTCTGTAGTCTTCGAAATTGACACCAAAATCATCTACGCGCTAGCAAATTTCGAGGAGTTCCCTCATTTTTAACCGACTTTAAAAAAAGGGGAGGTTCTTAATTCGTCGAAATCTTTTTTTATTTTATTTTTTTATGTATGTTCACCAAAAATAAATAGTAAACGTGAACCGATTTCGATGATTCTTTTTTTGTTCGAAAGGTGGTACTTCCAAGTTGGTCCCATATATTAATTTGGTTCAGTTCTGATAATGGGATCCATGAGAAAATGAGGGAACTCCTCGAAATTTGCTAGCACGTAGATGCTTTTGGTGTTCGGTTTGGGGTTCTGTAGTAATGTTTGGAAACTGTAGCCGAAAAAAAAATTTTATATAAAAGAATAAAAACCGCCTTCAAACTCCGACAGACTGCGAAGTCGGTGTCAAGTGAACCCACCCAAAGAAATGATAATCATATAGTGAACTTGACATTGACATCGCAGTCCGTCGGAGTTTTAAGGGGGTTTTTATTATTGTATTTAAAAAAAATCTCCTATCATCAGAACTGAACCAAATTAATATGAGACCAACTTGAACATACCACCTGAACATTAATTAAAATTTTTTTTTTAAAAAGATTCCGATGAATTGAGAACCTTCTCTTTTTTGAAGTCGGTTAAAAATAGAAAGGTCGACAAAGTCGATACACCTAGTACAGTCAGCAGCAGAAGTAGATAAGCTGTCCAGGTGTTCAAAATGACCCACACACGACCTTTTTCTTAATACGTTAAGGGCGTGTGTAGGTCATTTTGAACACCTGGACAGCTTATCTACTTCTGCTGCTGACTGTACTTAGTAAGTAGAGGTTATAAGATTAAATTGGCTACAAGTCAATCAATTACTTTTTATTGAACGTCAACAATCAAAACACAGTTTTCATATGAAAGTGTCATAGAGATCTACTATCTAAAGTCTCGCCCCTCCAAATTACTGTTTCAATGTGATTAGTCTCATCCTTACGAAAGAGTGTGTATGTAGTTTGTTGTAAGCATTCATCGTCAGTAGCGGACCGGCAGCGGTCCAAGACAGTCAAGTTATTGGTACTGCGTCGCTCAATAACACGAAAGTACCTACTGACTGCAAGTAAGTTATGGAAATTTCAAGTAAAAAGAGAAAAGTGATACGGAGCCAAGTAATACAAAAAAATATATTGGCGAGGCGAAGGAGCTGGGCTGCGCTCGCAGTGCCCGTCCAATCTCGAAGCATTCTCAACCAAAGAATCTTCCTCCTGCGGCCGACGTTCCTTTTATATACAACGAGCTCTTACCGGCGACTTCGTCAGCAAGGGCAGCAATTTCATACTAAACTTCCATCCCTCTTATTACCCTCTGAAGGGATGATTTTCGGGAGAAAATGTAGCCTATGTGTTAATGCAGGTTACAAACTATCTGTGTGTCAAATTTAATGCAAATTGATCGAGCTATTTTAGCGTGATTGAAACTTGCCAATAGATGGCGCCATTGGAAAAGTTAGTTGACGCTATCGTTTGTTCCTCCCAAGATTCATATGTAGTTTCAAGGTTTTCCATACGTTACTTAGGAAGGATTTTATTAGGATTAGGATAGGATATTACGATTTTATGTACAATCCGAGGTATCTTCATGGAACGTTCAAAAGCAATGACATTATCACATCACCACCCATTTCAACTATTACGTTATCTCTTTTTATTACACCTATGAACAGGCATGCTACCGGCGGTTATGGTTCGGAGTCCCCTTTTGAATAAGTGCGTCGGTTACTTTGGCATGACTAGTCGGTATAACTTGGGTATAACCAAATACCGCATTGTACCCGAGGGGTGCAAATTGCCTTACGTTTTGCTTTACTACACTCGGGTAGCCCTTCAAGAAGTTGGCATTAAGCATAATTCCTGCCATTCGCGATAGAACAACTCAATTTTATCCTAAAAACCCTTGATTCGTTCAGTAACTGATTCCAAGTCGGCTCCTTTACTCGGAAGTTTTTATTGCCCCAAAGAAGTGAAACGAAGTGGGATTAATTCGGAATTAAATTCTAAGTTAAGTACTGAAGTAAAGACTTTGAAACTCCTGTCGGAGTGAAGGAATTAAGTGAGTCTCGAAAGTGTGACTATAATTGTCAATTCAATCATTTGTTCAGCAAATTGGCGACAGGGGCACTTTTACACGTCAGAAAAAGAATTTACCAGCGCTTCCTAGATCCATTCCTTGAGAAGAAGCGCCGCAACAAACTCAGCATAGAAGGCCTATTTTCTGTCTGTATGTCTGTTACGTCTTCACGCTTCAAGCGCTGGACCGATTTAGATGAAATTTGGTACGGAGATAGTTGGAGTCTCGGGAAAGGACATAGGCTACTTTTTATCCCGGAAAAACGCATAGTTCCCGCGGAAACGCGATAACCGAATTCCACGCGGGCGAAGTCGCGGGCAGAAGCTCGTCCATATTATAAATGCGAAAGTAACTCTTGTCTGTCTGTTACCTGTTCCCGCTTCAACCGCTGGGCCGATTTGGATGAAATTTGGTATGCAGATAGTTGGAGTCTCGGGAAAGGACATAGGCTACTTTTTATCCCGGAAAAACGGATAGTTCCCGCGGAAACGCGATAACCGAATTCCACGCGGGCGAAGTCGCGGGCAGAAGCTAGTCCATATTATAAATGCGAAAGTAACTCTGTCTGTCTGTTACCTGTTCACGCTTCAACCGCTGGGCCGATTAGGATGAAATTTGGTATGCAGATAGTTGGAGTCCCGAGAAAGGACATCGGCTACTTTGTATCCCGGAAAAAACGCATAATTCCCGCCGGTACGCGATACAAGCGCGGATCCAGGGGGTGGGTCATGGGGGACCCTCCTCGGCAGGACTAGGTCTACTGCTATCATTTATTTTTAACCCCTGACATAAAAAGGGGGGGGGGAGTTGTATGACGTGACCCCCGCTTGAGTCAAAAGCTGGATCCGCCCTTGACGCGATAACCGAATTCGCGGGCAGAAGCTAGTTTAATAATAAATTCATAGTTGCTCAACTCTTCTTGCGAACTCCGCCTGAAATGGATTCACCTTAAGTTACGTATTGATCCGCGTATCCTTTTATAGTTTTAGTTTTTTGGTTAAACGTAATGTTGCCGACTCGCCGCTATAACCATCTACCTATATCGTAGTTACAAATATTACTGTCACCGACTTTTCTATATCTATAGGTATACTAAAGAATAATAAGTCTGTAGAAGAAGTCGCGTCTGAAACTTGAAAATTAAAAGGAACTATCAAGTCGAGGGGACTACTTATATATAAACGATGCTAAACACAAATTAACGATTTTTAGAAAAATTGTCTGTATGTATGTATGGCCGGATTTAACTCGAAAACTACTGGACGGATTGCAACAAAATTTGGTATAGGGGTAAATTATAATAACACTAGTCAACTCATGGGCTACTTTTTATCCCGAAAAAATGCATGGTTCCCGCGGGGATGCTATTAACGAATTCCACGAGGACGAAGTCGCAGGCAGAAGCTAGGCTTTACATAATAAAAAAAAACTTTACTTATTTCGTATAGGTACTATTATAGAGCTGTCTACTTAAAGTACTTTAATTTACGGTATAACTTTTTATAGTTTAACACTTTGTTTCAGTCTGCGAAAGTTGATTCGCAATCGTTAAGCGCAAACATTGTAATTGTAATTCCAGTGTTGCCGGGAAACAACAATTAGATAACAAAGTTTCCCTATCAGCGCCAGTGTTGCCCGCCCGTCATAATACAGCCGGCAGTTAGGCGACTACAATTGTCAATTATAATTTTAGAGTGGCTTATACGGTATTTAAAACGGTTATAACATTGTATGGTTAAGT
Organism: Aethes cnicana; assembly: GCA_963971205.1. Taxonomy (NCBI): domain Eukaryota; kingdom Metazoa; phylum Arthropoda; class Insecta; order Lepidoptera; family Tortricidae; genus Aethes; species Aethes cnicana. The sequence continues at coordinate 12,053,779 of OZ020276.1, forward strand.
TGAGTAGGTTTTCTCAGGTTTAACTAAAGGTTTGTTATATTTTATGCGCTTGTTATCTTAATTATGTCTTTTATGGCGTTCGTAAATTTGAAATAGCGGTAGCTACCTATAGAGTAAAAGTTCATTGGGTGCCGTTGTGGAATTTTGTTTCATATTTTGTCGCATGGAGAGATGTTTAGAGGTGTACGAGTAAATCTGGTCGCTGAAATTACCCCAACTCGACACCCAATCTCCCACCAGAAGTCACGATTAATACTCGCTGTTCTGTGATACTGGCACAAAAGTCATTGCGCCCGCCGCCGCGCTACAAAGGAAAACAAACGCCGGGTTTTCCCGCCAAAACACGCGCCATGTTTTCATTCCAACATGGCGGTGTGGCGTCTCTTTACGACTCCCCTGAAAATTATGGCCTCGTCCGTATGTTCAACTTTTATATCCTTTCCGCCGTGTTTTATACTACACGAAGCTATAATACTCGTATGAATGCCAAAACGCACGATCTTGAAACTTTTATTTACCTTAAAACCCGGTTGAGTGTACACTCGAATATTTACTACTTTCTTACGCAGTGCAGGCGAAACGCAGTGCAGAAAAACTATGGTTCATAATGGGTTCATATAACTATGATACATATTTTAATATTTTAAGAAAAAACTTGCTTAGTAACTGCATTGCTTGGGGATGTTTCTTATTAATCTTATAACTTCTAAAATGAGTTTGATAATTACCGATTCTAATTATTCTCAAATGTGTAAATACCTACTCGTAACCGAAATCTTGAGGAACGCTAAATGTGGCTAAACACTAAAATTAAACTCCCATTTGTGAGCTGAGTAAACTCCACGCTCGAATCAAACTTACTGTAGAACAAGGGTTGCAAATTGTGTAACACGCAACATAATCGTTACTATAACTCATGGGAATGTTGCTATTAATCAGAAATATTGTCTCTTCCATACGTACCGAAGGGTCGGGCTTTCATCGCTGGAAAAATAAGCTGAAAATGAAATTAACGCACATTTGAGAGCCGCTACAGAATTTAATCCGAAAAATGTATGCGCTTAAATAAATATTATCAGGCAGTATTAATACCTTTTATACCTATCACGCACACAATAGCCGTAATCTGTTCATTGTTGGGAAAATAAGTTTACGTGAAAAATGATCCGTTTTAGAGGTGGGATGGCGAGACAGACGGTTGGTTGGGCGGTGATTTTAATTATTTTGTGTGAGAAATAAAGACTTATGATGAGGTTAGGACACGCAGCCTCAGCACCGTATTATTTTTGTCTATTAAAATTGATGCACTTCAAACCGAAAAAAAAACGGCACTGTTGCTTGCGGTGTCTCTTTTGCAGCTTAAATTAATCAAAAATGAAAGTAAAAGTAACCTATAGCAACGGATAATGCATGGTTGTAAAAACAAATATACCTACGGTCTGATTGATCGATAAAATCCATACATAAGTAGGTAAGGTTCTGACTTTTCATTTATTTTATACAAGGATATATTTTCTCGCTAACTTTACTATTTCACCACTTATTTTTTAAGTTTAAATTACTGGCCTTAGGAAGCTTGTCAACGTTGCCTTCGCATCGCTCTCCATAATTCCCACAAAAACAAATGGAAACAGTTCTTCAAACCTATCAATCTCGGAACTAAAATATTCATTCATATTTTCCGTGAGCCGTCTGTGCTATTTGTAAATGGATTTTAAATTAATACATGCACAAGGGATCGTCGAAGCATTTGATTACGAGATGGCGCTGTAGAATATAGGATTGCGCTACGTGACCAGGGAAAAACATCTCGTAAAATTAAATGGTTTTCGGGCGCGGAATTATCATTGCGGGTTTATTCGCTCAGAATAGTTTTTCTGTTGCAAGTCGAGATATTTGCATTTGCATGTCAATTTTGAGTGTAGATATGTTCCCATTCCCAAGGGCCATAAGGGTTACGACTGGTAACGAATACCGAACCATAAATGTTATTATTTCTAATGACATTTATTATAGTATAAGTGGCTCTATTGGAAATCTAAAACGATTGAACCCAAATTGGCCAAATCTCAATGAAAACGGGTCACTTTGTATAGGATTTTCCATACAAAGTGACCCGAATTCATTGCGATTGGGTGTAGCATTAGGAAACAAGACGTCATAATTTCGTCGTTTCATCACGTGGTATACATGCGTTAAGAGGCAGCTTCGGTTCGGTGATACGTAAACTTGGGTGCGTGACGGTTCCCATAACGCTTCGAATTTACGACGACGTGATTTAACTCTTGGTACCAAATTACTTAATATGAACAGCAATTACATATTTTTTCACTAGTAGTTAAATAACCTATTCATAGTATTCAATTCTACGTTAGTATGTATGTAAACGTAGGTATAACTCGTACGCTGGAATTAGAATTTCGGTAGAAACGAATATCATTCTGCTTATCGATGTTTATAGATGCTACTATACCGCGTGCTCGTCGATATCAGCAGTGTTCACACACTCGTTAATTGTGTGGCTTCGACCGACGATAGCTCCATTAGCCGGCTAATTTCCACGTTTCGGACTTTCCACCAGCCAGCCTTCCACTGAAACCACTCGTCCGACGGCCCGGATTGGAGTAAAACAAATACGATTTATTTCACCGCATGATACTGGCCGGTAAAACATTGATTGCTATGGGCTCTGTAGAGGCTGTAAATACTATGTATCTCTCACGTAATGGTTAACACTGGCTCGGCAATGCCCATGTATCAGTAATAACTTCGCTGCTCTCAAATTGTTCCACCCTCGCATCCCGCTCTCAGTGACAACACAGTGACAGTTATTTTCCCGCTGACACAGAGGCACACGAGACAGCGTATGCATGCTATTTGAGCCACTCGCATACACTACATCCCTTCCTTGTTTTTAAATTAAATAAGAACAACAGTGGTGTTAGGTCAAATCAACATATATTTCTGTAACAGTAATCAGTCTTCCAAGTTACATTATTAACACAGTGCAGGATCACCGCATATTACTATTATCATTCATTAAGTTATCACAACAGATTAATTAAAGTCATATTTAAAGATATTGTATTAATTAACAATGAAATTTGCTACACTTGTGAAAAGAACTTAAAATTAATTCACAACTATAATTATTCATTAAATCAAAACAAATAGAATGAGAACATTAAATTAAATCAAGTCGCAATCGAATTTACTCGTTATTATTTTTGTCTTCCTCTTCCATTTCCTCATCCTGGTTATCTCCTTGAACAGTCTGCCATTTCCCTTCCATTCTTTTCAAATGAACAACATTCCTTCTCAGAACTTGTCCCGTTATATCATTTTTTACTGTGATGTCTCCTCTATTTGCACTTTGTATGGTATAGGGTATTGGATTATAGTTTGAACTTAGCTTATTGGCTTTGTCCATATTCTTTATGTATACTTTATCACCTTCCGTTAAATTTGATTCCATAGCTCCTCTCCTTTTATCACCATATTCTTTCCCTTTCTCTTTTTGAATTTTGTCACGATCACGTACATCATTGTCATGTCCTGAATTCTCTAGTCTATCAACTGATGGAATTTTGTCTCTATTCTGCCGTCTAAAAAACAATTCTGACGGTGACTTTCCAGTAGACGAATGCGGCGTGCTATTGTACATCAACAGGTACTCCATTAGACTTTCTTTCATGTCCCTTTTTTCAAGGTGGCTGATTTTTAGGCGTTTCATTATGTCTCTGTTCTGCCTTTCTACTTCACCGTTTTGCTGTGGCCAATATGGCACTGTATTATGAACAGTGATATTGCAATCTTCACAAAATGTACGGAACTCCTCACTTACGAATTGCCGGCCGTTATCAACCGTAATGGAGATCGGGTAACCAAGTCTGCTAAAAATTTCTTTGAGTAACTTTATAATCTGGCAACTAGTTATTGCTTTGGTGAATTTGACTTCTTTATAGCGACTATAATAGTCCACCATGACGAGCAAATAGTCACCATTGGGCAAGGGGCCCAGCAAATCCAAGGCAACATCAACCCAAGAATCTATTGGAAGTTCCCTCCTCTTCATGGGTGTTGGAGGATTTGGCAATCCCACTAGAGTGCAACTCTTGCACGACTTAACCAGATTTTCTGCATCCTTATCGATTCTTGGCCACCAAACCTTTGATCTTAACCTGCCCTTCATAGCTACGATCCCAGGGTGACCCTCATGCGCCGCATCCAGTACTCCTTTCCGTAATTTCCGAGGTATTACAATCCGATTTCCTTTAAGTAAAATGTTTCCATAGAAACATAGCTCACTTTCAAATATTTTGTAGTTCTTTGTCATCTCAGGCCATTCATTTTCATATATACCTTTCTTAACATTATTTATTTCTTCGTCATTAACAGAAGCTTCAATAATCGCACTCATTGGAATTGCGCGTGGTCTTGCCTGCTCCACTATTTGATGTATGTGTTCATCTCCTCTTTCCGATAGTGAATCCTTCAATTTGCATAAACGAGATAGTGGATCAGCTATGTTCACCTTCCCTGGTTTGTAGATCACATTGTAATTATATGATTGGAGTCTAAGCACCCATCTTTCAATGCGAGCACAGGGCTTTGATTTTTTTCCAAACAACACTTCCAGTGGTTTATGATCAGTAATGAGATCAAATGTTTTTCCAAATAGAAAAATATTAAAATGCTCGACAGACCAAACCAGCGCAAGAGCCTCTTTCTCTGTTTGGCTGTATCTCCTTTCGCAATCAGTGAGTGTTCTGTTTCCGTAAGCAATTATTCGCGGACCATTCGAGTCAATCTGTACTAGAACAGCACCCAGGCCTACGGGGCTGGCATCTGCAATGACCTGTGTTTTATCATTGATGTCATAGTATCCTAAGGATTGTACTCTGGTCAGTGCTTCTTTAAGCTCTGTGAATGCCTGATCTTGGTCACTTGTCCAATATGGTTTGATCTCAGTCTTTTTCCCCAGTTTTTTCCTTAACAGTTCTTTCAAAGATTCAGTTTTGGTAGCCAAATTTGGTAACCATTTGTTTATATAATTTACCAGTCCTAAGAAACTTTGCAGTTCTTCTGTAGTTGCAGGGACTCTAAAGTTTGTGATGCTTTCTATGTACTTTGGTAATGGTTTCACTCCTGTTGATGACAGTTCGTGTCCCAAAAATTGGACATTTTCTACCTTGTATATACATTTCTCCTCATTAAGTTGCACATTGCTATCTTTAAGAACCTGTAACACCCTATTTAGTCGTCTATCGTGTTCGTCTTCATTTTCTCCAAATACCAATATGTCGTCAATAAAATTAATAACGCCATCACATTTTACCAAAATCTTTTCCAATACCTTCTGGAAGATCTCCGGAGCACAACTGATCCCAAACATAAGTCTTTTGTATTGATACAGTCCTTTAGATGTTATAAAGGTTGTTATGTGCCTGCTATCTGGGTGCAGTTCCAGTTGGTGAAAGGCATCCTTAATATCTAGTTTGCTAAAATACTTAGCTTTACCGATTTGCGGCAGTAATTTGTCCATACATGGTAATGGGTGATTCTCCCTTAAGATAGCGGAGTTAGCTCGACGCATATCTACACACAACCGCAAGTCTCCATTTTCTTTTAAAATGGGTACCATCGGAGAAACCCACCTAGAAGGTCCATTCACTTCCTCGATTATGTCTCGGTCAAGTAGATCCTGGATCTTGTTCTTGACTTTTTGCTCGATAGGCAGAGGTATCCTCCGGTATGGTTGTGATACAGGCTGGACATTATTATCAATAGGAATTTCGATCCGAACATCTTTGATCTTAGGAAATGGTTGTGAGATCTGTGGTATCGACTTGTCTTCTATTTTGTTTACGTCCACTCCAATTTTTAAAACGCCTAGAAGTGTTGCCGTTTCTTTCCCCAACAGGTCTCTAGTACCTCCCACAATGATGTAAACAGTAGCCTGTTCTTTCCGGCCATTTATCTCAATTGTTGTATCAAACGATCCTTTGACGTTGAGTGGGGTGTGGCTGCCATATGCCAGAAGTCTCTTGTTTGGATTTGGAGATTGATTAGATACTGTAGCTCCTAGACTTTTCAAGGTCTCCCATGTTTCTAGTGTTATCAAGTTCACCAAACAACCAGAATCCACTAACATTTTGGTCTTAACTCCACCCAGAGAGCACTCAATTGTTGCATCGTTATTTATGTTGAAAACATAATCCACTTCAACTCTCGCCTTTTTGTTTCCTTTGGTAGACTGTGAATTTCCAAACTTCCTTTTATTGTTGCTTCTGCAAAACTGACGAAAATGTCCCAACTTTCCACATGTAAAACATGTCTTTCCTATAGCGGCACATTCTTTATAATCTGATTGATGGCCTTTATTCCCACACCGTCCACAAGGTTTCACATTTTTATTATATACTTCTTCTTTCCTTGCTTTGTGAGTCATTTCCTTTTTATTCTTGTTATAAATAGCATTTACTTCATGACTTCCTTGTTTAATGTCAAGGTTTCCTGGTTTCTTCTCTTCGTATACTTCCAATTGATCGTTTACGATTTCTAAAGTATTTGCTTCCGTAACAATTTTTTCTAGTGTAATACTATCACCTAGTCTCAGAATTGTCTTCCGTAGCTCTGCTGAGCTACACTTCTCAGTGATTTGATCAATTAAGTGATCATCTTTGTTATGAAAGTTGCACTTTTCAGCTTGTCTCCGCAGTCGTACTAAAAAACTTTCGAAATTCTCATTATCTTCTTGTTTAATCAACCGGAACAAATGACGTTCAAAAACGCGATTTGATTTCGGAACAAAGTAATCATCCAGTTTCTTGATAGCTGTCTCAAAAACATCAACTCCATCTGTAGCACTAACATCTGCATCTGGCAAATTATAAAATATATCTTGCAGGCTTGGTCCTCCATAGTGCAATAAAGTTGCTCGTTTCTTTGGACCAGATGTGATATCCGATGCCTCAAAATATATGCGAAGTGATCTTTTCCATCTCTCCCATTTGCAGCCAATCGAACTTCTGTCTCCCTCTAAATCCAACTTCTCCAGCATTGCTGGTAGTTGTTGAGTCATATTACTTTATCTCCACCTGAAATTTTCATTAAGTTGTTAACCAATAGATCCATATTAGGTATTCATTTGAAGACCCAACAATTCCAATTAAATGGAGATGTTCTAACAAACTATTCAACAATTTCCCATCGAATGGGCATTAATTTGAAGTACCAGTCAATTCCCAATTTAACGGGGGTTATGTCAACCAATTCCAATTTAATGGAGGCATTCATTTGAACTGCCAGACAATTTCCAATTTAATGAGGTTATGCCAACCAATTCCAATTTAATGGAGGCATTCATTTGAACTGCCAGACAATTTCCAATTTAATGGGGGTTATGTCGACCAATTCCAATTTAATGGAAGCATTCATTTGAACTGCCAGACAATTTCCAATTTAATGGAGGCTATGTCACCCAGGTCCAATTTAATGGAAGCATTCATTTATTTGAACTGCCATTCAATTTACAATTTAATGGAAAACATACAAACGAAGCACCAAGAATCTCCTCCCTTTTTTTTTTGTTAAAATAAAAGTAATGTGTAATAAATCCGATTGATATCAAGAACCTTAATTTGAGTGTGTTCACATGTCATTCATGCATGAGATGCAGTGAAAGGCAATTGATGAATTTATCATATTTTAAAGTGAGTAATAATAATCTGTTGCATTCAATGTGAAGCATAAATTACGTTCTACATTTAGCCTGCATGGTAAATAAAACATCATCAGTGCTATATAAACCATGTTTCCATTGAAGAGAGCAAAATAAAATGATTTATTAGGTGTTTATTTTAGAGTTAACCTGTTATGTATGCATACAGCCTAAGCTTGAAAATTTGTTAAAAATGACAATGAATCCGTACTAATTTAACCAATTACAAGATAGAACAACTATTGTAGCACATATTAGTGTTTACGCCGTTTGTTAATGGTTTTTTACACAATTTCGGAACTATTTTGTTGGAATAATAACCTCAATGTGTCAACATCGATTCAACGTTGCGAAAGTAGTAAAATTCGTTACCTTTTCCTCGTCGTCACTTGTAGAGGCTGTAAATACTATGTATCTCTCACGTAATGGTTAACACTGGCTCGGCAATGCCCATGTATCAGTAATAACTTCGCTGCTCTCAAATTGTTCCACCCTCGCATCCCGCTCTCAGTGACAACACAGTGACAGTTATTTTCCCGCTGACACAGAGGCACACGAGACAGCGTATGCATGCTATTTGAGCCACTCGCATACACTACAGGCTCGATACTTTATTGTCTGCGCTGGGATTCGCTGGATTGACAATGTCTACAGGATTAAATCGTGTAATAAAAGCTTCTTAATTACTGCACTGGCGTTTAACTGCGATTTTGAGTGGAAAACAACAGCTCAAGTAATAAAGCTTAAAAAACAAAAGTAAACACAAGTAATTTTATAATAGTAGTTTTAGAACTATTGAATGCCGCGCAGCTAACTTTCTTATTGCAAAACATCGTGGAAACTGAGGCTTTAAAAAAGTCAAAGAATTTTTAAAGTTGGCTTCAACGGCTTCGCCGTCTGATTAAGACAAAGGAAAAGGCATTAAGTTTTTTTGAATATTTCCATTTCTATACGTAATAGTTTCAGTAGTAGACACTTTGCTAAATTTTTGCCAAAATCGCATTTAAACGGGCAACAAAACACTTCTTTTCGAATAGGAGGGGTGAAAAAGCATATTGTCAGGTATTAGATTTGTAACAGTTTTATTAATATGTAGACTATTTAACCCATTTGTCACATTCGAAATTTATTTCATATGCCTGTGTACATAATGTAGTTGTACAAAGTATCGATAGAGAGCGAGCAACACAACAAACACAATTACGTGTTCAGCGATTCGGCACTGACACATTCTGCTCGAATTAAAATCTCACATATGCCTGGTTTGGGTGTCGCATGCCACATTTCACACAGTGCGGCATTTGAATAAATTAAAGGACGCGACGAAGTAATAGATTTAGATAAGTAATGATGGTTTCCGTTCACCTCTTCTTATAAGTACGGTTCAAAAGAATTTATTTGTTTTTTTCTGTTATTCTATGTATAAAAGGTGATCTTGAAAAAAAAATGAGTCATTCAAGCGTGTTTCAGGCAGCGACGACCTTTCATGTACATACACATAGTCACCCATATAATTTACACCTTTTTAGGGTTCCGAAGTCCATAAGGAACCCTTATAGTTTCGCCATGTCCGTCCGTCTGTCCGCACTATTGCTCGGAGATGCTTAGGTCTAGAGAGCTGTAATTTGGCATGAATATGCATATTAGTTATGCTGACAAAGTGGTACAATAAAATTTTGAAATATATTTTTTTATAGGGTACCTCCCCTACTCGTAAAGTGGGGATGTAATTTTTTTTTCTTGCATACCCCATGGTGCGGCATATCGTTGAATAGGTCTCGAAAAAATATTGTGGGTTTGTTAAAACTATTTTTTGATTAAGTGATGCGTTTGTGAAATATTAAGCTTTAAAGTGCTATTTTTTGTTAGCGTCACGTGTCCCCCCCCCCCCCCCCCTGCCAGCTAAATGGTGGTATTTGGATGGCTGAAAAAAATCACGGTTGTGGCATATATAACGTAGTTGAAAGGAAAACTATCAGAGCTAAGTAGGCTGTACAAACTTACGAGTAATAGTCGACCAACTTATAATGATGATTTTTCTCGAGCGGCAGGGGAGTCGGGCGGGCACGTCATACCTACCACAGGCTAGCTAGATGCTAATAAGTCTTAGAAAGGTACTGTGGGCATCGTCAACTTCGGAACCCTATAATTTGCGCGTGGCCCGACACGCACTTGGCCGGTTTTTTATCTTTTATAGTCACATGCGGAAATATCGAAAGAGTGACGTCAGTTTTATACTTCGTTTAAGAAATAGTAACAATGCTTACCCATATTTTATGTTAGCGTTTGTTGAAGCCGCGGTGGCCTAGATGGCTCGACCTACCGCCTCTCATGCAGAGGGTCGGGTCGGGGGTTCGTTCCGGCTCGCACCTCATAAGTTCACTTAATGTGCGAAATTCAATTTGAATTTACCACTGAGCTTTTCGGCGAAGGAAAACATCGCGAGGAAACCTGCACGCATCTGCGAAGTAATTCATTGATGTGTGTGAAGTCCCCAATCCGCGCTGGGCCCGCGTGGGGACTATAGCCGGCCTGTTAGTATAGGAGGCCTGTGCCCAGCAGTGGGACGCCAATAGGCTGTAGTAGTAAGTTGTCGAATTGTCGCACAGTGTACTGCGCCCGTGTGGCGAGGTGGCGACCGCACGTCAGGGGCTCAACCGTCCCTCCAGCGGAATCTCCGAAACGTAGCCCTTTGCGCTTTAATCCTAAACCCATTCGGTTTGAACCCAACAAAAGGCACGGGCACGATAAAGGGATTAAATTTTGCAAAATTTATAGCTGTAGGCGGTATTAAAATTGTTGGTGTGTGAAGATATTTGATTCCGAATAGCTGGACCTTTCTGAAATCCCGGTACTTGTGCGAGGCCGGAATTAATGGTACTTACTTACGTAGTTATTTAAGGCCGTTCCCTGACCCAGAATCGTCAAATTACTCATGTAACATCATACTTTTCTAAGAAATGTTAAAAGTTAAAAATATGAAAAAAACATATGTTATATTTGGTTATATCATCCTTACATTGATTGCTTTCGTTACACGTTTCACGAAACTTCGCTCGATACAATTTAATTCCAAAGTAACCTCTAACTCGGACCTTTAATCCTACTTTACTCCAGTTTATTATATCAAACAGTGTAAAACTAAGTATAACAGAAAATTATCCATATTATATGCATACATTGACAGCTATACAAATGCCATGTTTTTAGACGGTATTTTTATAGAAATTAAAACGCGTTTAATACTAACTAAATCGGGCGTTCTGTGCGTAGCGCTTTCTCTTTCACTCGTTGCACGAGTGACAGTGACGGCTGAGCTGGGTATAGGAAGGAACGGCCTTAAAGGTGAATTTAGGTTTATATCATACAAATACCAATTGTAATTTGCTACGTTCAGGTAACTCAAGAGGCAATATGGTGAAATTTCACCATGCTCCTTGGATTATTCGTGTTACATTAAACATTATATTAGGTATCTACATAAAGATGTATATTGTGTATAGAGTGGATATTGAAGCAGGGAACTGAGATTTTTTATAAGCTCTACGGCGACGTGTGATCAGGCTTTGATCTTCGATCTTACTTTAAAGTTGCTGAAAGTTTGATAAATATGTAGCCACTAATACTGTTATGTCTGACTATGTCTAGTCCAGTTTACTACTACTACAACTACAGCCTATTTGCGTCCCACTGCTGGGCACAGGCCTCCTCTCATCACGAGAGGGTTTGGGCTTGTCCCCACGCGGGCCCAGTGCGGATTGGGGACGTCACACACATCTTTGAATTACTTCGCAGATGCGTGCAGGTTAACCTGCACGCATGCTTTTCGGTGAAGGAAACATCGTGAGGAAATTTCCCGACGATGTTTCCTTCACCGAAAAGCTCAGTGGTTAAGTCAGAAGCTAGTTATATCATGAACTCTATATTAAATTTGATAAAGCGAAACGTCAAACGGCAAAATTGTTTTAAACTCTCACGACTCAATTATCCCGTCTGTCCAAGCTACGTGGTCGTAATGCCTTTAATTTGGGAAATGTCTATACAATTGTACTTATTCGGGATTTCTGTAAACCCTTTAGATATCCTCAACACGAGTAATTTCCCTTGAACTCTAAGCTGGGCTTAACCTTAAACCGCCGCAGTCGGCCACAGCTGACAAAGCTCACATCATAAAATGTACTATATGACGAGCTTTTACAGTTCAAATTGACTCTACGTTTGCCATTAGCGTGGCGGAGAATGGATTTAATGCATTGATCTATTATAAGTAAGGATAAACCAGCCGGAGAAAAATGGCCCCGACAAAACGGGTGCCCGAACAGCTCGGGCACCCGTTTGGCCTTCGTTATAAAAAGGCGTTATTAGCATATTGGAACGTATTTTCTAATGTCAGTTTGCTCCATATATTTTGACATATTCTGTTAGGCACTGTTCGTCCGTATGTTATCACTTATTATAGGTCAATGATTTAATGGATAGTTTAATTAACACGGACATCATCGAGGATATGCTATCCGTACTAATATTTTCTGTAAATGCCGAAGTAACTGTCTGGTCTGTTTGTCACGCTTTCACGTCTAAGTAGTTGAACCGATTTTGATATTTGGTATGATTATAGGTCATGCTATGGGGGATGGAATGGAGATATGCTACTTTTCCCCGTAAAAACTCTTACCTTATTTTACGAATTACAATGAACATATATCAAATAGTTTCTATTTCCATCCGTGTTAATTAGCGTTACGCATATATGAATTCTCCGTAATTTCCGAGGTGTTGAAGTGTTAGTGGTGCTGGGCGGCGTGTGATGATTAATTCATCGCTGTGCTCATTACAAGCTTGAGTATAAGCTAGCTTTTGCCCGCAACTTCGTATGCGCGTAACATGTAAAATCCCGTTTTTCTTCCCGTTCTCGTAGGAAGTTCGGGAAACCCACTCTCAGTGCTCCCCTAAACTTCCCAAGAGACCTACCTGTCAAATTTCAGCTTCCTACGACTAGGTAGTTTCGGCTCTGCGATTGTCATAAGTAACTGAGTCAGTCAGTAAAGGAAGATTTTTATATGTAGAGATCTTCTATTATCCAAATTCCCGCGCCTTCACATTTCAAAACGCTTCAATGTATTTAAAAAGCACCGCCAACACTCTCAAGACATGTGTGCGTGCTGAGACTGCTGAGACAGCCATCAACTATGCGTTGAGAGCATAGACGTAAATAATATAGACCCGGTCTTACGTACACGTAATATGTCCCCACTTCCACGGTGTCCAATCCAAAGTTCTGTCACCGAGCGTGCGTGACAATAAGCGTTTTTAAAAAAACTTTTTTCGAAACTGTTTCTCAGTATCTAAAAACTCGTCTCGTTGTTGAAAAAATGTGACCCAGCTTTAGTGTCACGATATAAGTTTAACTTTGGATTGGACACCAATGAAGTGGGGAAACATGACATGTATCTACGTTAGGCCGGGTCCATACGAAGTATTATTTATGTCTATGGTTGAGAGTGTTGGTGTTGCTTTTTAAATAATAATAACAAAATTGAAGCGTTTTGAAATGTGAAGGTGGGACTTTAGATAGTAGATCTCTAGGTAGGTATATATTGCTATTCGCACTCTACTCTACCTAAAGTAAATTTAATTTTACACTGTAAGTAAAGTAAACTGTTGGCTGTGGCCATCGGTGGTTGTCAAAGGGGTTAAATAGAGTTAGGTGCTACAAATTGGCGAATACCTAACCAAGGTCTCGGGCTAATTAGCGCCGATAAGTGTCAGTCAAAGTCGACTCACCCTTATGAATACAGATAAGGTAAAAGCCGCTACATACGTAACTGCTTTAGGTAACTTGGAAATTGTTTGAACAAGTTCGGTCTCCGAACTGTCTGGACTCTGAAAGTTTCAGAGTCGTGTCATTCATAATTAAGTCTAGTTTTAATGTCAATTATTTCAAACGGTACATTTGGAAACTGTTTCAGTAAATGTTTGTTATCAACTTGAAACTCAATCTCAATTACAAACTCAATAGGGCGTTATAAATTAAATGCAGCGGAACACAAATTCAGTAGGTGTCCATAAATACTCCAACATGCAATGATTTAAAATACAATGTGATATTTTATTTTTAATCGTTTTTGATCGAAACGAGGTTGGATACTATGTTGAGCAATTATTTTTTTATGAAATGATTCTTTCAATTCAGGCAAACCATTTTTTAGGTGCAGGTAATTTAGGCACCTACTGACCCTTCTCATAGTTAATTACTATCCGGACGGTTCGCAGACGATCTCGAATTTTAACTATAAAATTAAATATTAATAGTGGCAGGTAGTGGTAGGTCTGCTAAGTAATTCAAAGATGTGTGTGAAGTCCCCAATCAGCACTGGGCCCGCGTGGGGGCTATAGACCAAACCCTCTCGTGATAAGAGGAGGCCTGTGCCCAGCAGTGGGACGCAAATAGGCTGAAGTAGTAGTAGTAGTGGCAGGTAGCCTGGTTTTTGGTCATAGTTACCTACATTTGTTTGATAGGAGGTCGGTGTTTAAAACGAAATCAAGTTCAAAACAGTTTTTGTGCAGTTAAATCGATTCGCGCGTGAGCATTAACTAGGTGCCAAGACGCCTGAGGTCAAGTTGGCAAGTGAAATGATCGTTATGACCTAATTCCAATCCACTGTTACTTTCTCTGCTCGCAAGACAACACCTGAATATACTCAATGGCCTGTTATTACACATAATCTGAATTAGGTACCTCTTATTCGACGAGGTAGAGATAATTACAAAAGAATGCACCGCCGCGCCGGACGCGGTGCATTCATTTAAAATGGACTATACTTTTGAAGTGGCGAGGTAAAAAATGAATGACCACATTAGTGGAAGCAATTACACGACCGAAGCCTGCCTACTGCGAACAGGTTCCCTTCTAGATGGATTGGCTTGCTAGCTTTTTTCTTTCTCGCTGAGTACCTACCTACCATGCGCCCGCGAATTTAAGGGATAACAGCACCGGTATTCCTTGATGTTTAACAACATTTCGCATTAGGTAAGGAGGTTTTGCCTCGTAAAACTTGGGTCCACGGCAAGGCAATTTATTTCGCGTTAGACCCCGGCGTTTAGGGGTTTTTTCAAGACCCCCGTCGCCGCGGGCGGGAACAACCCTTTTCACGGCGCGAGCTGTAATGTAACGTGGAGGAATTGCTAGGTTTACGAGTGAAAAATAATGAGGTTTACTTATTAACTACTGCCGGATCGAGTAAACTCGTGGAGCTACGCGGAAAACACTTCCAAAATGGCCTCCTTTAAATAACTTGCTCAATAAATAAAAATACATGGTAACAAGCATAATAATACATTATTAACTTCACAATATAATGGCTCGGCAATTTTATCGGCACAACACCTCGCTATTTTTATAAAACTGGCTATACTCCGTCCGTTGCCCCGAAATAGACCGAAAATGTCTGTTCAAAAGTCGGCGGTAAATCCAACAAAGTTTTCTGGAGTTCGTCTATTTCACGTGGAAATTCCCGGCTTGTTTATGGGCACGGCGGCGCCTGGGCATCGATCTAACGGGTCGGCCACGACTTTGCGCGACAGCGGCAGCGGCGGGCGTTTTACTGACACATCGCCATTTTACTGACACATCGCGCGCGACGATTGCTAACCGATGCGCGGCGGGCGTCACGATCGCGCAATGTGTCCGTAAAACGCACGCTGCTGCCGCTGGCGCGCGAAGTCGTGGCCAGGCGCTAAGAGCAGGTACCTACTGTGACCCGCTTCATCAAGCCTCGGAAAGAAGTTTCGTTTGACTCGAGACCGCCAAAGGCTTCAGGCAGATTGATTCATTGTCGATCCCCCTTATTGTTACGCTCGAACGCAAATGTTTCATTGGAACTCTGAAGTTTGATGCTCGTCAAAGTTGTGCCTTTGGTATCTTTAATCTAAGTTATGTATTGGTAATTTACATTCCAAGTTGAAATAGTAACTTTGTGTATAAAGTTGGTGGGTAGGTACCTATCGTAAATTTGTCCATTGTTAACTTTGCTCAATACTCAATTCATCATCAAGGCAAGTGACAAGGGCTTCCTAGTTGAGTCCATTTTATATTAGAATCTGAGAAGTTGGCATTTGACTAAAACTGTTACGGAACCTTAATGATAAACACACTCAACCCTTAAACATCCCAGGTTGGTAATTTCAATCAAAACACTTATAATGTTTTTAAATTTCATCAGGAATCTGTTTCTATTTCCGAAACATTCTAAGACGTTGTTGTGGTAAAACTGAAAAAGACTCACGGTCGCTCGGCGCTGCATCTCCGCAGGCCAGCAGAGCTACCAAAACCACCACTTTAAAGGAATACATCATCTATACTGCACCAGATACCTCCCGCCTGCTTTATATAGTGACATTGAACGCCTACGGCATTATCCACGCGACGCGGCCTTGGCAATTGGATAATCAGCTCATCTGCGGATCCACGTAATACACTATTGTTGGAAAATGTTATTGTTTTCCGGACTTTTGACCTCTTGTCCAGTGTCATTTGTTATTGCGTCAATTGCAACTGAAACTTAATAATTGGAAAACTAACATTATGGAAAACTAACATTAGTCCGATCGACGCCCTAAACGCCGTGGTAACATAATGAATGGACCGGACCTACCGCATCTATTATACAGAATCGCGCTGCTAATAAGTTTTGTTCGCATTTTAATCTACCATTGAGTTTATCCGTCTTAGTTTTCTCGTCTATAATAATGCTTGACGCTTCACTGGTGAGCCCAAAGATTTTTCTCATCTAGAATGTCGGCTGCGGATTAAAGACTTCATACAATTCTTTGAAATGCAGTCTACAAAAGTACAAATATAACTTGCTTTGAAAGTAGATCAGAACTGAAACACCGCCACGGCATCCGCTACCCTTAAATCACTATAAAATTATGCCAAAAGGGAAAAGAGTAACGTTGAAGCGGCTTTATCGCAGTTCATTGAATAATGATCTTAATTTTGTTGGACAGTTTGATGGCGGAATGGGAAGACAAACTCGATGTTTTCGTCCCGCCGTAGATAAAGGTGCCAGATTATTTATATCCCAGAAATGAGATGAATCAAAGACTTTTCGACTCTGAATAGATTGCTTTTTATGCTCAGTCAAACAATTTTGATATCGGGAAACATGCACAATAGAGCAGCAAAAATAAAGGTAGGTAATTATTTGCGAAAATTGTTTTTTTTTGCTGTTAAATTTTTAATAGGTTTAAAAATGTACAGAATCCAAGACTGAACTAAGTATTCGAAGCAATTCATTAAATATGGATACTGAAATATCTATTGTGTCCTGATAAGAGAAGGCGCGTGCCCAATAATTATACCTATACCAAACTATTTCGTGCACGAAATTGTGGTCATCCATATAAATATTATAAATGCGAAAGTAACTTTGTCTGTCTGTCTGTCTGTTAGGTACCTCTTCACGCTTCAACCGCTGGATCGATTTGGATGAAATTTGGTATGGAGATAGTTGGAGTCCCGGGACCTATGAAAAGTACCCTATGTAGGGTACTTTTCATCACGGAAAAACGCGTAGTTCCACGCGGGCGAAGTTGCGGGCAGAAGCTAGTGACCAATGTCAACCAAATGTCACCGTTTTATTGTATGTATAATTGTATGTGTTTTTTTTTCTGGTGTATTCCTTCATCTTTCAGGCAGTCGGTGTCATTGACTTCGTCGATAATATTTCTAACATCTTCATCATCGTCACTGAGCTTTAAAATATCTACTCCACATTAACTCACTCACAAAACCATTTACATATGTTTAATTTGTCCCGAATCCCGATGTTCAGCTGTTTCACGGGTCAACGGTATTGATTTTGGTTTAACGAAAACAATTCTCTTTTTACTTACTGTAATGCCTACAGAGCCTTTTAAGATAAAATGAAAAGTATGTCGACAGTTTCAGCAGAACTTTTGCGAGCGGAGGGTCCAATTTCCGGCCGCACACTGGTCGCGGTGGGGGGCAATTAAGTGCGATAAAATAAAAACACATCTGGACTTTGTAATCCCATCAATTTACGCGCTAGTTATTCTGGAATAGTGGGACTCCTTTTGACATTTAATGGATTGCTACGAAACGATTGAAACGTAAGCTTAAAAATTGCTTTAAAATCGGTAGCATGTTTGGCACATTCCATCTTTGAGAGCCGCAACGCTTTGGTTAATTGCTTGATGTGTACAGTACAGGGTACAGCAAAACGCTGTGACGATATTTGAACCACAGTATCAGTTATCGATTCTAAGCATGTTTTTTAGGTTTTTAATATTTTCAAGTTGGTATTTTTTTTGTACGGATTGTTTTTTTACCAACTCGAAAAATTATTAAGAAACATGCCTAGAAATTAAAATCGATAAAATAATAATAATATCTTGGGACATTTCACACATATTGACCTAGATATAATTATTATATATATTTGATAATCGATATTATTCGATATCGTAACAACGTTTTACTGGACCCTATATATAGAGTCAACCAAAACGTTATGTCAGTTATCGATTCTATGTTTTTAAAGTTTTCAATTTTTTTCAAGATGTTTTTTTTTGTATGGCCCAGTATGGGGTTGATGGTGTGAGCGATGACTTTTTTTACCAGCTCGAAAATAATTGAAAACCTAAAAGACATGCTTAGAATCGATATCTGATTCTGTCTGTGGGTAAGATATCGTCACAAGTTCACAACGTTGGCTTGACCCCATATAGGAGTCCATCTGTTTGGATGTCTGTCTGTTTGCTTGCAGTTGCAACTGACTGTGAAAATGTATGGTGGCGATTTTTGTGTGTGTGTGTTCTAATTTGTAATATTAAAGGACTATAACGCTGTGTACAACCAATCAGTCGCTAATGAGGCATACTTTCATGTGAATTGATTACGAACTGGCGCTAATTAGTTAGGTCATATTAGCTCAACTATTGGTCTAAATCATGTAGGTACCTATTACATGTATGGTAATTAAATATGGTGATATAGGTAGGTATATAATAATATATAGATAAGCCGTGGTGGCCTAGTGGTTTGACCTACCGCCTCTCATGCAGAGGGTCGGGGGTTCGATTCCGGCTCGCACCTCGGAGTTTACTTATGTGCGAAATTCAATTTGAATTCGCCACTGAGCTTTTCGGTGAAGGAAAACATCGTAAGGAAACCTGCACACATTTGCGAAGTAATTCAAAGATGTGTGTGAAGTCCCCAATCCGCACTGGGCCCGCGTGGGGACTATAGCCCAAACCCTCTCGTGATGAGAGGAGGCCTGTGCCCAGCAGTGGGACGCAGATAGGCTGTAGTAGTAGTAGTAGTAGGTAGGTATATATTAATCAGTGGTTAGTGTTTGTAAGGGCGACTAACATCTATCCATTGACTCAGATATACATTCATGTTTAAAACATTAATATATTATATGTATATAGGATTATACATACTACCTACACAATTTACAACATGATTTATATCGAAGTTGATACCCTTAAAGGGATATCTGTATAAAATTTCGAGTCGATTATTTGTAAGCGCTAAGCCGGACTTAGTGCACGAATCGATACTATCATAGGCATCTGTTATTGTTAGGACAGCCCCCTAAGCAAGCGACACCCCAGCTGCATCATCGTTACCAGCGCTTGAAGCGCGGTCGAGCGTCGCTCGCTGAATTGTCTGGATGACCGCGTTGAACTATCAAATTCTTTTTCAATGTAAGTAAGTAACAACATTGTATTGTACAAAATAAAACACAAAAATACAGTTTACAGTATTAAATAGTTAGCTACAGCGTAATTTGCCTGAGTAATTGGCAAGATAGTATTGGAAAAAATCGCAAGAAAACAAGGCGAAAAATTAATTGGCAGGAATTAATATAATCGACGCACTTTCGACTTATTTTTTTTATTAATTTAGGAGATCAAGGACATCTAGGTAGATTGGTCCAATACGGCAGTCGACAAATAATTAAAAGAATTTAACCAAAAACAATTATGTGGACAATATATGTATATTGTAATATGAATAATGAGTAAATAAAGCAAGATTTTCGACTCGTTCGTTAGTATTGCTCAGAAATAGGGATTATAACTTAATACGCTTGGGGGTTCTAAAATTAATGAGCAGATTTGTATGGGGTGCGCACACGCACACCAAATGTCGTGGTCGGATCAAGAGGGAGGGGTCAACTAGTAAAAATAATTATTGTAGTTAAAAGTTCACTATAAGTTTGTTATAGATTTGGGTTGGTTCACTTGACACCGACTTTACAGGCTGTCAGACTTTGAAGTCGGTTTTTTTTTTCGGCTACATTGTTTAAACATTGTTCGTCGGTTGAAAAATAAAACCATAATACTGATCTCATCAATCGTCGTGATAAACTTACTTGTTCATATTAGTAAACACTTTAGGGTGTCCATAGTTCTGTTTCCAGGGAGGGAGTACTTAATTTGAATGCTCGTGAAAATTTGTATGCACCGCGGCTAAAGTCTGTCTGGGATTATCGCCCGGTTCCTATATCCAAACAACGCCTCGTTTTGCCTACGGACGGTTAAAATTTGACAGATTATCTATGGAACAAATGTCAAAAATCAACCGTCCGTAGGCAAAACGAGGCGTTTCGTGGATATAGGAACCGGGCCTATGTGAACTGAAAAATCTAATTAACAATATTAACAGCAATCAAGTTGTATGTGACTGAAAAAATGTCTGGAAAAATTAACATTTATTTACGAGGAACAAGTTATAACAACATCCAGCATCGCGAAAGTGATTTATTAACTCCATTAGCAAGTTAACGCTGGAATACAAACTCCCGTATTGTTGCAAATACGCGTTCGTAAAGGCGCGTTTACAGCGCGTACCGCCAAGAACACAGCTTATTGCGGCTTTCTTACACCGCTTTAATAAAATTATCTGTTGTGTCTCGTAAAATTTAAAATATATAGCCACCAATCAATGAATTTTGTCTACGTATAACGTTGGCCGTGGTGGCCAAGTTGGTCGATCTCCCCCGCGCAATGAGGGTCGGTGGTTAGAATCTGGCTCACACTCTAAGTTTACTTATGCGCGAAATGAAGTTTGAATTTACCACTGAGCTTTTCGGTGAAGGAAAATATCGTGAGGAAACCTGCACGCATCTGCGAAGTAATTCGAGGATGTATGTAGTCCTCAATAAGCACTGGGCTTGCGTCACTTGACCCTCTCGTGATGAGAGGAAGCATGGGTCCAGAAAGAAATAGCTGTTGTGTCGCAAATCTCTACAAATGCCCTTTAAGACGCTTACAAGAGCTAACGACCTTGAGAAATCGAGGCAGGCAACTGTCTCAGCGGACAATGTCTGTTTGCATTGGAGGGAGCCAGAAGCACGACCGCGGAATGTGTTCGATATACGTAGAAAATCAGAAAAATGATGATTAAAAAAAAAACAATTTGCATGAACAATATAAATTTGCAAATTTTTTGGTATGAGTATGACGGAATAGTAATAGAAATCTGCGTTAAAAATTAAACTTATAGAACCGTTAAAATAAGATTAGAAGACGTAACTTCACGATTTGTTTTCATTGAACCAATTTCATGAAATCCTTTTTACGAAATAGCAAGTTTTTTAATTATATGGTAAATATTAACATATATTTTACTCGCCTTACTAAATTGAATAGTTTTCGTTATAATGCTGTTTAAATAAAGTCTATTCAGGTCTTGGAGGGTGCACGCATTGTGAACGCGCCCCGGATGTCCACGTCGGCAACTTGCCTCATATTTCTGTCGCCGGAAAGAGTTTACAAGTTGTTTTTTATAACTCCAGCAAAGTTCTTACGTTCACGGCGATGCCATGACTCACGTTCCGTATAGAACGTGATTATTCTGACTTTTCGGGGGTTTTAATGGAATGGGGTGGTTTTGGCTAAACAAGACTTTATTACGGTCTGGGGCTTAGGGTGAACTTAATCTTATGTTTTTCACAAAAGAATCTGGTCTGTCATACTCATAAATAAAGTTTTTATAAAAATAATTGAAAGATATGTTATTGAATTTCCAATCCCTCCAAACCCTGGCCATTGCTTGAACTTTTATTTATAAGTACACCAATAAGAGATCAATTCTGGTTCTTCTCTTAAAATTTTTGCTGTAATAATCTACTATTCCAAAGTTCAACGACCTCTAATAGACCAAAATTACCGTGTTGCAATTCGATATACTCGCTCCACTGCCTCCATTGTTCAAGACACCCCATCGCCAATTTATCCCGCGTGCAATGCGGCTTAACTCATTAGCAGAATGCCCTTCTTCTGTCCCTTTCTAACTAAGCTGGGAAGAAAGAGAGGGTAGTCGCTCTTACATTTCGCGTTTTAAATTTTATGTCATTGCGCAGCGCACTGGGTCTACTAGAACGATATAGGGTAACAAAAACAAGTGCTATTCTATTTTTACAGTAAAGTGTTACATTACATAGGTTCCTCTTATGGGGATGACACAATAAATAGTACCTAGACTAAATTCATAAACGTCATAATTATAATTGTGAAAAAGTTATTAAGAGTAGTGAGAGACAAAATCTTGAATTTAATTTCGTTTACAATGTGGATATGGGATGGTCTTTTAGATAAGAATGTAAATTTATGTATGGTTACATACCGTAAAATATTTTTCACGAAATACCAGATCGTGTTCCAAATTTCCCTTACATGTTTGTATACAAAAAGAGCGTGTGTAAGTAGCTAATATTGCGAGCTTGGATACCTCAGTCACTGTTCACTATAGTTTCTAATATAAGGTATATAATGCGCATTGCAGTTCAACGACCCATAATCGGTCAAACTAATGCTATGCTACTAACGGTACAATTTGATCTGCATTAATGACCGCCTGCCGACCGACTATGGCGTATCCTAACTAGTGAGTGGCGTTCCCTGCTAGCATAAACACACTACACTAGCTATATCCGAGTTTATTGTCTCTGTATTTGTGTCAATTTTCGCAAATCTACTCCGATGACACTGAGTTTATACTGCAAGGCCTACGCACGCGATCACCAGAATAGGACCTTTTTTGTTGTAGATATTGACTACTACTACTACCACTACAGCCTATTTGCGTCCCACTGCCTGGGCACTTTCTTCTGTGAATTGTAGTTGCTATGAGAGCTGTGTAGTTAAAATGCAGTTTTCGTAGTGGGTAGTGGTCAGAAACGAAAGCTATTCCTTCTCTACAGGCGTTTCTACTTGGAAATAAAATAGGAAAATGTAATGAAAGTTAATGATCATACGTAACATAAGATGACGAAAATGCACTTGAAACTTTCAAGTGAATTTTCGTCACCTTATCTTGGATGATCATTACCTACTTCTTATGTCACTAGAAAGAAGTAAAAAAGTCTAGTCACAGTTTTCATTGTCTAGTTTTAGTTCATGATGACTTCTTGATCTTTATCCTTCTGATCTTTAATGGATGTCTATAAAATGAATAATGATTTCTAATGAAGATATAAACAAAAATTGCGAAGTATAGACACAACTATGTTAAGTAATAAAATAACTACCATCAGGTTCTTTTACTTTAATTCTTTTTATCCACAATAATTATTCTAACAATTATTTCATTTTGTTCCAGGTTTCCAGGCATCTGAAAAGTACGTAAGTATAAAAGATGCGTCTAAAGATGAAAGGTCAAAGTCTTACTCATCGTTCACTTGTAGAGGTAGTAGAGGTACACAGTATAGCTATCTCTATGTACAGTGGGTGAGTCATTCGGAGCGGGGAGGCGCGGGCCGATTGCAACCCCCCGAATTAAAATTAAAAAGTCACGACTGGAGAGAAATATGGCGCAATAAATGGAATGTCATGATGCGAGATGCGGTAATTTAATTTAAAGTTGATAACAATCGAGTTAAAGTTCTTTATTCGTCATGAAGTTTGTTAATTGGATTTGCAAACGTAGTTGACGACATTGTAAAGAATTTTTAGGACTTTTCTACTTACATTACTATTTAAAAAATGGTTAACCCAATATGTAGCTATATTTATGTTTAAATAATTTAATGTCACCGACCGTAAATTAAAATTAACCAATTAATTAATTACTAATTATAAAACCTTATATATATATAATATGTATTGCATACGTATCTCTTAAATCTAAATGGCACTAATTAAAAATACCTACCCAGTTCTCAAGCAGCCATTATAAATTTCCAACTTGTCATGTCTCATAACGCCCCATTATAGTTTTTGCGTCGTTTAATCTCGGGATTGTTTCGCTAGTTCACATAGAACTCTACGTTTATATTTTCTCTATTTGTGTGGCAGTATGCAAGAAAATATAAACGTTTCGCAGGTTGAGGTGTAAAAATAGGTAAGTACCTAAATCGTTCCGAACTTTCTTGATCTTAGTGATGGTCAGTTTTGTGGAATAAAAGAAGACCTTTTTTATTGCTTTGTATAAATATTTCGGAATGTAGGTATAGTTACTAATAAGGAAGTCGTCTAATACCACTAACACACAAAATGTTCTGAGAATGTTTTATTTTCACCTCTGGTGTTCTCCTCAATCGAGATCATTTCGACTAAACTTAATAATCAACATCTTAACGACAACCCGAGATTTATATTGAAGTTGTCATACTGCTACAGCTATGTATTGTGACAACATGGCGGATAATTGGCGCGATTCAGAACTACAGTATGATTGATTATTATAAGCAGTATGGAAATGAATGCTTTTAGCGATAACGGCCGGCCCATTCATTAGGGGGATTGAAAAATCGCTAGTAACCCTAGACGGGGAGAGATCACTTTGGAAAATAATTCGCTTTTAAGAAGTTGGCTGAAACAGCAATAGTCAACAATGCCGACCTATGCACATAGTGACATTATAACATGCAGAATCAAATTCATTTATGGGCGGGATAAAACAAAGTTTTACTAAACGCTAGGGCTAACTAACTTGAGCTAGGTGAGTCGCAAGTTTATTGTCGCTCTTTAGAATTATATTGCGAGTAAGAATTTGAAATTTCATGAGCACATCTAAAAGGATAAACATAGTCTTTAGTAGTGTAATTACACTAAGTAAATAGTAATTAAATAAACTATGATTAAATTCAAAATTGCCGTTTAAAATATTACGCAGATATTATTTGATGGTAGGTATCAATTTACCCCATTCATTTCATTTCTATAATAATTTAATTCCATATGAATAGATACATATGTGCTACAATACTAACACAAGGCAGATTTATTTCAAAAATATAATTGGAAATTTTGTAATCTGCAGACTAATCGCATAAAACATAAAATACCTGAACACAATAGCAGCTGAGAGTGAAAATGTCCCGAATGTGGCTCGTAAATCATTCCCGATTCAAAAGGTAACGAACATTCCCGAACCAAACCAAGGCCAAGGGCATTAGCATGCGGCGCACGCACGCGAATATGCGGACTGCATTGTTCTCGCCTAGTCTCGCCCATGTCCGTATGCGAATTATTGCGAATCAATATATTTTGAGTATCTGAGGACCTAGCCTAGAAGTTAGAAACAAAGCATGTCGAGCGCGTGTTTCAACCATCGTCAGAAGTTTTAAATCTCAATAGGTACCTACCAATCTGCCGAGAAAAGGCAATCGCGTTCTAATTCTAGACGTAAAAACTTGCACAGCACTGTGACTGCGACTACTCTTCTTCTCCTGTAAGCTTCAAGTTTCAAATGAAAAAAAGTTTATCAATGTTTATGGCATTGCTCGGCAAACGTACGAGCGCACAATTTGAGGCGTTTGACAGATAAAAACGGGAACGCGATCATGTTAACAGCATCGTGGATTTACGCTACTTATTTTTTAGGTATCTAAGTATTACCTAAACTACAACAAACATCTGTATTTGCAATACTTACCAGTTCAGTGTATCCGATTGCTCTCGATCACCATTAAGATGCCATAAAAACCGCTCCCGTGTAGAGGAACGTTTCTATGAATCTCGTAGATCATCAGAAAATAGCTGATCAAGATACCGCGGGGTGCGCGCGGAATGATAATGCCGCCCCGCAGCTCAAACTCACATTACTCCTATTATTATAGCCATAAAGAACATTTTAGCCTACCACCCTATTCGTTCTAGCTAGGAACATTCATGAACGTACATAATAACTCTTAGTGAATAGTGTCGTAGAGTCCATTTTAGGGTGTAGGAGAGTAGGTTTCTTTCTCGCGATGTTTTTTCGAAACTCGACTGTAACTGTAGCCGCGACAGTGTTGTGACTTTATCGCGCCATCACTTTATTATACTAAAATAATACTTACATATAGCTTCTGTGGGAAATATTAGCTCTTTAGTAGAGTAGCTACCTAATGCAGTCTAGAAAGAGTAAAATTTTTCTCGTTCTATTTTTGCGACAGCTATACTAACAATCCGTTTAGCTACCACCATCTAATCTTCTAAACAGCAGTGCTCTTTTGTGTGAAATCACCAGCATATTTACAGGCATTCAATTCAATCCATTGCCATTGTTGCCAATCTTGAATTGGCAACAATGGCAACGCATTCGAAAACTTATGATTCCTTATGTCTATATGATACCTACAGTAAAAATTATCATCATGCAGGAACATACCCTGAATGCTCGTTTGCCAACCAATATAGCATAAAAAAGAACAGCCAATATCCGCGGATCAACGGCATCATCTATGATAGTACGAAACTAGTGTAGTGTTCTGTGGTAATGTTCATCCAAGATCTGGTGTTACACATGTCTATAGGCGGCGGTGACCACTTACCAACAGGTGGGCCGTCTGCCTGTTTGTCAATCTTTGTACATAAAAAAAGATAAATAAAATGACGAAAATGCACTTAGCGGTTTTGGTAGTGCATTTTCGTCATCTTATCTTGGATGAACATTACCACTACTGTGCACATTTTTATTAACGCTCCTTACAAGCATTTCTTGCAACCTCCCCACCATCTGTCTGGACATGAACTTCTTTATTGTCCGTCGAGAGATTTCCGAGAGAAAAAGCGATGCTCGATCAAAGACAGGTTGTGGAGACAAATGTGTCCCCGGAGACGTATCGCCTCACATTTCCCGAAGATCGCGGCCGCATTCAGCACCTTTTTTGCTTGGCTCTGCTTACTTTAACTTGTTAAGCGGGAATGGGATATTAATGGCCTGCCGAATCGGTGATAACAATCCATTATCATTCGTTACATACTTGAAAATAGTTTTCTTTTCAGTGTGTGACGTAAAACTTTAGTTGGAGAGTTACTCAACCAAATCATGGGCATGAAATCCATTAGGCGGCGCTGTATCTTTAACCTGCATTAGGAAATACGTTAGGTGTCTCTATGTACTTACGATACATAGGTAATAACATATTACAGGAAAAACTTAACGATGATAATGACAAACTAGGTGATAATGATAGCATGTCACATGTTAGTAAGCGCCGAAAACTTAAATGAGACTCACTGCCCAATTGACATTCATAGTACCTATTTCATAATCTATCCTTCCGTCAGTCTAATCTCGCGTATTTCCTTTACATACTTCTTCATCACTAAGTAACAAGCTTGTTTAATTACACTACTACCTGGCTTCCACTTTGCTCCAGGAATGGCAGTCACGGTGTGTGCCCCCGACCTGACGCAGTTCAGGCAGTAAGGTTGGCTGGCGACGGATTCCCACGCCGCGGACCGCGACGTCCCATTGTAACCTCTACATGTTAATATACGAGAAAAGAATGCGAAGGGATGCGTGTAATTAATTACTAGTAGATGGCGCTCGGTCGACGTAACTGTAGTTTGCAGCTGCAATCTCTACCAGTAGGTATTTAAATTTGAAATAATGCAAATGACTTAAATAGTTAAATATATTTGTCATAAAGAATCGTCTCGCATGCGTTGCAAATTCTCGGCCAATGCTATACGAGTATGGGCTTTGATTACATAAGATAGATGAAAAGGAACGTGAAACGATCGAGACGTTTGCTTCAGTTTCAAACTTACATTGCGATGGTTAGAAGGAATGGGCTCTATATGATCATGATCACCAATCAGCCATTCCCGCTCGACTTGATCTGTGGTACTTTCCATCAAGTTAACTTCTATACTTATCGTCTCCCTTGATTAATAATCTGCCTTTGTGTCTTGTCCTAGTTGTATTTCTCATTGAAAATTTTCATATTATGTACTGGAATGTTATCTGTAATACAAACCATGATTATCATCGCCATCTCCTTTTCAAGTAGCATAATGCAACACACTTGTGCATTTATCGGACCAGTCGCATATAAGCAAACTAGTTATATAGAAAGTGCCAAAGCGCTTATTGACTGTAACGTCTCATGCGCTTAAAAGTACCATGAAAAGCTATCTTAACTTTCGATAACTGAATAATTCTCCTTTCTCTTCTTAAATTCACTAAGTACTTCGTTAAATATGCAACGCTCTTTATAGATGCATTTTCAGGTGTCGCCCGAGCTGATACTCATATTTTATTAATGGATGCATGTGAAGTGCAGGAAGATAGTTCTGCTAAGTGTTGCATATTAAATGTGAAGTTCAATAGAAACGGTCTGCAACAACAGGGTACTAAGGTAAAGTAGACTCTATTTGCAGACTTACACGTAGTACGCGTGGTGAAGATGAGAGTAGGTAGATGAATGTATGGATAAGATAAAATAGGAACGTGTATCAGCAGGGAGGTTGAAATTTAAAGCACTACACAGAAAATCATAGCTATCAAGATACCACGACGTGGGTTGGACAGTCCAATACTCGATACCGATAGTCTTGCTCGTGAGTCCAACTTGGACTCACGAGCAAGACTATCGGTATCGAGTTCAAGTACATATACTTATGAACTAGCTTTCGCTAGCGACTTCGAATGCAAATAATTTAATAGGTAAGTACCTAAAGTTCGCTTCTTAGATAATGGTTTTCGTTTTTTTTTTTCTTTTTGCCTTTGTGCCTCTTGTTACTCCGTTTTTAAGTCGTTTAGTTTTTGTTTTGACTTAATAGTACATTATTGCAGAGGCCGCCAAGTAGCGCATTGCCGGACGAATCAGTTAGAAGGCTGAGTGAAGCGAAGCCTTCTATTAGTACGAGTCCGGCAATCGCAATTGCGGCCGAGGTATATATAATGCTTTTCTCAAACGGCGAGGAAATACGTAAGGTCAATCGGGGCAAGTGCGCCAGGATGGGGTAAGTGCGCCTAACATAAATATATCGAAACCTATAAATATTACTCAACTAGTAGTTGGCTGTTTCCAATGCATAGGGGCGAAATAAATTTAGGCGCACTTACCCCACATCAGTATTTACTACTTCCATGATCGTGGATGATTTGGCCATGGAAGTTGTACTTATTACCTTCATGGATTTGTCAGTTTCGGGGCAAGTGCGCCAGGATGGGGTAAGTACGCCTAACATAAATATATCGAAACCTATAAATATTACTCAACTAGTAGTTGGCTGTTTCCAATGCATAGGGGCGAAATAAATTTAGGCGCACTTACCCCACATCAGTATTTACTACTTCCAGGATCGTGGATGATTTGGCCATGGAAGTTGTACTTATTACCACTCCATGGATTTGTCAGTTTCTAGAGGTGTCTCTAATAGCAAGCGAATAAATGAAAACACACACGACAATAATGTTTTTGCTGACGAAGGCCGGCAATGGACAGCCTCGCGTCTTCTTTTTTTGAAAGTAACACGAACATTTCCGAGCATGTTTGAGAAAATTATGTTATTTTTCTTCATGAAAATTTTACACCACCCTCATCATTCAGCTTTGTCGCTATCTACATCATCCAAAGGTTGCCGGGAAGAGATCGCTGTTTAGCGATAAATCTGCATGTTATTTACCTTGTTGACAATGTGTTTCTATTTTATATAGGTTTCAATAAAAAAATCTGTATTGGATTGATCTAAAGTGTAGGCGGTGCCGAGTTAACAAGCTGAACCCTTTATGTATTCACAGTTGATAGTTATATGAACTGTTTACTGCCACTCTAATAGTCACAGGTTCGTGTTATATTTCCCAATTGTCTTCGGCTGGAGCTTAATTAACAGCTTTCTATGTAAACTGGCTTTTGAGGAGGTGACCGAACCTTTGTTTAGTTTGTCTTTGTTGATGCTATGATATAAAAACTACCTAAACGTTATTTGAAATACTGTTACAAATTAGAATGGTTATTAATATTAAAACAAACATTTTATCGTATCACGTTGGAATATGGTATAAATATGGTAAGCGAATGAAATAATATGCAAAGGGAATATTGGATAAGAGTAGAAATTTTATCTAAAGTGAGTTCTGGAAAATATTCCATGAATTTTATCTCATAATTATTTTATATTCTGAACAGAAGAACCCTACGGCCTGGCCTAACAGTGCCGTGAGGCGGCCATAGCCAAGCGAGTTGAATACAAATGTCTACTTACACCGACGTAGTAATAAACAGCTTCCCCACACTCATGTAGGTACGAGTACTTACGTATTACGAAACCTACCAGGCGAAAATACTTGTTTTGGGATCATATTGAAATAAAATGTCAGCGTATTCGGTGTGACCAGGGCTAAGACATCTAAGACATTAGGTACGTACTCTACACATCACTATTCTTCATAGTCAGTTCACAGAGAAAGCACCAAAATTAAAGTTCATCTGACTAAATGCATCTATAAATAGTTAGCTCACAAATTCACTCCAACAATAGCTAAATCAATGTAGATAAACTGTTCAAGTGTTCACCCAATTTAAATTCTAATTGTCCCAGGACTAGTTCTAGAAAGTTCGTGCATCAGTGATTATGCCGGTTTGGGTTTGCGCTTAGTTCCACAGCTGAAGCACTACTGATTTGAACCAAAAGGACTTCCAGTTAGAATCAAGTCTAAATTGTTAGACGTGATTGTAGTTTCGAGATTTCTGGAGACCTAGATCTGAGAAGTTTGTTTGCTAATGGAGTCGCTGTATGCGCCGCGGGGTTCCTTGTGTTCGCTTAAGTTACTGTAAATTTTCTTGTCGCTTCGTTCGCTGAGCTTTTTACTTGGAGGTCCCGTGGTGTTGTCGCGGAGTATAATTCGCTTTGGTTAAATATTCAAGATGAAAAGTGTACGTACTTAAATATGATTTCGTGAAGTTTTTTTCATCACGAATGGTTTGCGTTTGACCCTAATCACACCTGATGGAAAGTAATGATAGGGTCTAAGGTGGAACACGCTTACCCAGAAGATGCCTATTCACTCGACTCGACTAGACTTGATTACACCAAGATCACAAGACAGTCCTATAGGAACTGGGAAACACAAACGCAGGAAGGGAATTCCAAAGAGATTGATAATTTGAGAGGCACTAGGCTCCTAATATTTTTAAAAACCACTTTTAGTCGGAGCTATAGTCACGTCGAAGCTGCTGCTTTTTTATAATTGTTTTTTTTTTTTACTCATAAATATGAATTTTTTAGATGTTAGAATTGAGTGGCCATTTTAGAACACCGTTGTGAATGGTATACAATATATTTTTCACCTCAATCGCTAGAAAGTGGTCGTTTTGCAGCTTGATATCCGAGCGCAAAAGTTGTTTTTATCCGCTAGCGTGGAAAGTGTTTTTGAAATTCGAACGACGCATGACGCCACTGGCACAATCAAAAAACAACGATACGTTCTGAAACGCAATTCGTCGTGAGAGTTTTATTAAAATAAAGGTTCAATTTACTTGATATCATCATTATTAAAATTATATTAATAATACACCGTTTCAGATGTATTTCATTATTTCACTATGTTTTATCACAAAAATACTTAAATATGTGTATATTTTAACTGTATTCAATGAATAATTGAATCTTGAAGTACGAGTAAGAGTGATTTGGAACGCAACCTCAGGAAAAAAAAACATTAAAAAATAAATAAATAAAAAGTTTTAGATTGCTGGTTTTGTAATTTAGAATACCTATACGAAGTAATAAAGAAAATATGAGCGATTCTAGCGATGACGATACGAATTTAACTCCTCCAGAGTTAGCACAAACTGTACGTGACGCCGAACTAAGTCTTCTTCCCGAAAAATCGCGCGTGAGGTGAAAAATTTTGTGTTGCGCTCAGCAGCAAAGTCGTTTGCGGTCTCGTGCCTTGAAACCCTCGTTACACTCAGGATTCTATATTTGAACCACTCGCTTCGCTCGTGGTTCAACCCTAGAATCCTTCGTTCACTCGGGTCTCAATCACGCACTCACAGCAAACAACAACTTTGCAGCCTTGCATAACAAATAACTATTTCACCTCACTGGCTCGAAAGTGGTCGTTTTGCAGCTTGATATCCGAGCGCAAAAGTTGTTTTTATCCGCTAGCGTGGAAAGTGTTTTTGAAATTCGAACGACGCATGACGCCACTGCACTGTCACAGTAAAAAAACAGCGATACGTTCTGAAACGCAATTCGTCGTGAGAGTTTTATTAAAATAAAGGTTCAATTTACTTAATATCATCATTAATAAAATTATATTAATAATACACCGTTTCAGATGTATTTCATTATTTCACTATGTTTTATCACAAAAATACTTAAATATGTGTATATCTTAACTGTATTCAATGAATAATTGAATCTTGAAGTACGAGTAAGAGTGATTTGGAACGCAAACCCCGGAAAAAAAAAAATTAAAAAAAAAAGTTTAAGATTGCTGGTTTTGTAATTTAGAATACCTATTACGAAGTAATAAAGAAAATATGAGCGATTCTAGCGATGACGATACGAATTCAACTCCTCCAGAGTTAGCACAAACTGTACGTGACGCCGAATTAAGTCTTCTTCCCGAAAAATCGCGCGTGAGGTGAAAAATTTTGTGTTGCGCTCAGCAGCAAAGTCGTTTGCTGTCTCGTGCCTTGAAACCCTCGTTACACTCAGGATTCTATATTTGAACCACTCGCTTCGCTCGTGGTTCAACCCTAGAATCCTTCGTTCACTCGGGTCTCAATCACGCACTCACAGCAAACAACAACTTTGCAGCCTTGCATAACAAATAACTATTAATGTCGGAATGCAAGAAGTCTTAGAATTTCATAGCGATAAAACGATTAAGCACGAAGCTTTACTTTAAAGAACATAAAAGACTCGAACTGCGTGCGCTCCGGTACACTGCGTTCCGTAATTGCTCAGAAATTCTTTGGCGTCCAAAGTCAGGTCCCGAGACATCCAACTCCCAAGTGCCAGGAGCGCACTAGGGAGCCAGTATTCTATGAGAATTGAAGAAGCCGGCACTGAAGCGTTAGTCTAACGCAGTAGTAACTTCGTCGTCAATTGACGAGAAAACTTTAAAACTAAATGATGCGTTACCGTTCTAGTGCATCTGAGCATGCATTAGGGGACCAACAACTGTAATTTATAGCACAAGTTTAGCCTTAGCCTTTAAATCGCATCGCACAGCATGACAGCACATATAGAACCACTCGGAAACGTAGAAACTATCCTAACGCTGTAACCGAGGGTCTAACTTGAGAATTTAGTGTTGCTCAAAGATTTACGAGTTGAAAGTATTATAAAGTACGATAAAGCTGTAGATGGAAGATTGCCGAAAGTTATGGAAATCTCAGACAAAGCCCGCAGACGGCTATGTTATCGTTCTGAGAAGGTACCGCTAACCCTTGTCCCGTAACCACCTTCAGCAAAAGCACTATTGTAATTTCTTAATTGAGACATTATGGCCTTTCATGTGGGTATCTTTGTTATTTTATTATGCTTATGAAGCCGTGGTTAGCCTAGCTAGTGGTTTGACCTACCGTCTTTCATGCAGAGGGTCGGAGATTCGAAACCGGCTCGGACCTCTGAAATAATTTGTGCGAAATTCAATTTGCATTTACCACTGAGCTTTTCGGTGAAGGAAAACATCGTGAGGAAACCTGCACGCATCTGCGAAGTAATTCAAGGATGTCTGTGAAGTCCCCAATCCGCGTGGGGACTATAACCCCAAAACCTCTCGTGATGAGAGGAGGCCTGTGCCACACAGTGGACCTCATTAAAGTTTTTGGATAAGTTTTCTCGTGGTTGAGTGCAAATCGTGCAAGCGGTTGGTTGTTCCTCGAAATATCGGTCGTCGGTAAGGTTCGAGTGGCAGGTTCATTGGTCCGCTGAACCCCTCGTCACACCTGTCTCTTTTTGTCGATAAATATCGAGCGACACGGCTCGTTGCAATCTTCAAAACATCGACACTTGTTTGAAGGGTTGTTTTGATGTTCAGGATGGCGCAATAACGGGTTGTTTTCATAGAATAAACATGCAATACAATGAGGATACATGTCTACATGATGGTGTGTAAAGAATTAGGTGCAAAGTCAAGAAGCATACCGAAAAGAAAAATCAAAATGTAGAGTAGAGAAATATCTTCTAGATACTATTTCATATTTTGTTCGTGTATTTTTAAAATATGATACGACTATTGTTACTGTGTCAAATACTTATTGGAATACTTCAAAAATTGCTTTCACCCACAGTTTAGTAGGGTAAGCAGACCTGATAAACCGAGCATTGAGTCTCTCACTATTTAATGACATGAACAAAACCTCTGTTGCTACCCTGTTAAGAAAAGACGTTTGCACAACTTTGTGTAGTCCATTTTGAGAACATTCTAAACAAACTGCCGACTGAATCAACAGTGTTTTCCTTGAAGCCCGAAGTTGTCAAAATTAAATTGAGCAAACGGCGCAGCGTCCCGCTACAACGAGATGCGGCAAAGATGGCGAAAATATTGTAGAGGAGAGGAGACAAACAATATTGATTATACGTAATTTGTAACTTTTAATAATCTCTGGGATAGATTATTGTATGTACGTCCATAAATAGGTCACGGAGGCGGAGACCTAGCAAAAAAAATGTCCGTAGTACTATTATACAAGGACTTAATAACTATGTCAGACTCTTGTTCAGTTCTTAAAAATAAATCTTTAATTATAAATCTTGTGATTCTAAATCTTTTACTCCTCCTTCAGTGGAAATGAACCAGTTCTATCAATGCATCAATTAGAAATGCCATGTTAATGAAGTTCATGGTTAAGTAAATGATCGTATTGACACCGAACCTACAGATTTTCAATAGCCCTATCCCTCTCAGACTTCAGTAAAAACACAAGCAAGTGAAAGAGACTCTACTATCAATGAAGAATCGCGCGGTAGTGTAACCTGTTGGTTTCTATTTAAATATTGGTCCTTTTTCCATTCCGGTGTTCTGTTTCAAGAACACCTGTCAGACTGTCTGTTGAGAGAGCTTTGACTGACTATTATTAAATGTACTGCCACCTTATTTGGGAAATATGTAAGTACTAAAATTATAGTGAACGTAATTCCTTAAAATCATGATACTAATACAGGTGACTCCTAATTGGTAATACAAAACAGTTGATTCTGGCTCAGTTAATGATAAATAGTGTATTACATTATTTTTTTGTTAAAATTAGCTTAATTATCGTTAATTGTGTAAATTGGGGTAGGTAGTTTAAAACTTAAGAAAAAAATACTTTTAATTAAATTAGCAGTATGAGACGTAGTAGAGGGGTTTAGTTTGGGGAAGATGTTTGTTAAACATTGATTTTGTATTATCAATTAAAAATCACCCATGGCGATCAAGATAATTGATAGTAGGACACTGCGAAGTCTCCGTATATTTTGAGTAAGTAAGCAAAGGATTGAATATATGTTTTTGTTTGTTTTCTCCCATCATTCCCATGCATGAAGTCTTGTACCTATATTAGACTAGTTATATGAAACATACCCCTATTGTACGCCGTAGAAGACCGTGATAGTTTAATGACGTTTATAAGCAGTTTCCAGTCTCAATGGCTTTAGCAAATACAGTTTTGTAGTAATGGTACACTAAGTACACAAATGTTAGTCTTTGAGGTAGAGTTCATTTCCCAGTGAAGTCGAGTGTCGGCAACTCGGTGTCCTGGCAAGCCGCTTATGCCGGGGAATTTGCACTAACTTGAAAATTTAATGAAAGAGTCGGGCTGGTATGGTAGGTAGGAAGCCGTTCGTTTGCTGCTTTGCGTGCCTTTTTGGATTTACGCGGAGACGCGTAGGGTTGCAAGAGTCTATTCTATGAGGTATTTATGGAACGTAATATTAGGCTTATCTTGGATTGGAATCCAGGGATCCTTGGATTACCTCGTATCTATCTCTAATCGTAAGTAAGCAACATTGGTAGCATAAAGAGATATCTAAATGAGCATAAGGTACAACTTTACAATATAATAACATCGGGTAGTTCATACTTGGCAAAGTAATCTAGACCCATTCGGTCTTATTAAATATAGGTAGTGACTAACTCTGGTCTGTAGCAACTAATGTACGTAATTCAACATAGCAATGTATCGGTTTCTTAAGTTTCAGAGAAAATACATTAATCAGCTTTGCCCGTTTTAAATCAGGCCAACCCTACACGCGTGCGTTTCTGTATCTTGTTTAACCCTTTTAGTCTGGCGAGTGCTTAGTAGATAGATAGTAACTTGGAAGCCGATGGTAAAAAATACGTAGTTGGACTAATCTAATGCTTTTAGCTAATTGAAAAAACCATTAGGTACTCGATTCCTTCCAGTTAACTATCTTACCTACTCTGGTTTGATATTCTGAAACCGATAGTTGTTTCGAAAAATAAACTAAATGTTGTGTACGCTGACTACTTCTACAATGAGTATAAACACTTCTCTAATAGGTAGGTACATAATTGATACTCTTATCTTATTTTGTAATAAATAATCTATGAATAATGTTATAAATATTCGCTACTTAAAGAAGTGGAATAAAGAACTAGCATATTTCTTTATTAATAATGGAGTTCTGTGTAGGAAAATAATCAACGTTGTTATTCCTTACCTTACGCCCATTCACATAAACCGGTAAATTTTACAGAAAGCTATTAGCGTGTGACTAAATCCTGTCATTTATTAAAGAAACCCTCACGCCTTAAGAATAGGCCATTAGCGGCAATTCTGGTAGTCGGACTACACGATGCAATCCTAGCCCGAATATACCGTCACCCTCTAATGTATAGCTGCGTCACTGTTGGAGCGACGCTCGGTGAGGAAGGCCTGCGCACGGTTCAAGGGCCCGACAACGGTCACTGCCAAGGCCGACCGAACGTAGTAAAGATATCATCAAAGGTGGCGATGCTTTTCTTTCATGAATGAGCCAGTTTTATACACACCACACACACGCACACACAACAATATTATTATTAAAAGAAAAACTTTAACACTAGTTATTACTGGATTATTATCAGTTCTAGACTAGGTAGGTACTTAGTTAAAATGAATTTCCATCCTGCGCGAGTTCTCGGTTGTTATTAGTTGTTAACTAGAGTACGACTATTATTTTTCAGTTCTAATTTATTATAACCTTACAAAAATTTTGTTCAAGAGTGTCGAGGTTACACAAGTACAAAACCTTACACATTTTTAGCCCGCTCAGAAAGATGTGAACTTTTCGGACGGCACACTAAAGTATTGAAGTAAGAACTCGGAAGTTTCGCCGCCGTTTTTCTAACATTATGGTCTTTACTACAAAGGCCATGAACCCGGTGGACCGACGATTAAAAATTTCACACCACATTAGACACACATGCTAGGAAACACGATTGTGTGCCTGTGAGATGCTGTGAGCGAAGAAATGATTTCCTAACAATCGGTAATCGATAACGTGTGCGATTCAACATCTTACTTACTTGTTTAATATGTTAGTTTGACAGTCGCGTTAACTGGAATTGATCGAGACGATACGGTTGAAACTAGTTTTATTTAGGCGCGTAGCACATCTCGTATTTTTAAGTTGTATCAATAGAGTTGCAATTAATAGACTAGGTATCTGAATATTGGCAACTACAAAAAGCCTCGAAACTCTTATAGGAAACTAATAGCAACAAATTTCCCAATGGCCCCATCACGTGCAAAATACCTATGCTACAAGTTTACATGGTCCTCGCAGTTGAGCTTACGGTAAATCCAATCGAGCTATCTTGTAGGTATAGGTACTTACTTATACTTATATGATATTTCTTAACAAGGCAAGTTTTTAAATGTTCACGTACTTCGGAGTAGCCATTCAGTAGTGGACAACTTTTTACACCCGGCGTTCGGCGTGTATGTATGGCAGTAGGATCATTTATAATAGTACCTACAAGGAGGTAACTTTTTGTGGCACGATATACTTACTTGTTTTCTAGGATACCCATGAGACTGTCTGTTACCTCTTCACGCTTCAACCGCTGGACCGAGTGAGATGAAATTTGGCATGGAGATACTTGGTGTCCCGAGAAAGGACATAGGCTACTTTTTATCCCGGAAAATGCATAGTTCCCGCGGGAACGCGATAATCGAATTCCACGCGGGCGAAGTCGCGGGCAGAAGCTAGTGTTTTTATAAATCTTTTGGACTATTCATATCGTGATACTGGTATTTACTAAACTCAATAATAATCACTGCCACCACAAGAGTCTAGGTATATGCGTCCCAATGCTGGACATATGCCTTCTCTCTACATGGTTTGGGTGAGCGGGCCACGCGGTCCAATTGTGAATTGGGGACTTTACACCCACTGGAAAAAAGAAATTATTGGCCCCAGTTACCTTTACCATATTTTTATAGTGCATAATTTTTCAAGTATGTGGTATTGTTTCTTATTTTATTAATATTAAAATAGTTCTCTGTTCCAATTTTTCGAGCTCGAGGCGATGCAGAAAGCGCAATTCTCAGCGTCAAATCCTCAGACCTATCTCACACTGGAATTGAAAATATAAATTCTAGTAAGTAATATCCACCGCGAGCGGAATCCTATAAAAGTGCACAATAGAATCTTAGAGCCGGACCACGCTTGTGTGGGTAATAAAAGGAAAGGGAAATAATATTTTGTGGCAGCAATGAATGAAACGTTGCCAGACAAGAGTATT
The DNA here is from genome assembly GCA_963971205.1 of Aethes cnicana. NCBI lineage: Eukaryota > Metazoa > Arthropoda > Insecta > Lepidoptera > Tortricidae > Aethes > Aethes cnicana. The sequence goes on from OZ020276.1 coordinate 12,092,451, forward strand.
AGTAAGATAAAAGCAATTGTTTTTTTTTTTAATAATTGATTAATATAAGACTGATTAATAAAGGATATTTTCCGATGAAATGATGAAGTACAGAAATTTGACGGTCTATTTTAGGTGGTTTAGAAGCTTTGACAAGACTGAAAAAGCGAGAGAAAAATGCCTAATTGATAATTATCTACTCCCTATCTAATTTATTTATTTAAACTCTTTATTGCACAAACAAAAAAATGCAGTGTACAATGCAGTGGACTTAATGCTACAAGCATTTTCTACCAGTCAACCTTGGGGTGAAACTGAGAACATTTACTTAGGAGCAAAGAAGTACGTACATAATATCAAGTTAACTGAGAAAGAGTTCATATTAAATAATGAAAAAAGTAATCCAAGAATGTATACCTCCACAAATATACATATACCTAAATGTACATGGAAAGAATTTAATTCTTCATTAAATAATTTTGCTTTATAATGCAGGTACATGATTGTGTTAAGGTACACACTCTCGTCAGAGGATAACTGGTTCTGAAGTTCCCGTAAACCTGTATAAACGATGAGCTAAGAATCGCCCAGAATATTCCAGTTTCTTGGCGTTGGCGGTATCGGTGGTAACAGTCTAGATATCGACTCGTGCTATCGCTAGCGCATATCGCCTCTCGCGACTATCGTCTCTCGGCGATGCTACTCGATAACTTTACACCTACGCTACGGGTGTATCCTTTAGTTACGACGTCTCGAGTTTCCAGCCAGGTGTTCCAATCTAAAAATAATCTTCTTTAAAAAGTTTTCTTTTAAGTTAGTTCACTATACGAGTATTGCCACAAGGAGTTGAAGTGTTTTTGCTAAAATTTTAAGTACTTAGCTGTTAGGTGCTGAGAAAATAGTAGTCTAAGTAGGGACCTTAACTAGAAGGAGAAGTTTGTTCAATCAATCGTGAAAAATTTTCAAGTTAGAAGTGCTTAGGGTCTTAGCTGACCAAGACTCGACACCGCCTCGCCTCGAATAGTACCTATTCTTAATTTGAATTTATAGAGACAGTTCTGGGCAAGGTGATCAAGGATTTGATGGGATTAAGCTCTGACCCATGTTTCATCATATTGCTTCATGAACTTCATGATAATGCTCTGGTGCATTTTAGTTATCCTCCATTTAATTGTCACTTGGGCGTGCACTTGCGGCTCCCTCTGTCATCCTCATAATGCATTATACGACGTCAGCGAAATTGCCGGGAGCAGTCCAAGTGCGATGATACAATTTAGTCGCCAACTTCTACGAACTGCAAAGTCATTTCATTACAAAATTCTGCACGGAATATTTTCTGTAGTGAAAACTAATTTCCATTTCACAAAGTGCTCTCTACCTGCGAAATTAATTTTCATGATTTTCATACAATACAGAAACGGTAGAGACATTTTATTTCTGTGGTGGAATTTTCGTTTCGATTCAAGTAAGCTCCCTCGAAATGCTAAACGCGCAACGCTTTGAGACTACTTACACTGATAAACCTATATAGGCATCTTCATACGCTTGAGGCTTGAATGCAGGGTGTGTCTTCATTCGAATCGTACGTGACAAATTATGACGGACGAGTCTCTTCACAACCTGTGGCGGTGACAGCGCTTTGATTTCCGCCGATCGACTTTTCTATCAGTTCTCGGCATTCTTTTCGCTTTTCGAATACGAATTCACGTTGGAAACATTTTCTTTTACGTTCCAGAAAAATATTTCTAAGGTTTTCGCGATTGTCTTTGTAAAACGCGGCTACCCTTTGTCTGTCAATCTAATAGTCATTAAAGTCGATTGCACCCAAGCATTATCTAAGGCTTCATCTAGCAAAGGCTTCTTTTTAATTAAGTGATACTTAACACTGTTTTTTAACTTTCCCCCCAAGGAGCCGTGTTGACTCTTGTCACCGTGTTGCTTGAATGTGTTCCTTATGTCGGAGATCTTAAAGTACACAACGAGCTGTTTTTGGAGTGGATTTGCATTCAGCCGAACCGGTTTATGGACGCCGTATATCTCAGATTACGACTATTACGAGTATCCATTTTACTGCGGCATTTTATATTTTTTCAGCATATTATTTAAATGAAATCGACACTATACAAAAGTAACTTAAAAGAACGACGAAATGTTAGAAACCTCCGAACCATACCAAAGCTTCCGTATTTCATGAAAAAATATTTAAAGGCGCTACACTACAAGGCTACAAGGAATAAATGGAAAACGAAATTGGAAAACAAAGATAAAATTAAACGGTTCAAGGTGTTTTGTTTCAATTAGGTACCTACAGAGGAAGCTGTTTAGAAAATTAATATAATTAAAAGCGAATTCACTGGCATAAGTTGTTGGAATGCTTTAGGGGGACGGAACGTCTTTCAACTTTATAGACTCAGACGAATGGACACGGCAGCCGGCTTCGCTTTGTACCCTTTGTGCTGTCCTGCCTGCTCCCGGCCCTCGTGTCCAGTGAACGAGACTAAACTGCCTAGAACTGGTTTGTTGTTGAGGACAAAAACGTTCCAGGTTTTCCTATTTTGGTACAAGTGCAGTGCAACTACCGTTAATTAAGTGCAATGGATACTCGATTGAGTCTGAGTCTCTCCAAATAGGTATTTAAAATTTTAACTTTGAAAATTGTAGCTTTTTATTATTTTGTAGTAACTATCCTGTCATAGTGGGTATGATGTGAAAAGTTGACAGTTTACAACGTCTAAATGATTAGCTATCGATGAAATCTTAACTAACTGGATTATAAACCGTTCCTGTTTTAAAAATGTATCTAGCAATAGGTATATTGGGAATTTTCTCACGTATTTCATTGATTAACTTTTAAAATGTCATTTTGCAGTTAAGTCGTCTGCGATTAACATCTACCTAGTTACGGCGTTGGTTGTAAAAAGTTCAACGTTTCGACATTTACATGAAAATGAAGTCGACCGTAGGTAAGGTTATCGACGATTTCAAGAGAAAGCCTCTTTAATTCGTTTGAATTATCAAACCATCATCTGTTGGAAGACATTAGGTAGATATTCTTACTCGTAGGTAAGATTTTAATCAGCAGATAATGATTACGTGCCTACTTTATTTCTGGGTTTCTTAAAATGTAATATGAACCCTAAAAATATGAACACTGTTTTTTTGGACGGCCAAGATTTCAGCAGTCAACGGCGGATTTTCTCATACTGTATTATGGAGCTACTAATAGGTAAGTATTTTGTAAGTTTATATTGACACCAAATCCCGTTACAAGTACAAAGATAGCTTATCGAGTAAATTAAAAACCCGTTCCGAGAACAGATAAGTAGTCCTTACTGCTAACTGGACACACTAGATATGGTAACTCTTAATTATCGTTTCTACAGGTTTGCTACGTGTGCCTCTGCCTATAAACGCAACGCCTATTTGCAAGATTGCACTTACATTGAACATGATCAATTTGTTGATACAGTCGAACTCAGAAGTCGCATTATGATAATAACAATACAATGTACATTATCTCAGTGGCATTTGATTGATTTTAATTTGGTTACCTACGCTGTAACTGTGACAAGGAATAAGGACCTCGAAAAATTTTCCCACTGCACTGCTTGAGTCCATTTTGTGGTCACTGCGGCGACTGATGGGTTTTTATAGATACTAGATACATTCTGGGTACGTAACTTATTATGAGTAGTAGGAATCTATTAATGGAATGTCTTCATATATTTCAATTATTATTTCTTTATTATAGGTACGGCATCACCAGTATCACTATTACCACGACCGGGCACCGCAGCCATACGGGTAAGTGACCATTATTCCACAAGGAACTTACAAAGTGATGTTTTCACTTTTATCGAGCTGAAGCAAATGGTCGGAAACATCTCAGCTATTTGACCGATACCATTCCGGGTCTCGTACGAACCACCGTACAAGGCAGCGTAATGCGATATTAAATATTTTTCTTTAAAAAGTGAAATCTTATAATCGCTATATTACTTGCGGGTTGCACGTTCACTATATTGAAGATTTCAAAAAGTGTACTTTTTCAAACTTCGTATGTAAATCTTCTACTGTGTGTCAAAATTTACATCTCGCCCAGTAACTTAACTGAGTTACCTACTGATTTTTTTTAACGAATCGACAATGTTTTCCACTGCATGCGACTTAAGCATACTTATCTAAATTATTAAATCGTCATTTACCGTACATCTTTAAAGCAATTAACACCATTGTCAATTAATTAAGACACCATAACGTCTCGAAGCGTCCTTCACGGCAGTGTGGCCACTCCACGGTCCGTCGGCCAAGCGGACCATACCGCACACACGTTACGTAAACAAACATAACATAACAGTAAACTCAACTGCTTTATAGAACACTTTCGCTCCGGTGATCACTTGAGCTCATCGGCAAGCTTCTCGGAGATTTCTCTGTAATGATTATTCATTCGAAATTGTCGCGTAATTTGCTCTTTGGTCTCATAATAATAAAACGAAAGACGTCAAGTTCTGGCTGGACACAGGCCTCCCTCAATCATGAATGCAATTATGGTCACAGCGAGTGAATTTGCCGCCTAAAGACGATTGAAGCACATCCCATGAGGTGCAGTGCAGCTAATTTAGCACATTATATGTCATACTATAAGATAAATTGCCAACACTGAGATCTGCGAAACTTCAATTGTTACATTGGCATTGACACTATATTGTATGGAATGACAAATTTGACATTGACAGCCGACAACTCATAGGACAGTTGCGACAACTGGTGAACAGGAATACGGTGGCCCTCATTGAGACGGCCCTGCTTTACCTCCATCTAGCGGATTGCAGTGATCATCACCTGGTCGTGTCTAACTTGTTGGAGCCCTACCGACAAGGCAGTGCGCCCTCCCGTCCTCCGCTAACGGGCAAGCCATTCGAGAACATTCAGTCGATCATCATTTTAAATGATAGATGCGAAAAGCCAGCCAGCCCTCTCGCTATTGGTCTATCTTTTGCGAGATAACAGCCAATGACTAAACATGGACTGCTTTAAAATTTCTGTATACGTTTAGTCCGGCGGCGGCGTCACCAAATTTGGTTTACAACTGCCAGCATTTAAAGTCACATTTTAAAGCCAAAGCATTTAGCAGTGGAGTGGACTATAGACAAGACAAGAATAGCGCCTGGCCTTCGATCGGCGAAATGGCCACCGTTCTAAAGCCAATTAAGCATCAGGTTATTAGAAAAGCACGCATAAAAAAAACCGGCCAAGTGCTGGTTGGGCCACGCACAATGTAAAGGGTTCCGAAGTTGAGGATACGCACAGTACCTTTCTAAGACTTATTAGCATATAGCTAGCCTGTGGTATGACGTGCCCGACCGACGCCCCTGCCGCCCGAGAAAAATCATTGGATTTTTAATCATTTCATAAGTTGGTCGACTATGACTCGTAAGTTTGTACAGCCTACTTAGCTGCGATAGTTTTCCTTTCAACTACGTTATATATGCCACAACCGTGATTTTTTTCAGCCATCCAAATACCACCATTTAGCTGGTAGGGAGGGGGGGACACGTGACTCTTAACAAAAAATAGCACTTTAAAGCTTAATATTTCACAAACGCATCACTTAATCAAAAAATGGTTTTAACAAACCCACAATATTTTTTTAAGACCTATTCAACGATATGCCGCACCATAGGGTACGTAAGAAAAAAAACATCCCCCCTTTTTACGAGTAGGGGAGGTACCCTATAAAAAAATATATTTCAAAATTTTATTGTACCACTTTGTCAGTGTAACTAATATGTATATTCATGCCAAATTACAGTTTTCTAGAACTAAGCATCTCCGAGCAATAGTGCGGACAGACGGACGGACATGGCGAAACTATAAGGGTTCCTTGTGGACTTCGGAACCCTAAAAATGGCGAATCCGACACAGCGAGCATTAGGCTAGACTAGACTACCTGTAAAGTATACCTAACTGAACTTCCGAACAAAACGTCTTTCGTGTATGGTTTTCCGCTGCTCTGTGCTGTTTGCCGGTGATTTTGCTAATATATCTCTCAGTAGCCACAACGAAACTGTGGATGTGCGTACTTTATAAAAAAAATGAATTATGAAATACCTGAGGGACAAATAATTCGAAAAAATCTTTAAATCAGACTTTTGACGTGGAATTGTTGAAGTTAAGCGATTTTCCTTGAATTTGGCGTCGTGAATGGTGATTTCAAAGCTATATTTCCCGCAAATAGCTACCTCGGGCAATTAGTGAATTAGGACTGGGCGGATTTCCTCCGAGATTTATTCACTTGGATTGGATTTGCAAAAGATCTCATTCAATTAATTCGAAGCTTGGGGTTATTTTGGCCGATTTTATGATACGAGTACAGAGACATCGGCTATCATTGTGACGGAGAGTGTTACTCCAAATTAAATGATCTTTAAACTCGTTGTGTACTCGATGCTTGCATGCCGCCTCCAAATATAAGATACACTCTAAATACCAATTTGAAAAGAGGTTCCATCGATATTATTAATATTGTCTTTCTCCATAAGTTGTCAGTACTATTTTGAGTGGGTTGACTGTAGAAGTGTAGTCAGTAAGCATGACTTCTGCCTTTAAAATATGATTCCAAACTGAATAATCTCAATTTCTGCAATGTGCTTAACTATTACAATGTTGATAACTTCCGATATGTTGAAACATAATGTGATATTCTGATATTCTTTTCTATTTTTAATATAACGTTGACCCTCCGTCTCCGGTTTTATCGCGGTTCGATAAAACGTAATTCTATTAAACATAAAAGATACCTCCTTTTAAAATAAAGTTTGTTACAATTTCGAAATTATATATCTACTTTTAAATGACATCTATTATAGAGGTGTTGTTGCTGTTGTTTATTCACAAATTTTAATAAATCCATGATTGTTAGAACTACCTACCTACCTCAACTTCTGTTTGGTTTGTAAATAAAAATGAAAAATGTGAAACTAAGTTTAACGGTGTAACGAAAACAATAAATTCTACTGCGCTTTGTTTGTTTTGTATGTTTACGAGATTTTGCTTTTTGTGAATATTCAACAGACGATCCCCAGTATCGATTACTTCAGCAAAGGGCAAAAACCTACCGGCCAATTGCAAATTCATCGTAATTAAGAGTAATCCCCGAGCCCTGTAATCCGCGATCTCTAACGAGTAATCACTTTTCCGAGCCATCGCTCCATTACTTTCGTAAGGAAATCAACACGTCTTCGGCCCGGATCGGCTTAGTGTGAAAGCCGATCCTTGTTAACTGATATGTGATTAATCAACCGTCCGGATAACCGGCCGCCTGAACGGATAGCCGGCTGAGCGTCCGGATAATCCTCACGGAGACGCACTCGCTAATGTGATGAGCGTTCGCGGAGATATCGGATTGCTTTGTTTATTTGGTCTATTCGATACGAACGTGTTCGTGGACTCTTGGTGTGCCTTTGTTCCTATATCAATGTGTACTTTTCTATTGACACAGCAATGCCTCTGTCTGTAGTAAAAATATTCCCACATAAACGCCAGCCATATTTTCGTTGCGATACTACTAAGTTTCAAAACAATACTAACGTTGACCATATTTTGCAGTGCCTTCCAGTTCAATGATCTCAGTGAAGGCTATTGCTTCACATCGGACATTCCAGATTTAAACACCTCACAATCAAACCGATCCTGTATCGAAACGATCAAGTTTGTATCTCTTCATTTGCATGAATCCTTTTTTGTTTCTTATTAACTTTTTAAATGTGGACACGGCTCTTACAACACGACGCGATACCGTTCGGAACAGGTTCCGGAGCAGAATTTAATAAAGTCTTCGCATTTTTACGATTCCAATCGTAAAAAATATTGTGACTGGTTGGAAATAAAATGATTCACAATTTATGGGAGCTCGGGATGCCGCCAAACGTTTTTCGAGAGGTTCTGAAAAAAAGTTAATTAGTTTCCTGATAAGTCACTTCCTCCAGTCTTGAAATTAAATGATTATGGGTTTTAATAAGCAAATTATTAATTTACTAGGTACTTCAACAAGCTAAAATGTTTGCTACAGTGCTAGGTGATTTCTTATTATGATTGTATAGCACGACACAACTTAGAAGGCGCGCGGATTAAGCAATAACAGACTCTGCATCAACGGCTTAAGTGCTTCGCCGCGCGCCTTCTAAGTTGTGTTCTGCTATACCTAACTGTCAATACGATAAATATATTTCATATTTATTACGATTTCTATGACATGACATTTTGTCTTTTGAAAATGCGAACTTTGAGGATATGGTTCAATTACTGTTATTGAAATTCTATTTCATTGCACTGCTCGCCTATTAAAATATTCACGATTCTACACTCATAGAAAGTGAAACTGAAATGTATCCAATACCGCGCTTGTGTCCTAGGGGCGTAAACTTGAATTTTATATCGGGGGTCGGCCGTCTGTCCCGACATAATTCAAATTAGCGCACGACAGGAGGGTTGTGCTGGGCACGACCACGCGGGACGGCCACGTGTCGCCAAAACGGGTCGGATGAGGCAAAGTTGCCACGATCAATCAATCATACATCATTTGATTAAGGATTAAAGCCATCAATCAATGTGAAACCTTGTGTTCCTATGAAGCTGAAAATGACTCGTCGTTCACTGTCTTTTAGTCTGAGATTTACTTCGTGTGGATTACGTACGACTATAGGGAAAACTTCTTAAGAAACAAACTGCTTCATCCCCTTGGGGTAGAATCCTTTTTTATTTTCTCGCTTGTTTACACGCATAAACCTTACGCCGTTCATTCAGTTGTACTTTATTAAAATTTGTATGACCTTTCACGGTGCTGATTTTTTTTTTCGCTTTGAAAGGGGTTTCAACTTACTACTACTAACTACTAACCTACTACTACTATTACTAGTAGTAGTCAGTTGAAAAAAAACTCAACTTAAAACTTAACAAAACGTGGTAAATTTTACCTGCAGAAATAAAACAAAGGTAAAGTCATATCTGAAAATCACCAAAGTCATATTTACATATCTATGAATATACCTAAACCTACATTCAGATATTAACGAAATGTTCAGTTCAATAAATCGTACGTACGGACGCGCAGAACAAGTCCCGAAATTTAGGAAATACATATAATAAAGGAACGACTTGGTTGAATATTCCACGAATGCGCGAATGTTCCAGACCCTCGTTCAAATGCGTGTCCTGCCTGAGTCCTGCGTTACGCAAATTGAATTTTGATTACGATTTTTCGGTACATATTACAAATTACGTTGTGAACATCAATTAAATCCAATGTAGCAGTTGGATCTAATATAGAGACTGAATACACACAATTCAACATCTACAGAATTTCCCCATAAGCATAGAAGCTTTGAGCCAATTCATTACTTTTTATGGCTTACAATTTAGACAAGTTTGCATACATATAGCCCGTTTAGGATAGTTTTATTTCCTAATGGCGGGCCCCCTTCGCATCCCTCAGGAAATGCGATCAAACCGAACTCTCGCGGAAGCAACCAGTTTGGTAAGTTTATTTACTCTAACTTGTTTACGTTCACTGCGGCAACTTTGCCAAATTGTGTCCCCTCTGAAATTTAACCGTCTGGTCTGCAATCAAATTCACAAACCAGTAACATAATAGGATTTCCATCTCCTAAAATGAAATACTTATAGTAGCTACTAACATGGTAGAGCCCTATATTTATCCACACATTTTTTAGAGTTCCGAAGTCCACAAGGAACCCTTATAGTTTCGCCATGTCCGTCCGTCCGTCCGTCCGTCTGTCCGCACTATTGCTCGGAGATACTTAGTTCTAGAAAGCTGTAATTTGGCATGAATATAGATATCAGTTACGCTGACAAAGTGGTACCTACAATAAAATTTTGAAATATATTTTTATAGGGTACCTCCCCTACTCGTAAAGTGGGGATGTAATTTTTTTCTTTCATAACCCGTGGTGCGGCATATCGTTGAATAGGTCTTAAAAAATATTGTAGGTTTGTTAAAACTATAAGTCCCCAATCCGCACTGGGCCCGCGTGGGGACTGTGGCCCAAACCCTCTCGTGATGAGAGGAGGCCTGTGCCCAGCAGTGGGACGCAAATAGGCCGTAGTAGTAGTAGTAGTTAAAACTATTTCTTGATTAAGTGATGCGTTTGTGAAATATTAAGCTTTAAAGTGCTATTTTTTGTTAGAGTCACGTGTCCCCCCCCCCTGCCAGCTAAATGGTGGTATTGGGATGGCTGAAAAAAATCACGGTTGTGGCATATATAACGTAGTTGAAAGCAAAACTGTCACAGCTAAGTAGGCTGTACAAACTTACGAGTTATAGTCGACCAACTTATGAAATGATTAAAAAACCAATGATTTTTCTCGAGCGGCAGGCACGTCATACCACAGGCTAGCTAGATGCTAATAAGTCTTAGAAAGGTACTGTGGGCATCGTCAACTTCGGAACCCTATACTTTGCGCGTGGCCCGACATGCACTTGGCCGGTTTTTTACTCTAAGCACCGGACAGGCCGAACATAAATATTTGGCCGGACACGGCTTAAAAATCCAAACTATGTCCTGCTAAAGACGGACACATCGTAACCCAAAAGGTTAGCCATATCATTTTGTTTGCTTTCCATTTACTGGCGTTCCCTACATAGCTTTGTATATATAATTTACTTACATATCCTATCTACTTAATTGATATTAAGTACTCGTTTTTTTAGGTTACAGAAATGAAATTCCTTTCAAAAATACCTGATAGATCTTGTCCTATCCGAAGCCTAAAGGCATGTGTACAATTGTACATACACTCAGCAGCAATTAATTCGGGTCACTTTGTATAACATTTTCCGTACAAAGTGACCCGAATTTACTGCTGTTGAGTGTACTTATATTATAATCTAATTGGCGAAACCATTTTGTTATATTAATAACCGAGATCTATCAACTGTATGCTTGCTATTTGGTAGCTTAGAAATTACTGTACTATGTCTTTAGCCTTGATCACAATTTCACATGGCTGCTATTGTTAATTATTCTTCTGCGTCACTGCTCTACCCCACTTACCACATATTGTTATTCCATTATTCCGGTGCCATGAGTTGTCAGTCCAAGCTCACGGTTCACAAAGTTGCGAAGTTATCTTATAAAATGAATCTGTCAAGCGACGGCCATGGGCCATGAATAATTCAAACGGGGCGTTGATGAGCACCAACCGACGTGTTACCAACCCTTCTGTCGCGACGTATTTTTGCCCCTAATCGACGTCAAAACGGGTAATTTCAAGTAGTCTGGTTTTGGTTTGAGGGCGTGTACGTCTGTTGAGAGGACATCTATCTGAATTTCAACTGATTTTTATTTATGCCTATAATTTTGGAACTCTTCAAGTACCTTTTAAGTTTAGAGCATTTTTACCATGCTAAAGGAGAACTACAGTTCAAAAAGTGCCCTATAAAATACTCTTTTTTATATCAATGGTATTAGGCAAACGAGCGCACAGCCCACCTGATGGTACTTAAGTGGTCACTGCCGCCCATGGACACCGAAATCCTATCATCCCCCATTACGAAACCATAAGATCTTGAATTCGTTGCCTACCCTGAGTGATGAAGATGGAATGCCTCTGTGCCAGAAATTTCACCGGCTGCTTTAACCCTCTACCGGAACATAACAGTGCAAGCACTGATATTTGGCGGTAGGTTAGCAGGGAAAGACGGTGGTACCACCCCGGACGGACCTAGCACCAGGTCCTACCACTAACAAACTCACGGAATTCTTTTTTAAAAGCCCAAACGGTAGTAAAAATACATATACACGTCTGACTAATCGTAAATTATTTGGAGAATGTTAGTTATCATTAGCTAACGTTATATAAATCTGAAAATTAGGTTAGTTTTTTTACGATCTCAAATTCAACGTTGGTACAAAATGTATTTTTTCAAAGTGTGCGCATTTCGTCCTTACCAATCTCGCATTCACGATAAATCGTCGTGAGACTTGCGAAGCAGGGCCTCCATCCAATCTGTGACACTCGATCCGACGCATTGTCGCTATTGTCAGCTTCTGATTAACGGGCCTGACGGACCCTTCTCTGGGACAGCTTGTAAGTTGTAACCCTTCAGTCTATGGGTATCGATGGCAATGCTGCCTGGATCGATGTTCTGGTCCCCGTTAGACTCCGCAAATAGCCACCGATGTACCCTAGAATCCAGTAAATTGCAATTAGATCATGGTTGTAGGTAATGAGTATTCATTAGGATTTGAAACTTTCCGCTCTACGTAAAATTACATGGGTAATGGCTCTTCTATATTTCAACTATAGCTTCATTTCTAATTCATTTGGTACTCAAATCAGTCCAGTCACTACTTACCTACTCTTATTAACTTATTGCCGCGTACTCCTTAACTAGCGGTAACTATGTTAACTGTGTAGTCTTTGCACGTTAAACTATGAGTAGGCATCCATGTTAGATCGGAAGATACTGACAGAAAATTCCGAACCATTTGTACCAGGCTGGCGCCTCTACAGGGGTATAAATTACGTAATGACGAAAAGGAAAATCATGGTCATAGCGCCAGTACCGGCGGCCCAATCGCGCGTAGAGTCGCCAGCCTGGTACAAATGATTCGGAATTCTCTGTCACTATCTCCCGGTCTATGTCTAAAACTTCTCGTGATGAGAGCAGGCACAGGCCCAGCAGCGAAACATGAATAGGCTGTTGTGGTGATAAGACTAACCTCGCTTTTGCTGTTCGATTCAGTACACCTTGCTAAAAATAAATACCCTGCTCTGCAGCACAGCCACAGCGATTTCGCAACTATTCAACTGACCCTTAAGTCGATCTACTATACTATTCTAACTTCTATCCCTGTAGTTTAAATAATGTGTTTAGATATCTAAGATAACAGAGTAGGAACGTTTTGTAGTAAAATATTAATCAAATTATACACATTTTCTTACCAGTAAGTACTCTGTAGGCCATTCCATTGCGAGTCGGAGTCAAAAGCAGTTATTAAGTTCTTGAAGAATTTAGGGCTGTCTCTATCTTTTATTCTATGGAATGGGATGTTTTTTTACTGAAAATATACATAAAATACATAAATAAATATTAAATTTATTTAAAATGGAAACAGAATGGCCGCCCCTAACCATTTTCTGCTTTGCCTAAAGGTTGACTGGTAGAGAATGCCTCAAGGCATTAAGTCCGCCTTTTGTACACTAAGTTTTCTTTATATGCAATAAAGTTTAAATAAATAAATAAATGGCAGATATAGGTACCTGTGTATTTTAAAAATAGTAAGTATTTTTAAAATACACAGGTATACAAAGGGGCCGTTCTTGGCAACATCGAAGCGAATAAATAGTCAACGGTGCATATTCCAAATAAATATTCTCGTTTCCCTGATTTTTCAATTTCACAATATTTTTACCCGAATGTCAAGGAGGGTAATGTTTTTACTCATTAGTCTCATGCATGACTTACTTATGCGATTTCATTGCTTCCCCTCAACTCATGTCATAACTCCAACGCATGTGTAAAACATGAACATATTTTTGTCGCAATATATTTTCAAATATCTTTAAAATATATTCTTGTATTTAGGTATATGTATGTATATTTGAACGTGTCTATGTATGTTCAATATATTTTTTATTTGTTCATTCTTGTTATAGAGCACTACCAACCTCGATTCGCTTTCTTCCTCTCCTCTATCCAAAGGTTATCTGGTAGAGATCGCTATTAGCGATAAGACCGCCTGCTGTATACCATACATCTGATGTTTTGTGACCATTCACATTTTTTGTGCCTTTTTTCATGTGTGCCTTTTTCCACACTTATGGCGTAAACTGCTGAAGCTACAGAACACCACAAATCAATTACCTAACTGATACATTTTCTTAACTATTATTGTAATCTATTTAGGTATATACATTTTCTTAATTTAATTTAAATCATGGTTATGCGTATGTCCCGAGACCGTATGAATGCTGATGCATGCCTGTTATTGGTGGATAAACTGCATCTATGACTTTTTGATGTGTGCATTTAAGTGAACTTGTTTATTTGTTGGTATGTCTATTATATAAATTAATTAATTAATTAATACCCTTGGCATCCCTGCAGAAGTGGAGCGGTGAGTCTGCAACCGGTCCTGGCGGCGTGCGCGCGATTGCCGTCTTTAGCAAATAACGGCCTCTGAATTATGGTTCTCCCGCGCAGGCTGCGGCTGCGGCCATCTATTGTTGCCTTTGACGACATTTAGCTAACCGCTTTCGATGGATTAATGGACAGCATTTGATGGACTGCTGTTACTGTCATTTTATAGATAGAGGAACGATTCATTTTATATAGGTATCCCAATGTAATTAATGTAGGGAAACAAAAATTTGAACAGGAAGTCGGTCGCGATTTGTGTTTTTTGACGTCGACTGTGCATATACCTACCCTATTGCAGTGACTACTCTCCAACACGGCTGTAACACCCCAAAAATTCCCACAGCGTTATAGCTAAACAATTTGCAAGTCTCGATAAAAATGTGGCAATCTCCATATCTCACGGCGGCAATATTAGCCCTGCCCTGCCATGCCACTATTGTCCGCGGGGACCCTACCTTTTGCGGGTCGAATCGATTTTCCTTACACGGATAACTTACTGCCGGATAGAATGAGATTGTTCTGGACTTTTCTGGATTATTCTGGACTGAACCGGAATGGAAGGTCGCTGTGTAGGTAAGCATTATTTTATAGTCTTCGACTGTACTTAATTCTGCTACCGATTGTACAGTTCTCTATACCGCCTGTAACTATTTACATTGGATCAAAGATTTCTCGGTCCGTTGGAAGGGCAAAGGGAAAACAGATTATGTAAAAAGGACAATGTCGTTTGAATTTATTCCTGCAGACCCAATGAACTCGTTCAAAGGACCGCGCTCGGGAATTATTTCGAGACAAACGGTGCGTTTCTACTGACCCACGAATGAAAATCACAGTGCTCCATGTCAGTCGGCAGCTCGGCACTGTGATTCGTCAATTTCATTTCAACATGCTCCGAGTCAGTGGGCAATCACCCTAACTCCGTTTTTCTCGGAGATGGGAATGACTTATTTGTTCAAATTCTCATTTAAACGGGATGAGCTTTGTTATTTAGCAAAATTTTATATTCGTTCCGAGTCGTGTTGGTTTGCTCTGCTACTCTTTATTTGCCACTAGTATGACATTCCGGTATTTTTCTGGAATTACCTATTTTACATAGACACGTTTTTAAACAAACCTTATCAAAATTAATAAAAACAGTGTTGCAAAACCAAATGCTTTTAAATTTGAGGCGGACGGAAACGTACAAAGAATACAACTCGAAAAAATACAGATTGAGCAAAAATCTCACGCGGGCGACGGCTACCTAATTATGAGCCCGAAAATGAATTCCGCAAAAGCAATATGAACTTCCGTTGCTGACGCGCCGTTTTACCCTTTGACCGCCACTTCAAATGCCAACGTAGTGCCAATTCGCACTACACGCGAACGACCCAAGGTATATTCTACTGTACGCTTTGACGACTGTAGCCGACATTGGCAGTGAAAATTTAACCGCCTGGATTCCCAACGAACACGTTTATATGCAAAGCTACGGGGAACTAACTGCTGCAATATGCGTTAGGCTGGCGGCCAAAATGTCTTCGTCTGGATAGGTGACATTTCCAGCGTTAACTGTTAACATTTTAAGAAGACAGACACCAAACGCCAATGAAACCAGCAATGACTATACCATATTAATATTTTTTACGCTATATTTAATTTATATGTAAGGAACTACCCGCTCTGGCTTTGCGCGCTTTCACTTTTCTGTACTATTTTTCAGAGAGTTTCTTTCATACAAATATATTGACCAACCAACCTGAGTCCTGACTTTTACAAACGTTATCAAAAAAAATAGCCACATAGAAGCCGGCCCCTTTGAAAGTTATGTTAAAAATGTTTATTTTGTTAATTAAAGTTTATAATCATCATCATATCGTCGAATTCACTTCTGGACAGACAGCGACTTTTCGCTATTAACCTTATGTGGAAAGTATTAATTGGCTATCAAGTTAACAAATAACCGGTTGTCACATTCGTTACCTTGCCTACGATAAATTACAAAGTTTCTACACTTGCATATAGCACTTAAGTTAGTGACTACCTACTGAGTTTCCCTGATGTATAGACTTGCAAACTACGAAAATTTCTCATCAAGGTACAAGTTCGGTTCTTCCTCACTCTCTCACACGATGATTTAACGTCTACGGTTAGAAAGGAACAGGATACTTGTAATACTATTTTCTAATGCCATACATAGTATTTAGTAAGACCCCATATGTTGATATACATATATGTACAACTATACGTAGTTACGAATTCAGTAGAAGCACAGGATATCTCTCACGATAGTTTCCACACCTTTAATTGTGGGATTTGGACTTGTGGATAAAGAAGTTTAATTAACATGTTCGATTGAAGTCTCTTCTAATCTCTTTGGTTGGTTTGTTAGAGTAGTAAGAGTTTATTATTATTCGTTTCTTTTTTACGAAACCAGCTAAAAGTTGCTTAAGTTTATTGACGCAGTTAAAATTGTGTAGTTTATTGAACTATTAAAGGATTTCATGTCAATCGATAAAGTCTAGACTAGTAATTTAGCTGTTTCAGTTAAAACTTTGAATGTAGATACGAGTAAATTATAGTTCATTACTCGTAGTTAGGAGTATACCTAAATTCGACTTGATCAATATCTTTTACTGGAAATGGCTTTCATGTTATATTACTTTTCATGGAGAAATAAAAGTAGAAACTCTGCAAGCGCTATAAAACAGAGTTGGTTTTCTAACAGGAGGTGGTAATTATTTGTAAAATTTTCATTACAATGAAATAAGTTCGTCTAGAACCTATAAACGCAACAATTACAACCGTTGTAAACGTTTGCACTCATCGTGTAGTAAAAGAATACATACCAATTTAATTCGGTCCACTTTCATTCCCGCTTTACGGTCGGGAAAGGCAAGATTACCGTCGTAAAGTCTGTGAAAAACGAATGCATTTCGTAATAAAATTTGTATTCACGCTGCACGCTTTGGATATAGGATCGATTGCGTCGGCGGTGACGGGAGTTATTGGCGAAGGTTTTATTGGGTTAATTAGTGGACTGGGAGGGCCATCCGGTGCAATGAATGTCGTTGGACATGTGTTTTATTTTAAGGCTTATCTGCAAATCCCAACCGAAACCGACAGGCGACATAAAAGACCAAGCTAGTAACTTTTGGTGAAGTAGGGAAAACCATTAATTTACTACGAATAAAAGAACAACCTTAAAATAACATTATTTTGACGACCGAATTGGTCCAGTTGGTAGTGACCCTGCCTTCTGTTCCGATGGTCGCGGGTTCGAGTCCCGCTCGGGGCAAACTTTGTGTGATGAACACGAATGTTTGTACTCGAGTCATGGATGTTTAGTATTTATATATGTATGTATTTCTATATATAAGTATTTATATAGTTGTCTAGCACCCGTAATACAAGCATCGCTTAGTTTGGGGCTAGGTCAATTCGTGTGAAATGTCCCGAGATATTTATTTATTATTATTATTATTTATTATTTTTACAATAGATTTCAATATTTTTCGTAGAATATTAAGTAAGTTTTATCATTTATCATTTATGATTTCCTTTCTGCGATGTATTTTCTAAAAACTTTTTATTTAAAAGCAAGGGCTTATCCAAAATGCGAATTAAGAAGTAGCCCACAAACGGTGCTAAACTTAAGCAATACTCCCTGTTATGGGAAACAGTATTATTAGCCCGTCTACATAATTCCGCCATGGCAGTGGCACACGTGTCCCGAAAGCCGGGGAAGTAATGACGCCAGACCTTCATTAGGTACATCGGCGATGAAATATCGCTCCTTGCGAGGCTCTGCCGGGGTTTGATAACGCGAGACACACAGACGGTTGAACATTTTACATAAATATGGAGTAAAACTGTACGGTAAATCTCAAACGTCTCTTACGTAACATTTAATGCCAACTCAGTATAGATAGTCTGCATTTGAACTTAAATGACTATTTAACCCCCGACGCAAAAAGAGTGTTTTAAGTTTAACGTGTCTGTGTATCTGTGTATCTGTCTGTGGTATCGTAGCTCCCAAACGGGTGCACCGATTTTCGTTTAGTTTTTTTTAATATCAGTAGAACATGTGCTAGATAAAAATCTTATTTTCACTGGTCACTTCCTTTCAGTACACCTCATAGTCATTTAAATACCTACGTGATTTCGAAGCAACTGTTGTGTTGTTTGGTTTTGTGGTCGCACCCTGATCTGGTCACGTAGCGTTTCCCAGAGTCAACTCTTACCAACAGCACGTCATTTTGCGGTCTGATTCTTTACCATAAAATTATATACTTGGAGGAAAAGGTATATTTTTCTTTTTGCGCATCAAACAAGTAGACTGATATAAAATAAAATCTAAATTGCTTTTTCGCTGGCATTTTTATTCTTTTGTAATTTCTTGAACTTAGAATTCTCTTTAAGCTTGACCTATCGTTTTTTTCGACATGTCCTGATGTTACTTCGTGTAAGAACGACTCGGCTTTCCTATATGGACAATCCCCACAAAAATTGGTGTTACAGATTATCAAAATCGTCGCTTTAATGTAATATTTAACAGCATGAAACGCCCCTAATGCGCCCAGCGAACCTGTGATGGATTTAGACAGTTTGTATGGGATTTGACACTTGTTTGCCAGATGAATACGAGAGAGAACGCTTTCGAGATTTTCGAGAAGTAGCTTATTTTAAAACACTACGGCCCTTGAAGACTTCTTACAGCAGTGTGTCAGCAACATCTTCAAACGGCCCTGCGATTATGTTTCGAAATCGTAGATAAAGTCATTAAAATATGCAAGTTACAGCTTTCCCGGGCCCTTATAATTACTGGTAGTCCTGCATTTATTAATTCGTGAGTGTTTATAGGTATATTATGTATAATATACTTAGTACTTATATTGTAGCTGTATGGTAGCTGTAGTTCTTTTTCGAATAAATCAAAGTGAATTGTGGACAGGAAATGCTAGACAGAGACGGAGCACCGTGAAAGGGGAAACGTGTCGGTGGAAGCAACAAAAATTTTACGAGACAAATAGTCGCCGTGCCGCCGGCCATATTTCAGCCAAGATGTTTTCTACAAATGTAATGTGGAAAACAAATGACTTTATTTCCACTGCATTACTTGTGACAATAATGTACGGAAAATGAGTGTTTATACGATGGTTGTCAACTAATAAATAGACGTAAAAAACCGGCCAAGTGCGTGTCGGGCCACGCGCAAATTATAGGGTTCCGAAGTTGACGATGCCCACAGTACCTTTCTAAGACTTATTAGCATCTAGCTAGCCTGTGGTAGGACGTGCCCGCCCGACGCCCCTGCCGCTCGAGAAATATCATTGGTTTTTTAATCATTTCATAAGTCGACTAATGACTCGTAAATTTGTACAGCCTACTTAGCTGTGATAGTTTTCCTTTCAACTACGTTATATACGCCACAACCGTGATTTTTTTCAGCCATCCAAATACCACCATTTAGCTGGCAGGGGGGGGGGACACGTGACTCTAACAAAAAATAGCACTTTAAAGCTTAATATTTGACAAACGCATCACTTAATCGAAAAATGGTTTTAACAAACCCACAATATTTTTTCAAGACCTATTCAACGATATGCCACAACATGGGGTACGCAAGAAAAAAAATTTACATCCCCACTTTACCAGTAGGGGAGGTACCCTATAAAAAAATATATTTCAAAATTTTATTGTACCACTTTGTCACCGTAACTAATATGTATATTCATGCCAAATTACAGCTTTCTAGAACTAAGCATCTCCGAGCAATAGTGCGGACAGACGGACGGACATGGCGAAACTATAAGGGTTCCTAGTGGACTTCGGAACCCTAAAAATGTTGATCGGCAATTTGACAGTGCTCTTCTTTCAACAATATGGTCGGTTGGTCGCTCGCTTTCACCAACTTAATCGTGTAGCTGTTAGTGTAACAGTACCTACGATTCTTTTGGGATAACATTTTAACACGTCGTAATCGTAATTCTATTATTGTCATCACACAAAACCATGGGATGATACCATAGAGACAAAGCAGCCGGCATATTGCTCCGCATATCAAAAGATATCAAATTCATTATTAATGAAAGTATTATCTTCTTCCTTTTTCTTTTCCTGAACAATCCAACGGTGTCATGGTACACAAATTTGAAACATCCTTTTCGGGGTGCACAAAAAATAGCCTTCTGGGGGCCGTAGCGGTGCAACCAACAAATTAAGAAGGGAGGGTTCCATTTATGAAAATCAATCACTTAATTGAAAAGTCTGCAATCTCAGAGGGTAATGACGTAGACAGAGACAAATGACAGTAGGACCCAGCTGCACGCATCTGCTTACTAATTGCTTCACTGAATGCATTAAATTTTCCAATATTGTACTACATTTTGTGGAATTTTCATATTTCAGGATTAAATAAGGACAGTTTGCGCATTTCTGTGGTTAAAGTGAATTTTAGACATTTATTAGAAAGCTAGCTTTAACACACGACTTTGTGTGGCTAGTACTTACGTTGGACCCCAATTTCACCCCGTTAGGAGAAAAAAATCTTGAAAAGTTTTTAAATGTTCACGTACTTCGGAGTAGCCATTCAGTAGTGGACAACTTTTTACACCCGGCGTTCGGCGTGTATGTATGGCAGTAGGATCATTTATAATAGTACCTACAAGGAGGTAACTTTTTGTGGCACGATATACTTACTTGTTTTCTAGGATACCCATGAGACTGTCTGTTACCTTTTCAAGCTTCAACCGCAGGACCGATTTGCATGAAATTTGGTATGGAGATACTTGAGTCCCGGGAAAGACCATAGGCTACTTTTTATCCCGGAAAAACGCATAGTTCACGCGGCAACGCGATAACCGAATTCCACGCGGGCGAAGTCGCGGGCAGAAGCTAGTAATTTTATAAATTTTGTCATTATGTAGAACTTGAATTAGTCAAATTACTCACAAGTAAAGACTAAATTATTCAAGTAATTCATTCATCTCTAAAGACAACGAGACCTGATCCCCGTCCCTTCGACAAAATTAACCTAAAATTTAGCCGTTAATTAAGAAATTAACCGCAGTCCTGCTTAAAACAATGACCTTCGCTGAATAGGAATGACGATATTATTCATACTTTTTGTTTTAATTTTAATGACGATATTTTTAGTATTTTTAGATTTTATCACTAGGTTTAACTTTTGATGTGTAGGTATTTATTTAAATTTCAGGGTAGAAAGAAACCTTATTCATAGTCAGCATGCATTTGTGTGTTTCTGTGACTCTAGCTATGGAAACTGCAAATCTGCACCGTCAAGATAACAGAGAGACATATATACTTATGGATAACACAACAAGACAACAATGAGAACTTTCGAGTTGAAACGTCAACGTAAACTTTAGCTCTTAATTAACATCATAATTTTAAACTAATTAAGTTTAAGTAGGTAGGTACCTATGCATTTTTAGTTTTATGTCCAACAACTGTATACGACTCTAGCATGAACTTTACGTGATTAAACAATTCAATTACTATTTCGAGTCACGCAGCTCGCGTCACGACAAAATAATCTAAATTTCAGATAGGGTTGATTCGTGTTTAATCAACGTTCCTGTGATTGTAGATTAGATTAATGTATTTATTACCCAAGTAACAATTTCTGGTTCTATAGTAGCCCATAGAACATTTCTCAAAACACCAGCTTAGCCCTATAAAAGGCCATAGAAGGTTGAGTAACGCCGATCTGGCGCAGTTATATCTCCATTTAGTGATATAGTGGAACCGTAGCAGCTTTAGTTGTGACGTTTTAGGTCTGTAAAGGTGATGTAATGATGACTCGTATTACAATTTAGTGACATACGGGCCACAGTAACGCTAATGTAGTGCTTTTTTATACTATAGTAGCGTTCGTTGATTCCCTTATAGTCCTATTTTAGTCTATAGTAGAATCCGTGATTCCTACTGAGGCGCTTTCTCGGCAAAGTTTGGTATTGTGTGTTTTTGCTGTGAACTTTATTGACGGACAACAAAAATAATTCAATTATATAAAGGAGTAATATTCTATCGTGGTAAGCTTATGTTATCTTATTTAGACATTTAATATTTCGATCAATGCTGCAAAAAGCACGTGCGACTAAAGTTTTACTGATAGAATAGTATTTGATTTGCATAGTATTTTCAATGCGCCCTCGATTAATTGAGTTTTGAATAAAATATATTGATATTATAAAATTAAATTCACAGTAATTTCTACTTTAGAGCCATTAAGTACATCCGTGGGTCTTATCGGCTCACTATAGCACCACCGACTCCTGTCATGTCAAAGTTTGAGTATAAAAGTAACTGTTCACTTCCTTTATGTGCTTTTTTTATCCTATGACCGCTCTACAAACTCCATTATTTGGCTCTTTAGCTTATAGAGCAAGAATGTGTTCCCAAACGCCTTTATACAACTGGTAGTCACTGCTAAGACCTTTATACGACGTTTACTCGACCTTTTAGTGATGATAACCCAAGTTATAGGGCCAAAATGTTACTTGGGTAGGATCCGGTTCCTAGACCAAAGTGTAAATTTTAGTACATACTAAGTAGTAGTGTCCTGGCTCCGGAACATCAGGGAGTGGACCGGCATCAAGACAGTTGAAGACCTCTTCAAACTGGCGCTAGATAAGGCTAGATTCAAATAGCTGACTGCCGACCTTCAGTAAATGAAGAGGCACCAAAAGAAGAAGAAGTTGTAATCCTATGCTATTAAACTTATTAAATCACTTTGTATAATTTTAACTCACGCAAACGGCTCTAACGATTTAGATGACATTTGGAATACGGTCTTAGAGGGGTTAAAAAACGATCTAGTTTGACCTCATATCTAGGAAACCTAGCTAAAGCTCGGTTGCCCAGGTACATTTAGGTACTTCTTATTATGTGACTTGTTCATGTTCACCCCACCTTACATTATGCGATGGTATGGTATTGTTTAGGTACGAGTATGTTTTGTAACTTGTACAATCAGCTAATCTAAACAGGGTAACAGTGTGTTTGTCCAGGGAACTCAATGTCTTAATTGTGTGGGGTACATTACATATTACAGCTGTGTAATATTTAATTTGTTACCCCTGGAGGTCACTGGGGACTGAGCTCTTTAAGGAATACTTTATTTGATTTGAAAGAAGCCGTTTAACGTTTAATTTTGTTTCAGATCTGCTGAGGAAAAGCGGTGCAATCTAAATGTAAGTCTTGAATTTTCGTGCACGCTCAAAACCAGATACACACGTTTTAGCCAAGTAGACAAAAGCTTCAGGTAAACTCCTTTGCTTGCGAGTGTTAAAAACTCTTTGAGAATTGAATGTATTTCAGGTAGGTATAGCACGACACAACTTAGAAGGCGCGCGGATTAAGCAATAACAGACTCTGCGTCAACGGCTTAAGGGCTTCGCCGCTCGCCTTCTAAGTTGTGTTCTTCGTTATGTATCTTTTGTTCTTTATTTAGTCGTAGTTTGGACTGGCCGTCCATTATTCGTAGACGCCGCTTTGTGGAGCGAGACAGCGGACGTGTGCAATAATAGTGACATTTCACACCGCCAAGTCGCGTCTTGAAATGAACTTTTGTTTCTGCTCTCTACTTATTTATTTAATCATATGGCATAAAACAGTAAAGCTATAAATCAATTTTGAGATCTTCTGCTCTCTACTTTAGCGCGTTCTTTATAATGTTTTAATGAATTTTATAATAACTCTTAGTAAGTTAATTGTACCATCACATCATCATCATCATTAACCTCTTGGAAGTCCACTCCTGGACGTAGGTAACATTTATCTACCTATTTATTTTCTAAATTAAATACTTATATCTTCCCATGAAGCTGGGCATAGTCATATGTAAGTATTCGAATACCGTGTAATTACTCGTACGGTAATTCTCTAACTTTATTACAGTTTCCGTTCAGAAATGCCGTTCTAAAAATGACCACAGGGCGTACCTACTTCAAACCCAAATCCAATTTCATCTCTATCAACTATCCGAAAGTCTGTAACTATCTCAAAGGTTTGTAATTATCGCTTTGGTGTAAAAACCCCGGAGCGTAACGTTGTGTGGTCTCTGTACTTAAACAAAAAGGATCAAGAAAACCCGGAGCTTTTCAAATGAAGCCGCAATTTTAAACTTTTTACGAACCCTTCAGTACCGAATCAAATTTATGAGAACTCGTTTAAAACCCCCGGAACAAGGCGCGCTGAAAGCTTCCAGACTGCATTGAGACCCTTATAAGATTTCAGCGACCGTCAAAGACCATGCTTCTGGCGGGAACGCAATCCGTTCGTTCATTACTATTTGTAAAAAAGTTAATTAAAAAAAACAAAAAACCCGACTGCGTAAAAACTAAAAAGAAAAAAACAAGACTACTTAGTTCAGTAGTAGCTAGGATTATGTTAAGTAATTGATTGCTATTGAGGAATCTAAAGATGCCTACTATCGGGACCCATTATTTGTAACATTTTAACCTAGATTTTAAATGGGTCCCGACTGTAGGCATCTTTAGATTCCTCAATAGCAATCAATTACTTAACATAATCCTAGCTACTACTGAACTAAGTAGTCTTGTTTTTTTCTTTTTAGTTTTTACGCAGTCGGGTTTTTTGGTTTTTTTAATTAACTTTTTTATTTTATTATTTTTAGTTAGGGATTAAAAGACCGTAAATTCCGCAATCTTGTCATTTCATGGAGAGAGTTGCTATCGTGGGGATTATTAAGTAGCTTGCGATGATCTAAATTACTGATTATTAATCCCTCTAGAGACCTAACCCGGCTCAAAACGCTACATAAGCCTGAACCTATTAAAATTCTTCAAGTCAACCGATAGATGGCGCTACTGGTACTACATAAGAGTATTAGGTAGCTATTTTATTTATTTACGAGCGCTGAGTACTGACTAGTGTACCTAATTGGTACCTATAATCAATTAGGTTATATTTCACTGTATCACACACACTATTGACACTTTAAATGTAATAACGAAACTAAAAGTCTTCAAGTCAACGGATAGATGACGCTACTGGTACACTACATTGCACATGCGCACGTACTAGATTGAAGTTTGAGATTTATGAAAAACATTATTATTAAGTATTTTATAGTCGTCGTGACCTGCTTGAAGACTCGTTGGTCTAGATTATTTCCTGTGTTGCTAATTCGAACGGATGTACTACTGGGTGGATAGGTAGGTACCTACTTTACGTGTTAGTAAAGGAACTTTGAATCGTTATAAATCATAAACGGTTCTTTTGTCTGAAAAATGGTCAAAGAAACCTAATAATTATTTTTAAATACCTATTCAACGATACCTCACATGCCATAGTTGGTTGACTTTTATTTTTTTATTTTGTACAATATGGCGTCTGGTAGCCGCCATTTTGAATTTTGATAAATTTCATATCTTCAGTGACACTCGCGCAATTCAGACGAATCGATTGACGTATGATTCATTAAAATCGACCCACGCGTTTGATCTCTAGTGTGCCACAAAGGAACATACATACATACATACATACATACATACATACATACATACATACATACATACATACATACATACATAGACAGGTAAACACATAACCCTCCTTTGCGGTGCGCAGTCGGGTAAAAAAAAGAACGACGACGCTAGTGCAGAAAGAGTTAGGTTCCGTACAAATCAACACACGCATCCGCAACGAACAACAACGAATTTAGAGCAACGAATTTTGACAAATCGAAAATCATCATAGAAACCGCTTTGATTAAATTCCTTCTACGTGTGTTATCATTTTAGACAGCCATCTTCATGCATTTACGGGAGTATAAGACACTAGCTTTTCCCCGCAACTTCGTATGCGCAGAAATATTAAATGTAAAATCCCGTTTTTTTTCCCGTTCCCGTGGGAATTTCGCAAAATCCTTTCTTAGCGTATGCCTACGACATAACATCTACCTGCATGCCAAATTTCAGCCCGATCCGTCCAGTGGTTTGAGCTGTGCGTTGATAGATCACTATGTCAGTCACCTTTGAGTTTTATATATTTAGATTAGGTACAGATATTGTACATACATGTCTGCTAATAATATTATTATATCCTTCTTGTAGTTATATTGTTAGTGTCGGGATGAACAATTGGATTACCTACATACCTACATAATAGGTACATACTCGCCTGAGATCATATTCTTCTACGTTATTTATCTCTCTCATATATCTATTCACATATATTTAAACGACTAGTAGACGTTTTTTACGTAGCAGTACGAATTCCTAAAAACTTCAGAGTTCATTAGAGACGCATTGGTCCGTTGAAAATCGTTTTAAAAGCAAGGAAATGTAATTTATTTGCCTTCATGAAACAAGATTCGACCGAGTCACTGTAAAGGCTTTAACAATAAATGTTCTAATCATGCTAAAATGTTCAAAAAACATGCTTCATTATTTATTATGGATCTTCAAGTTATGGAACCTTACGACTAGAATAGACATACTAATTAAAAATCAAATGAAACAAATCGTTACGTTATATGACAAATACTCGTAGAACTAAACAAAATATTTGTTCCTAAAACGATAGGTACCTCATACCTCGTAATGAAACATACTTCATAAAAAATGGAAATTGCTCCTATAACTTGACGAAAATTCTTCCTTAAAAAAACTCGAAACTCGAAACCTTTCAACATAAAGGAGGCAACATTTTATATATTTTTCCTTTAATATTTCCCCAAAAAGAGCGGTCTCAATATCGCGCTCGACACAAGAATACGGCAATTTAAGGAGCACCGCTGAACAAAATTAATCTAACCAAACCGGAATGAATGGCACTCGCTCTCCAATTACATGCAAATTAGTCCCATCACAAGTTGGTCGGGTAACATATTACACTCGTTAAGGACGAGTAACTTGCGGTATGAAGAACACGACGAGGCTTCGTTGCACGCTAGAAAACTCTGTAATCCTATGTATTGTAAACTAGAGGCACAAGGGCTATTTTTTATCCCGAACTTCCTACCAGATTGGGATTTCCACGTGTCACACTTACTTGGTGATTCAATAAAGTAGGTGATAGGCCCGTTTTATTTCGGCTATTCAATTCACAGCATTTAAATCTTCTTAAAATTCTAAATTATGTCCGACTGACAGACGAATCACAGGCTTAAACTGTAGATCCAAAACCTTGACATTTTCAGGGACAGTGCATTCTAATACAGTGCTCTGTATTGCAGCATAAAACAAAGAAAATATTTTTAGGGATTATAAACCTATGGAAGTGGAGTATATTATTAGATCTCTCACAAACGAAGATACGGATAAAAGTTGATATACAATATTTTGATGTAAGTTGGATGTAGGTGGAGATGCAGTAGTCTTACAAAACTCGAGACGGCTACTCGTAAAATTTCAAACGGTTTTATTTACCGATGCTTTTATATCTCAAGTGTTACGGGTCCGCGGACTGCAGTGTTTCATCGTTGTTTGCGATGATATATCGAAATATCGCTTCGTTTGGTTCTCCTCTACCTGTTCTTTTATTGCAGTATATATTAAATTTTCGTATTTTCCATTTGAGATATAGGTATAGTTTTCACCTAGATTTTATTTACTTTGCTCCGTTTATTTTACAGATCCAATAAATTCCTAAACTTTAATAAAGTTGGTAGTTTTGATAAACATAACGAAATATATCTGTGTAGTGAGATTTTAAACCAGACGTCTGTGATTTCGGTGTTGCTTTTTACGGTTTCAGTTACAATCCTTGGTGGTAATAGAATAGAAAGATACTCTCGGCACTCGTTTTGATAGTACACAAACTAGGTCCTTTGGGGCCTTCGCTGTTGTACGCTTGCAGTCCGGGACAACCATCATTACTAAAACATTCATTACGTTGATTGAAGACGGGAAGTGCACAGAGGTCGTAGCTACCTTATTGATTAAGAGGCTAAACTGCACCGCCAAATGGCACTCGTGACGACAACCTTTTAGCTGCATTACTCGTAGTGCTGCGGGCTTAGGAATTGCCGGATATGCTAATAATGGGCTAAAGACTCTAAAATTGGCTAGGTAATTTGTTGGCTCAAGTTTCAATCGTTAGACCAATTTATTACGATCTGTTCTAAAATAGATGTTTGTGATGCTTGTGAACTTCGCTCGAGAAATTGTCGGTCTCCTTGCGCTGGAGAGAATATTGTCGGACGCGACTGTCCGATCGGTTTTACTATATTATTTAATCTTCCATGAGACGTCGAAATGTAGCGAGATATTTTTTATGCAGATATCTTTATTAGCTTTGCCGTCTTATAAAGAACCTTTGTTAGGTTTGAGTAAATAATCTTATTAAGTATTAGGTACATTGATGTAAAAAGTCCCGGAATGGATAAGTTAAAAGTCAAAGAGCAGACCTTCGTTCCATGTATCTGACATTTGGCATTGGGGCTAAAGATTCGATTGGAAAGATGACTTGTAACATGAAGGCTTTATCCGACACAGTGAGTTATTTGTAAAATGGTGCCACAACAGACAGAATCAAACTTGCATCCGGTTCTGTCTGGCCAGACGTCGAGCGTATCCAATCCAAGTTACGCCCAAGAAATGTTTAATATCCTACGTGTCTGGTAGATTAAATCTAAAATATAATTAAATCCTATTCACATGGATCTTTAATTGATTTTTTATAGGCTACAGGCGCGGTGTGAGAAAATATTTTATTTATTTAATCTTTACTGCGCATTAACTATTTACAAATGGTGGGTTTTCAATTCCTCTAAGCACATGTTCTAGGCATGACACCCGTACATTAGAGGCATAATCGATCGATATAGACTAAAGATTATAATCTAACCAAAGAGTTTGTTCCAAGACCTAACCGAGTTACTTATTCAACAGTATCGACTATTTATCAGCTTTGTAAGGGTCTACGAGGGGTGTAAATTATTAAACGGCTGGAAATGGGCCCGAGTCGCTACGGCTTCGTGGGACGAGCGGCAGCGAGCCTTTCCTAAGGACACTTTCAGGGACAGCGACGCGACGCGCGGAGCGTTGGGCGGCGCGTCAAGCTAATAATAAATCTGTAGAAGAAGTCGCGTCTGTAACTTGAAAAGTCGAGGGGACCATATATCAACGATATTGAACAGAAAAAAACCGGTTTTTTGAAAAATCGTCTGTATGTATGTCCGGATTTAACCCGAAAACTACTGGTCGGATTGCAACAAAATTTGATATGGAGATAGTTTATAATACTGGTCAACATGTAGGCTGGTACTTTGTAACCCGGAAATACGGACAATTCCCGCGAGAACGCTATTACCGAATAGCACGCGGACGCGGACGAAGTCGCGGGCAGAAGCTAGTAAATTAATATGTAGTGAATTCCAGCGAGACCACGCTACTCCAGAAACACTATCATATATGGACACATGTTTAATTTTGTCGCTTGACGCGCCGCCCAACGCCCCGCGCGTCGCTTCGCTGGTCCCTGAAAGAGGCCTAATACACGATGCTCGCACGCAATGTATTCGTAAATCGCTCACTGCTGTCGCTGGGAGCATATAGTTGTGGCCGAGCCGTAAAGGTTTTATACATTGCACGTTCGTCACGCTCGTGGAAGAACGGCTACTTTGCATTACACGCAATGTATCAGGGAAACGCTCATTGCTACTGCTAGTCGCGTATAGCTGTAGTCGCTAAGAAATATTCGTCGTTGTTCGCAGTAAATCCGCCAGGTACTCCCGCCCATTGGGATGCACTAAACTGTCAACGGGGTCCCAGGGCTGCCGTGTGCGAAAATTACAACCTGCAATTATTCATTTCAAAAGTGGCCTTTGTAAATGAAAGTAGTGTTGAAGAATATATTATGCCCTCGGGAGATGCAGATTGGTGTGTTTATTTACTTTCAAGCGTGCTATTTTACACCTCGGTTGAATTATCATATTACGACATTTGCTTGTCGCTTTGGTAAATTCTTTTCCCATGTGATTGGGTGAAATGGTTCCGAATGGAGGACCGATCACCCGACTGAAACCAGGCAGTCGTCCCCTTCTATAAATAATCCCATGAGAATATTGTCATAAAAAAATTGAAAAAAAAAACGAAATTTATTCAGCTAGTGGGCCATATCTGGCAACTTTAATACATCACTAATAAATTATACGAGAATCCAGTACAGGTCATTACAAGAAAACAATTTCGTTTCTGGCAACCCTACGGTCCCGATTCTCGAGATCAGCGATATATCGCAAACACGGGTAACCCGGGCTCTCCGCTGCAGATGCAAGCGATATTTCCATATTAAAAGTACCATCTTGTTGCTTGATAACATTTCGCCTTCTGCCCGTGTGTTTCGTGTACCCATAAATACAATATTGTGTCACATGCTATTGACAAACGTTATATTGATGATGTCCTGTACGAAATGAATTTGTTTGGTTTTAAAAGACTTGGGTAGACGTTAGCGCCAATGTCATACGGCCAGTATGATACAGAGATTCTTTTTAAAACAGAGCTAAAATCCACCAAAGATCAACAAGTTCCGAGTTCAGTTTTCTGTGACGCTACTGGCCCTCTTGTAATACAATACAATACAATACAAATACTCCTTATTGAACACCACACAATAGAGAAAAAAAGGACAGAAAAAAACGATCAGGAAAACATGTTCAGTAATCTATGTGTCAGGTAATACCTTCTTTCTTTTTTGTTATTTTTTTAGAATTTCAATTATTCACTTAGTACCGGAAGTCTCCTAGGGGATTTAGTTTTGTATGTATGAAAATTAAGCAAACCGCCACTAGTGTCAAAGAAATTTTTCAAGTCTTATTGGCACGACCGTGTCCGTACCAAACATGGTCAAATGTTAAAAAATACCTTACCGTCTAGCTTTATTACTTCATGCTAATTATAAAGCTGTTCATAAAATAGCTGAAGCCAAGGACACGCTATAATAAACGATATAATGGTCCCTGCTACGTGAGACACCGTAATTGAAACTGCGCCGTATTTTAAGCACCGGTGCCGACGAAAAAGGGTCGACAATGTTCCAACTTTATTTATTGCTGGGAAAATATGAAGTTTAAATACTGAAGACGAAACGTTAGAACTGTACGATGTACCTCATCATCATCATTTCAGCCGAAAGATGTCCACTGCTGGACATTAGGCCTTCCTCAAGGCGCGCTACTCAGACTGGTTCTGTGCCACTCGCATCCACCGCGTTCCCGTGACCTTTACAAGGTTGTCACTCCATCTTGTTGGAGGCCTACCGACAGCTCGTGTACCGGTTCGCGGACGCCACTCCAGAACTTTCTGGCCCCATCGGCCATCAGTCCCTCGAGCAATGTGCCTCGCCCACTGCCACTTAAGGTTCGCAACGATATACTGCGCTCAAAAGAGATCCCGGAGTCCCCAAGTTTGCACTGTTGGAGGCCACCGAGGGGGTTTTAGTGGGTAGAAATCCCACATAATTCGGCACTACCCTCAAGGCGCCGAATATCTTTATAGAAGATTTCCCCCTCGAAAATAAAAAATACCTATTCGATGTTAATTAATATGAAAGAGGTAGAGGTACAGTCAGCAGCAGAAGTAGATTATGAACGATGTGCTCATAATGCTCCGCTCACAGTATTTTCCCCTAGTCACAATCGCAGTTCCTTTGGAGCACATCGTCGACTACTTCTAAAAGACTGCACAAAACATACAAACAACTACGTAATAGTCAATCCGTACCTGAAGTCAGAACATAGTATTCATGAAATGTATGACCTGGCCATTACTACTCGTATTTAGGTTTTAAATTGTTGCTTCCAGCCGCAAATTGATGTTGAAGCTCTTACAAGCGCTTTACGGACTTAAAGCGCAAACCGAATTACTTCCTTAATCGACTTGGTAAAACTACTCTGCGAACTATGCAACCCGTTTCTCTTTTCGTCTGTAAAGTGCTATAGGAAAAGCATTTAGTGCTCCGTTAAGAAATGAAGTAATTTTTCGTGTTTCGGTCGAGTAAACTTAAATGCACGTTGATGAAGTGACAATGTTGTATTATTGGTGATACTTACGTAACCTCATATATCTTTTTTAACTTGAAGAAAGAAAGAAAAGAAAGAATTGTATCGACGACACTTGAAGAGCCGGTCCAAGTTTCCAGTGTAGTTCTTTACCTAGGTAGAGTAGACAAAATAAGCAGGCGCTTAGTTCCTGCGCCCCTTGTATTTATTTCGTAATCCGCTTGCTTCTTTGTGTACATATCAAATTGAATCTAAATCCAGGCACACGTGTAAATCCTACGGATCAACACGAGACGGTAAATGAACTTACTCGACACGACTTAACAGTAACTCCCGCCGCCGCAGTAATGTAGGTGTAGGTATGTACTATGAACTCGCGCGTTGTGTTATCTACTAAAATGCATCGTAGGGAACTTAGGGAACCGTCTTAATAAGAAGTTTAAATAAGTCTAATCAACTCCAATTTAAAAATAAAATAAGAAAGCATTTCTCGCTAAAGCTCGATAATACAAATATCTCGGTGTAATGAGTGCCTTTCATCCCTCGGCTAACAATCTACTATAAAATACCCTCGACCTATATCGACGACCTACCACATCAGAAAGGAGACAATAATTTTCAAACCGCTGAATCGATTCTCTTCCGATATACCTAGCTTTATCAAAATCTGTTCATCCTCTGCGGAGCTACGAGGGCACAGATAGACGCACAGATACACATGTAAAACTTATAACACCCAATTTATTTGTGTCGGGGGTTAAAACGTCACAAATTTAATGATTTTAAAAATAGATTTTTTATTAGAATTCTGCAGGGAACCGAAGCTTTCTCTTTTTTAGCTTTTTTTAATGGACTAGATAGATAGAACTTATTAAATATTGTGGAATACTGTTATCCAGAGGCATCAAACTTTTTTACGTTTTCACATGCTTATAACGATGGCCGATACCGTCGGTTAATTATCGTCAAATTGTTTTAACTCACCTGTATATGAAACTGCATGTCAGAAATCACATTGTAAATTAATACCCATCAGTGCCTGCGTATGAACATAAATGCAGCGCCGAGCTCATCACAGCCATCACACGCATCGTCGCCTCCGCTCTCTCTCACACCCCATCTATGACAGGCTCGAGTAAAGGAGACAGAGGGTGCAAATGCAAATCCTGCTGGAAATACGGCCGGTATTAACATAGCTGCAAACGGTTCAAGCGATATTCTAAGCACTGAGGCATGTTTACCGACATGACATACGAAATTAGTACTACTTCACGGTCCAGGGAATGTTCAACATCAACAACACCAAGACCATATGCAGGTACAGAACTTGACAGACTAATACCATCTTTAATAGGGATGATGAATTTATAACAAGGACAATAAAATGATAAACGTATACGTACCTATATGCATAAAGAAAGTCCATGAAAACATTGTTTTTAATTATAATTTTAATAGAAGTTCGTGCTGTTAGAAATGAGAAGTGACGTCATTCATTATCTTCATAATTGATGACTTCACGTCTCAGTTTTTGTATGATTACTTCATATACAACTTGCGTTTTGTAAGTAACTTGTCTAACTACCTCATTTTCACTAGCCAGTAAATAAATAATGAAAACGTTTTAGCCAATGCTGACACGAATTTAGCACTGTTTAATGGCGATTAAAAGTAGATGAAACCTTTAGCTGTCTCGTATTGTTGTTCGCAAATCGCAATTACTTCACAAAGCTCACGTGGGCCACGTTCTCAAAGCTACTTAATTATAGAGGCAATTTGTGGATGAAGCTCTCAGACCAATTCCGACATGCGGACACTCCCTCACAACTCGTCCCGACTCACTGTATAGAAACCAACCTTATCATGGTCACAGCTAGCTTTTTATTTGGACTCTACAGTTCAACGAAATACGCTGTTGTGATGGTTACTAGGAAAATCCGCGTCCCGTGCATTTGATTTGACTCTGACCAATCTAACATGACCTCTTGAACCCGCGATTTTTGCGCGATTAACCCGCAGTTCGATTGCTGTCCTTTGAGGTCTTGTTGTTGGTCACGCAACCTTTTAGCGTTTGTGGTTCTTGGGGCGTTTTGCTTTGGATACGGACGAGCAGTCTGAGCCGTGGGGCGTTATTTATTCAATCACCTGCCGCTGCCGCGGAATTACAACCGCGTTCTGGAATGCTGTCAAAACTAACGTGTAAAGTGTAGCTCAACGAACGAGCGATTCGTATTTGCGAACTGATTGCCTTTCAATGTTGATGAAATGAATTTCATTGTTTCCCAATTTAGCTATGAAATAATGCATTTAGATATACAGTGCAGTTGTATCAAGGCAGCAGATTCGTCATGAAAAATGTCTCGCATAACGGTTGCGTAATCCCGGACAATTTGCATGGTAAGTTTTGTGAACTACGGCCTTGGTCTTATGGTCTTCAAAGTTATTGTAACTTGTATTATAAGGATAACTGAAATAAACATTAACCGAAAACACAAAATACCAGCAAAGTCTTATAAAAATAAGTTGTAATATGAAGTAAATCAACAAATGGTACAATGTATTAGTTGCAGCACGACGTTTATGGAGCGTGTAACGGTGCAGTTTGTTCCCGTCAGCCTTTGACTCCGTACGATACATAATACAACAAATGTTTTGGAAGCACTTAATGCTCCTTGCTGGAAACAGAACGTTTGAAATTTGGAAAAATGGAACACGAATACTTGTGAGCAATTTGTACGACAAATATGAATCGTGGTTGTAGGCACAGATTTACTCTAGTAGAATGGTTTATGGAATGGTATACTTACCTACGAAATAAATAATGTCAAAAAAAAAACTTTCTGAAATACCGTGTCATTTCATTCGGTTACAAAAAAGAAATAGGTGCTTAAGTAGGTAGTTATAACTGCAGTAGGTATGTAGGTAAGTTATTTACATGACGTCGTGCTCATAAATATTTATTTCAGTAAAAATAAAAGCAGGTCGTCAAGTTTCAAGAATCCTTATACTTCTTAACCTGGAGCAATACCTTATTTTGTAAATTAGATCCCTCCGCAAAACGAGGGTTAAATTTAATATTTTAATTAGGCAAAAGTACTTACTTCTGTTTTCCGTAACAAACTGCAATTAGGGACATCTTAACAGATGCGTCCTGAAATTTGCTCTTAACTTAATAAGGAAATGTTGATTTTTGAAAAACATTGGGGAACTCCTCAGATACCTATTGCGATTTGTTTCAAATTAATGATAAATACATGATTGAATCCATAAAATAGTTATAATACTTGTTGTGTAGGTATATAATTTCTAAATTTACAAAAAAAATGTTTTAGATTTAAAAAAATAACTTGAATCGCTGACATTGTGACTAACATCAGGTAAAGTGTGATGAATTTCTTTGTACCTAAATACTTTATATCGGTACATAACACAAATGAAAAAAAAAAAAACTACACCTATTTCCTAGAGCGATACTGAACTATTCAATGGTAATGTCCTATTAATTGTCCTATTAAATGGACCTATTAATTAGATTTTCCGGAAAACATGAAAAGAACGTGTGTACCTAATTGTAGCGTTTTGAAAAACGTCTTGATTCGTAGGGATTCCTATCTGGCATTTTTTTACGTCTCTTTTTTATAAACCACGACAATTAATTTGACGAAAGGCGTACCACTTACTTCCTCGACAAAGACCTTATTAAGTATTGCTTAGGGTGGGTTGATTCAAACCGTCCGTTAACGTTAAATATTACTATGGGATAAAATTACGTTTCTGTATGCAATGACAGCTCGGCGGCCATCTTTAACGAACAGGAGTCCGTCAACTATGCATGAATCAACTACCCTTATCCACGCGCCATATTAACTGGGTTGTGGTGACCAGATATAGTGGTAAGAGGAGGATAGGAAGATGTAGGCTTCTCGGGGCAGGATGATCGCATGATCGGACGGGCACATCCGGCATAACCGGCTGGTAATGATTATCGGTCCCTTTATTACCTCAGTTTAAATGCCGTATTGGTGCGACTTTTTATTAGCATTTTCTAGGCAGCATACTTAGTTCGTTAGATAAATAAGGTTAATTAGTGATAATCTAAAGCTTCGAGCTGTGTTAAACGCTTTTCTTTGCAATAACATATCGATCTACAAAATAGCTCGGATCTCTTTCTTTTGGTCGGCTCTCAGGCCTGTTTAGGTGTAATTACTACATTTGCTAAGAAAAACATTGCATCTTTGAGTTTGGATAGATAAATTAAAAAAAAAATCTTAACTTTGGATACACCGATCAGTTTCAAGTGAAATAAAATCTTTTGAAAGACACGGACATACCAACTGACACACTGATAGAACCTAGCCTATTACTTCTTACACTGACTTAAGTCACTTAAGTAGGTACTGTAGAGTTGGTATAGCCCTCGCTATACGAACTGAAATGAAATGAAATGAAATATTTTATTCATAACAATTGTTATAGGTCAATTACATTAAATAAGAATACATTATTTTCAGATGTACAGCATAGTACATAAATACTTAATACAATTACGTTATTAAATTAATAAGTAGCTTATAATGTAAGCGGTAAGTCGAAAAAATCATTATAATTGTAAAACAATTTTTCGTGCAGCCATATTTTAAGTTTATTTTTGAATAGCGTGGTGGAGGCTGCATCCATTATATGTTTAGGCAAGCGGTTGTACACGCTGGGCCCCGAGTAGTATACGCAACGTTCGGACTTGGCGAGCTTGTGCTTGTCCGCGACTAGACGATCTGCGTGCTCGTTGCTGCGGAGAGGGTATTTAGTGTTGGACCCTTGGCGCTTAAACAGATGCAAAAAAAACAGACGAACTCTTTAGGGTTGTAGTTTTGTAAAACGTTCTAGAACTGCTAATCATTTGAAAATTAAAAAGAAAGCGGTTCTGGAATGTCTAGAGAGTAGTCTGAAGCTCGTCGTAGTAACGTGCACTTGTACTTAGGCCCCACTATAAAAAAAATATAAGTAATATCAATTTAATTCTTGTTTCCTTTTAACCTCAAGGAGTACCTTGAAGCGCTACCATCTGACGATCCCTCAGTTTCTCGTCACAGTACCAGCAACCAATACGCAATCTATAAAAAAATAAAGTCATTACATAAAGTCACGAACTCCGGATTTTATAAAGGCACATAATAGATCAAACATACCCTAATCATAACGACGTACTTCACGCCAATTTAGATGATAAAGCTATTCAATTCCCAGAAAATCGTGAACAAACTATTATACTCTAGTTAACCACAAAATTTTGTGGCCGCTGTAGTTAGCAGTTATATCAGTAATGATACGGTGCTTCTCCGTGCTTCCTTTTTAACCGACTTCAAAAAAAGGAGGAGGTTCTCAATTCGTCGGAATATTTTTTTAAATTAATAATTAATTATAATTTCACAAAAAATAAATAGTAAACGTGAACCTATTTCGATGATTCTTTTTTTGTTCCAAGTTGGTCCCATATTAATTTGGTTCAGTTCTGATGATGGGAGCTATGAGAACATGAGGGAACTCCTCGAAATTTGCTAGCACGTAGTGGATTTTGGTGTCAATTTCGAAGATTTCAGAGTTACTTATGTACCTACTTCTATAGTAATGTTTGGAAACTGTATCCGAAAAAAAAAAGAAATAAAAACCGCCTTCACTCCGACAGACTGCGAAGTCGGTGTCAAGTGAACCGACCCAAAGAAATCAGACAACATCGCAGTCTGTCGGAGTTTGAAGGCGGTTTTTTTTTAATTTAAGCTTAGATAGAAGTTTGTTTAGGAATGGTTCAGTTACTCTTAATGTATAATCTGATTTGTTAGCTTTGCAATATGATATAGCACGACACAATAATGCGCACGGATTATTTAAGCAATAATAGAAACTGCGTCAACTGCGTAAGGCTTTTTCACATCTCTTATTCGAAAAGGAGTATTTTGTTCCCCGTTTAAAGGGAGCAAAATGCGATTTTTCTCCCTCTCTATTTCTGCCCTGCTAACAGGGAGCAAGGTAAGATGTTTCTCCCTAGGGAGCAAAGTTCGATACAATACAATATACTTTATTGAACACAACACAATCAAGGAACAGTACAGACATAATGTAATTACACAAAAGGTATCGCATACAGCCGCATCGCATACGAAGCCGTGGTGGCCTAGTGGTTCGGCCTACCGCCTCTCATGCAGAGGGTCGGGGGTTCGATTCCGGCTCGCACCTCTAAGTTTACTTATGTGCGAAATTCAATTTGAATTGACCACTGCGCTTTTCGGTGAAGGAAAAACATCGTGAGGAAACCTGCACGCATCTGCGAAGTAATTCAAAGATGTGTGTGAAGTCCCCAATCCGCACTGGGCCCGCGTGGGGACTATAGCCCAAACCCTCCATGGTGAGGGGAGGCCTGTGCCCAGCAGTGGGACGCAAATAGGCTGTAGTAGTAGTAGTAGTAGTATCGCATACAGCAGGCGGTCTTATCGCTTAATAGCGATCTCTTCTAGACAACCTTTGGATAGTGGAGATGAAGAAAAACAAACTAGGTTGGTAGGTGGTACGATTTTGTTCGCTCGCTCGCTTTTTGCTTGCTCGCTCGGCTCGGGGTTCTATTCTGCAATATTTCGCGGCGCTCTGGATTCATTCCATTACCCGCGGTAAAATACACCACTTTGCTCCCTAGTCACACAATCTACTATACCGCGCGCCTAATTAGTTTGGTCGTGCCGCAGTAAAGTTTCACTAGGTCCAGGTAGATCAGATAACCTATTTTTTATGTAATTAAGAACTATTTGCTCAATTACCGGAACGTCGAGAAATTGTGACAAACACATTGGGTTGCAATAAAGTGTAAAATAAAATGAACCCTCGGTTAGAAACATTTTTTATTGACGATTAGGTACGTAACTTTAATTTGACAGATTTTAAAAATTTGTATCCATTGTTTAACAGCTTGTCAGCGAAGCGCTACTACTATTAAGAACAGTATTTAGGTATATGTCTGTGGTTACAATTAGCTTTCTAGAATGTACGTGCTGCGGCTGCCACGGAAATTGCCACCATTCCTCCTCCAGTGATCAAATAACAGAATAATCAATCATTCTCTCTTTCATGCTCTCATTTTGAAGCTCGTACTAACGTATGTGTTTGACCGTAGCAAAAACAGAGCCTACAAAAAACGATGCGTGCAGGTAAACGCGGGCGCAACCGGTCCCCGAAGCCTCTTGTATTGTATTAACCAAGATTGCTTACCAAATTACCCCCTCACGCCCTCCTTGGCGAAATCACACCCTAATCTAATAAACACATGGTTCATATTAACCCTGCTCAAAAGCGAATATAATTTAATAGTCTAAAATGCATCTTGTAAAGAGCTATAATATCGTCCCGAGGGAAAAGAAGCTCGTTATTATATTTTTTAGAATATTCTCGTCGTAAATTTGCCTGATGTGTCTTGGAATGTGATAAACTAACCGTATTCATTTTAAGTTTTACCAACTGCTGTCTATTAAGCTTACGATTTATATGACTGTTGTTTAAATGCGAAAGTAACTCTGTTTGTCTGTCTGTCTGTTTCCTCTTCACGCTTCAACCGCTGGACCGATTTGGATGAAATTTGGTATGGAGCTAGTTGGAGTCCCGGGAAAGGACATAGGCTACGTTTTATCCCGGAAAAACGCATAGTTCCCGCGGGAACGCGATAACCGAATTCCACGCGGGCGAAGTCGCGGGTAAAAGATAGTAGAGCATAGACATAAATAATACTTCGTATGGACCCGGCCTAACGTAGATACATGTCATGTTTCCCCACTTTATTGGTGTCCAATCCAAAGTTAAACTTATATCGTGACACTAAAGCTGGGTCACATTTTTTCAACAACGAGACGAGTTTTTAGATACTGAGAAACAGTTTCGAAAAAAGTTTCTTTAAAAACGCTTATTGTCACGCACGCTCGGTGACAGAACATTGGATTGGACACCGTGGAAGTGGGGACATATTACGTGTACGTTAGACCGGGTCTATATTATTTACGTCTATGTAGTAGAGTCATAAAATACGCCGTCAATAATTCACCATGAACGAGGATCTTTCTAAACACCACGTTTTCATTTTCGATACTCTCGGTCATTATAATACAACATAAACCATAAGCCTTCTTTAGAAAAAACCATTTCATAAAAGCTAAACTATCTTTGTCTAAAAGAAACACATCTCACATAAAGCACTGAACCGATTCCGATGAAACTTGGCAATTTTTTTCAACACTTTCTTCGGCAAGTCTTCGCTGTCTGCCGCTACTCTAACACGAACTCAATCTCGATAGTATTTTTTGAGTTCAGTAAGGATCAGGCGTGACATTTTCCGTGATAATATTAAGGCGGGTTACGCCCGCTTCCTGAAGGATTCTGTTAATTTCCTGCGGCGCTGTGTGTTCATCCTTCACTCCGTAGTCCATGACACAAGCAGACGACTGTTAACACTATTTTATCTAAATATATAAAACTCAAAGGTGACTGACTGACTGACTGACTGATATAGTGATCTATCAACGCACAGCCCAAACCACTGGACGGATCGGGCTGAAATTTGGCATGCAAGTAGATGTTATGACGTAGGCATACGCTAAGAAAGGATTTTGCGAAATTCCCACGGGAACGGGAAAAAAACGGGATTTTACATTTAATATTTCTGCGCATACGAAGTTGCGGGGAAAAGCTAGTTATAAATACTAAAATTACACGTTTTGATTGATGATGACAATGAAATGTTCCCTGAATATGAAAATTTATAAATCAGTTTACTAACCGACAGTCAAATCTTTCCAAATAACTACCTAACATGAAAGAATTGCTGCTAATTTTGCAACGAATATCTTTTAAGTGAACAAATAAACACGTAAAACTACTACAAGTTAGCACAGCAAGTTAGGCAACCAATAAGTATCAAATGAAACGAAATCTATTAAACCCAAGCCTTTCATGGCCCGTTTTGCATTATAAAGCCCCTGCTAGATAGAGACCAGACCAGTTAGCTGTCTGAACCCTGCCCGGCCTATTTCTGCCTTTTATCACACTCACACTCCTGAATACGTACATGGCGTGTGTTACTATTGTTGTTTAATTAATCTGTGTAAACGCTATTTTAATACTTACGTGAGTACATTTATAGCCCGTAAATACCATTTTAAAACCGTATTTAAGCTCAATATGTTTATTTTTTATCTGTGGCTTCTAAAACAATAAAATAATTAAATTATTAACTTTACGAATAGCTCGTAAACTAGTGTACGATCACGAACAACAGCCACTGTAAACCACTTTGGGCCCCACACACAATTCTTCGACGAACTAGCTCGTCCAACTTACGTCGTAAAACCGCTAACGACCCGCTGCAATTAAAAAATCTCGCATGCGTGGACAATGCGGGATTCAAGCGTTTACGCCGCGGGCTCCCGCGCTGGTTTGCAGACACAATTCAATTGTGGTTTGTTTATATTTCGTGAAAAGCTTTCATTATTTTCTCACGTGAAAACTGCTATTAGGCCGATGCTGCTCTTGTTTATTTCAGGGAATTGACAAAATTTGACAATGGTCGGTAGTAAATCTCACTAAGTTCACTCATCCTTAGCCCTCAGGCCAACTTGTGTGATGGACTTGAATATCGTCATTTTGTATTATTGTCTCTGCCATAGATGCGTAACGTTATCTTTCGCATCATTCAAACAGTAGGTACAGTCACATGTACTGGCGGTGCGCCACCTTAAGGCCACAAGCTTGCGCGAGTCTCTCACTCGCAGACGGAAGGGCGTAGGCATCTCGCTGCACAGTCCAAGCGAAAAAAAAAAAAAACTGTTCGACCGCTGTCAACTGTTTTATCTGGTAATTTATTGTGACGGGTCTGGAAGGATCTCCCTTCAGAAGTTAGGATAACTTCTCCGTTAGGATTAAAAGAGGTTTCTATCATTGGAAAGAGGAGAGTTTATGGTTGAAAGTTGAAAGCATCTACAGAAGTGACGACGCAACTACAAAATTCATGTTTGTCGTTTTACTTAAAAAAACTATATCCCTATTTATGATTATGTTGTGGAACTACGGTAACATAAGTCCGCGCGAGCCTCGATTTTCAGACACCTATCACATTGAATCAGTAATAGAGCGCACGGGATAATCCCGCTTCCCGCGATCCAATCTGTCAGGCTCATCTCCCGAAAATAAACTGCCTATGCCAGAATGTAGCAAAAAAATAATTTGTGATAATATTATACTTGACTATTTTTAGCTTTGGTCACACAAGCGCGTGTACAGCTCGATGCTCGTACACGATACCAAGTAAGCGCCCGCAGCGGTGTGTCATGTCGGCGTGCTCCAACTGCACACTGCTGCCTCAGTGTGATCCGCTCTATGGTATCTTCTTCAATCAAGTAGCCTTTCTGCTAATTATAACAGTCTAATACAAAGACATTCGCAACAGCGCTTTCAGTTGCAATTTCCAAAATCGATCACACAGACTGCACAATATTTTCAAGAAAGGCTCTGGTCTCATTGAAATCCTGTATTTATAATTAACATTTGGACATTGCACGTGTCCAGAATAAACTTAAATAAGGAAGTAATCGGCTTGGTTTCATGTTACAGGCCACCATAGAATCCTTACGACACCATAACAAAAGGTGCTAAGACGGATTTAAACAAAAACCCATTGACCGACTTCCTGTGGCCGTATTGAATAACTCCAACGGATCTTATTGGTCACTTGTTTATGGTTATCCTATTACAACTAGAGATGCGGTCACTTTAATATTAGATGTAAAATAAACTTATGGATGTAGGTAGCATTACTACGGTTTTTTTCCAGGATCGTCAACACGTGAGTATATATTAATATTAGAAGGCGCATATGCATATGTAGTTTCGCATTTACAAAACGATTTTTCTGATCCATTTTTAAAATAATCAAAAACCCAAAGAGGTGGAATTACGAAAAAAGCCTGCAACAACGTTACATTTAAGTACATCACGTGTGACCTCTTTCCGGGCATGAACCCGCTCTCGACTCCTCGAGGGCCCTCGCGACGAATTCGCTCTTCAAAGAATGCCCCCTCCACTCGAGAGCATCTCCGATATTACAACGTTTCTTTACAGCGGAAAAAAGAACTGATCCTGCGATTAATAACGAATTACGAGTATTTTTTCATATGATTTTAATTGTAATCGAATACAAGGGACCAGATATTCAGAAATAATTGTCATTCGTCTCCCTACCTACAGGTAGGTATGCGCCGCCGAGAGAAGAAAAAACCGGCCAAGTGCGTGTCGGGCCACGCGCAAAGTATAGGGTTCCGAAGTTGACGATGCCCACAGTACCTTTCTAAGACTTATTAGCATCTAGCCAGCCTGTGGTATGACGTGCCCGCCCGACGCCCCTGCCGCTCGAGAAAAATCATTGTTTTTTTGATGATTTCATATGTTGGTCAACTATGACTCGTAAGTTTGTACAGACTACTTAGCTGTGATAGTTTTCCTTTCAACTACGTTTTATATGCCACAACCGTGATTTTTTTCAGCCATCCAAATACCACCATTTAGCTGACAGGGGGGGGAGACACGTGACTCCAACAAAAAAATAGCACTTTAAAGCTTAATATTTCACGAGTAGGGGAGGTACCCTATAAAAAAATATATTTCAAAATTTTATTGTACCACTTGGTCAGCGTAACTAATATGTATGTTCATGTCAAATTACAGCTTTCTAGAACTAAGCAACTCCGAGCAATAGTGCGGACAGACGGTCGGACGGACGGACGGACGGACATGGCGAAACTATAAGGGTTCCTTGTGGACTTCGGAACCATAAAAAGGACCTTTGCTCGTGAAAATTTTCGCGGGTACAAGTGATCTTTTTCTGTGACATTCTTAATTTAATCCGGCCCTTGCTTCTATTAGGTAAACATATTCTGTTTATTACTTGTTAAGATTATGAAAATAAGGTTTGTTTTGAAGCG
The DNA here is from genome assembly GCA_963971205.1 of Aethes cnicana. Lineage (NCBI taxonomy): Eukaryota > Metazoa > Arthropoda > Insecta > Lepidoptera > Tortricidae > Aethes > Aethes cnicana. The sequence continues at coordinate 12,136,579 of OZ020276.1, forward strand.
CAAACATCCCGTTTTTAAGATGTTCTCGCCTTGTTTGAGAGGAATAATGAAATCTGAATTGAAGACGCTTCTTTCATGGAAATAAACAAATAAACTCATTAAAGGAATCGTCTGACAAGGTAAACATAAAGATATTCTCTCATCCGAGATTTTAATAAGGCGCCTTTGAAAGTGCTTTTCTTTGAAATTACCTAATTCGATACCGATGACGCCTCCGTAAAAACTTGAATTAAGTGTGTTTAAGAATTGAATTGAATTGGTAACTATTAGCAAAACTGTCTTGCAAAAATCACTACCTTTGCTAACAGCGGGGCTACACGCATCATCGTTAAATAACCAGAAACCGATGTGGGAAACAGGTAATCTGCAGTAAAGGTACCTTATAACTCTTCGCACCTCCATATCCGTGATCATTGGGAAAATTACCGTTCATAACGTCGACCAGTTTCCATGACCTCTGGGAAACTTCTCAGTATCCCCTTGTAGTACTATAAATGGTTGACGTGAGAGAGGGGAGACAGGTCAGGTTAGCTGGCGTGATACATTGCATGCGTCTATTCTGTCAGACAATACACTGAATGGGAGGTCTCACACAATGGGCGAACCTGGAAACCGTTTAAACCACGGTGATTGCGTCTTTGGTGAGTTTTCTTTGGACAACGCACAATGGTTCGATTGATGTCTGTCTCCGAAGCAAAATGTTGCTAGTAGCGAAATTACCGAGAGACCATATAGAGCAATGTGGATACGAGTTAGTTTGAATTCTTTGCGTAGCACAGCATTCTCTACTGTTATAAAATTGTTATTTTTACATAATATGAGTACGTAGTTTTTATGTATATTTTTATTATTATTGTCTAGAAAGTTTCCCACTGCTGGAAGGTATTTGTCGCCAAAATTTCCTCTATTTTGTGCAAGCTCCCGCCAATCTGGATCGAATGCGTCAAATGCGTGCAAGTTGTCCCGCCATCTAGGTATACTTTTGTGACAATATATCTGATTTACACTGTGATACAAAATGTGAACGACATACGTTACACCTACACTTTTAAATGTCTAAAAAGTTGTTTCCATACTGTATGTCTACATCATTAATCATTATGTAGACTGTATTCAGATCAGATCGGTCTTATTAACCTCCCTGGTACGTGCATAAAATACTGTATCTAAATAAGACATTTTGCTATAGGTAAAAGGCCCCAAAAAGGTACGTGTATCTCGGATGAAAGACGTAATTTTCCGCATTATCATCCCTAAGGCAAATCAATATTATTAGACGTCGGCGTAAATACAACCTGCCCATTGAATGCCTCCCTTCACCGCGGTTTAGGGCCATGAAAAGTAACTAAGGTGTATGTATGGGATCAAACCCCCGGTCTATTCAGGGATCCCCTTCGACGTGAATTTCTCACGAAATGGCTTAACACAAAGAGAGTACCTACATGTAGCATCAAGGATGGTATTCATCGACGTTATAAGGAGTTATTATAGAGTATTTCTCTTTGCATTATTTATTTAATTTTGGAAACTGCCATTGAACATACTTATACATCGCAGAACTTGAAATATAGTTTTAATTTAAATACTTCAATATTAAATTTAGATAACATAATAAACACGAGACATCACATCGTCTGCACATCGAATCATTGTCGACTAGCGTAGCTCAGCGGAAACAAAAAGGTACGAGTAGACAGGTGGAGAATCCAACTGTTTCCAGTAAAACCCCTCGCGATTTTCCGGATGGTATCACAAAAGCAATCCTCGAACAATAACAGCCTCTCAAAATAACCAGGATACCTAGGCATTGTGCCCGACGCTTCAGACCACTCAGGGTTTCTCTTAATTAAGGGGGGCAATAGTCGGATGGTTCTCTCCGAATGGCCCCATTCAGACGTGTGCCGTCTGGGATGAGATAACGAAGCTCTCTCGGTTATTACCACAGTATAAGAATAAGTTGGTACAGTAGGTTCGCTGTTGTGTTCCGGTAAGGGATTAAGACAGACAGCAGGCAGGGGTTGAAATTACTGGCACAGAGGCATTCCATCTTGGGCCTCACCGTAGGCAACGCATTCAAGATCATGGCCGCAGTGACGCTTACCATCAGGTGGCGTGTGCTCGTTTGTCTACCGGTTACATAATAAAGATCGATGACTTTAATTTCGTGAAAATGCCGCTTACAGGGTTAGATCTCGTACCTCACCCTCAGCACGATTGCTCCTTCCAAAAGGCCGACGATGCCTTACCCAACTGTATGGTTTACTACACTGTGGTTATTACACTTGTTTTTGCGTGTGAATCTACCGTGTATGACAAATTCGCTTGATTAAATTATTCGAGGCAGCGTGCACCGCGTTGCTTCTCCGAATGGGTATGAAAAAGATGATTGCGCCTGATAATGGAGCTGTTTTTTTCTTGGATAATGGTCGACGTGGAGTCTTTCATCTTTCACATGCATTTACGTTTACTTATTGCATTTATACGTAGGTACTCGTATAGGTATGTTCACTTCGATCGTAAACTGAAGTCAATTAGTACTTTATCATTTTCTGTAATGAAATTTTCGAAGCTTTCAATAATAACTCGATATTTGAAAAAAAAACCGATTGCACAGAAACTTTTGATATACGCGTACCCAGTCTTACACTCACAATCAAGGCGCAATATAACTCTTCTGTGGCCATCAGAATATTTAAAAAAATCTCCTTGTAGACCTTGTATTTCCCTGTTTACCTTACCTAGTCAAGTTATCTACCAGTTTCCAAGGTCCGGCGGGTGAACCTGAGGTACCGTTACACGCCAGTCTTGCCTGCGCCTGCGCCGCGGCAAACGGGATTCTCATCTCAGTCGAGGCTATAAGTCCGAACGCAATCGATAGTATTCCACGATCCTAGTAATCTTCGATAACTAACTGAATATTAAACTACTACTACTACAGCCTATTTGCGTCCCACTGCTGGGCACAGGCCTCGGGCATGTCATTATGAGAGGGTTTGGGCTATATTCCCCACGCGGGCCCAGTGCGGATTGGGGACTTCACACACATCTTTGAATTACTTCGCAGATTTCCTCACGATGTTTTCCTTCACCGAAAAGTTCATGGTAAATTCAAATTGAATTTCACACGTAAGTAAACTTAGAGGTGCGAGCCGGAATCGAACCCCCGACCCTCGGCAGGAGAGGCGGTAGGTCGAACCACTAGGCCACCACGGCTTTTTAACACTGAATATTAAAGCGAGGTCTTAACTTTTTCTACCCCACTACGGCAATGCCTAAAGAACCATTTTTATGGGTGGAACACTTCCTAGCGCTTTTTCACTTGTTTCTAAGAAACTTTCAATTTATTTTTACATTTTCTTATCGATGAAAATTATTAAATTTGTTTTCTTATCTGTGTAATCTGTAATCTAATACCTAGTTTCGTTACTTCAACTAACCAATATTGCTGCTCCATATTTTTCTTTTCACTTAACGACTTTTCTTTTCCTGTGATCCACATTGAAAGGACGTTTTTCAAGTATACCTTCCTAAAACTCAATAAGCTTTTACGTGGGAGATTTTCCGATTTCCTTTTATATCTTGGAATAGTTTGTTATTTTTAGACTATGATATAAACCCGCTACAATAAGTAACAATAGTATTGATCTTTCGCCGTAAGGGATCATGATTGTGTTGCGGGGAATAAAGGATCTCTGAGTAAACAGCGATCGTTTTTCCGTGTGTTTTCATTGTAGGTATTCGTTACGTTTACTAGTGAAAACTTGAATATTAACGTTGTAGAAAGAGAGGGGGATACTTCCTCTCCTACGCCGCACCGGCGGTCTCCTGGCTTCAATGACATTGTAACAGTTTTTCGATCAGGTCACGTGTCCGTCTTACGGTCACGTGAACTGTCGCGAGTTTAAAAATTTTCCCCCATCACAAAAAGTGCACAGCGCCGCTAAAGAAGTTTTCACTTATCGGAAATATTTACGTTTATTGCAAAAAACAGTATTTTAACTTCGTCACCAATAGTTTTGTTTCTGTTGACGGCTTACGCCGTGTTCCTATCCACGAAACGCCTCGTTATGAATAGGTATGGATAATTAAAATTTGGCAGATTGTCTATGGAGCAAATATCAACTTTTAACCATCCGCAGCCAAAACGAGGCGTTTTTTTTGATATAGGAATTGGGTTAAACTTAATACTTAAAGACGACTTCACTACTACTTCTACAGCCTATTTGCGAGCTCTAAATTCAATTTGAATTTACCACTGAGCTTTTCGGTGAAGGTAAACATCGTGAGGAAACCTGCACGCATCTGCGAAGTAATTCAAGGATGTGTGTGAAGTCCCCAATCCGCACTGGGCCCGCGTGGGGACTATAGCCCAACCCTCAGGCCTGTACCCAGCAGTGGGCCGTAAATAGGCTGTTGTACTTACTTAACGAGTAATGCTTTAATCTAATTTTGTATAGGTAGTAGGACATTAAGCGTGTCATGAGACAAATTGCTCTCTGTAGAACGGCCCTCATAATTCATAGTAACAACTTTATTCAATTATCATTTCCACTTTCATTCAATTATCTGAAATCCCCTTCCACATTCTGACTCCTACTCGTATTGTCATACCTACTAGACCAGTTTCGGTCACTGCCCCGGCGCTCGCGTCGTATTTACCTTGACCGTAGACTACGGCAATATTATCTATTCATGCGGATATTTATAGAACTACACTCTCTACATAAACCTTTACATATTAACAATCGATAGTGGCGCCACGGGAAAATGAACACGTAAATTGAGTTTTTACGTAGATGATGTAATACGCTAACGGCAATGTCAAATGTTCTATTCTACTTGGACTTTTTAGGTGCCGAACCACGTGAGTTTCAATTGAATACTTACTTACCTACTTATCTTATGAATGAATGTAGTATGCTATGCTAGTAGGAATGCTTGTACGCAATATGAAACATAGATACCTAATTGAATTTGAGATTCGATTGCTGGATCGGTTAGTAACTATTATAATTTATAATTGTGTGGTTCATCCATTTCTTATGGTTCCATAATCTGAAATTATAATAGGTATAGGTATCTATTGTATAGACGACTAAATAGATAATTATTATACATTAATATTCTAATTAAACGTGAAAGCTTCAATGTCCGTTTCGTATACTATAAACGTTCGTACGTAGGTAGTAGACGTAAGTTCTTAACCTAGAACCGAAGTTTAGCAATTATGACTGAAACTTATGATTTAATCATATAATAAACGTCGACTTTCCAAGAAACTTGGCAGCTCGGACGGCTTGGAAACGTTAAGCGTATTCTAATGGACTACATTTTAAATTCCCTGTAACTGCCTGAACGTAGCGTCATAGCCTGCAATCATAGTGCAGCGACCTCGGTCGATAATGCTTTGCTATAGGTACTTAATTCAAGTTTGTTTTTTATCGAACGCTGGCCGCTTAGAAACTTTTTTACACTATTTCTGATCTGATCTGTTTGTTTTATATTTAGAATGGAGGTTTCATGTAACAAATAAGTATTCGTACCATAGACATAAATAATACTTCGTTTATTATTATTTACGTCTATGATTCGTACGGTTATGTACGGTAGAGCTATATTATGAACCGGTAAAAGTAATGGTTACCTACGGTATTTTTGGTCACCGTGGTCACCACTTAAGGTGGTGATATTTATCAGTCGTGATGAGAAGTCGGCTCCCTACCTTTTGTAATAAATATGTTTACTGGAAGTACCTACTATACTTATTTCAGGTAAATATTGAATAGGTAATTGCTTCTGCCCGCGCGCGACTTCGTCGTCGTGGAATTCGGTAATAGCGTTCCCGCGGGAACTATACGTTTTTCGGGATAAAGAGTAGCCTATATGTTGACCAGTGTTATAATCTACCCTATAGTAGTTTTCGGCTTAAATCCGGACATACATACATACATACATACATGCATACACACATACATACATACATACATACACACATACATATATACATGCATACACACATACATACATACAGACTATTTTTCTTAAAATCGTTATTTTGTGTTCATTACCGTTAAATAGTCCCCCAGACTTGATAGTTTCTTTTAATTTTCTAGTTTCAGACGCGACTTCTTCTACAGACTTATTATTGATATTGATCGTGTTATAATCCACCATCTACCCCCATATTAAATGTTGTGTCAATCCGTCACGTAGTTTTCGATTAAAACCCCATCCATACAGTCACGTGACTTCCCCAGACTTATAATTAGTTTAGATTTCTCTGAAGATTTATATCTTCGAAGGAAGAAAACGACCGTCGCGACAGTCGCTCGAGCACGCGCCCGGTACAGTTACGGAAAGTAGGTATTTGTGCTCTTATTCTTATTGTTGATTTGATGTGGAATTTGATGGTCCACAGACGTTGTAGCTCGTTGTCAATAGCTACATGATGAACACTTAGTTGTTAATTTCCTCTTTTCATTAAAATGAAACTTTCAAGCCTCCTTAACTACAATCAAAACATCAATAATGTATGTAGTCTGTCCTCGGAAAAATAACGCAAATATAAGTAAATGCTTTATTGTCATTCTGTTTAAATGCATAACGGAATAGGTACTTACTTAATCAAACTTTTAAAATCCGTTCAGATCATGGAGGGCTTACGTACGAAACGAAACGCTCTAAGTATGTCCTTTGAAACAAGAAAATTACAACGAATTAAGAACCTCCTTCTTTTTCTAAGACAGTCAAAATATATAACCACATATTATAACTAATCAATTCCATCCACGGATACATAACAAGAAGTATTCGACGCTATAAGGGTGAGTTGAGTCATGCATAGTTGACGGACTCCTGGTCGTTATATAAAATATGGCCGCTGAGTTGTTCCACACAGAAACGTCATTTTATCCCATAGCTATTTAACGTCAACGTTAACTTTGACGGACGGTTTGAATCAACTCGCCCTAATTGCACAGTCTGCGATGCGACGTGGTTCATTCGTTCACGATGTTTTCATTCTGCCGTGGACGCCAAAATTAAGGCATCGACCTCAACTCAACCCTCAACGCCCCTTGCAGTGGCGTTATTCGAATTTGTACATTAAGGTATATGGGATTTAACTTATTTTTCCTTATCCCATAATATTTTCTATCAGTAATGTATCATTATCTCTTTAGCGAAGATTCTATTGTAATATAATTTCAACAGAGTCCTTAAAATTGAGAGAGAAATCTATTTCCCCTAAAAGCTTTTTGAACGATATATCTTGATAAATAGGGATACAAATATAGTGAATCGTTATTTTAAGGATATAGGAAATCCCTTAACCCAATTTACGAACTCGAATAATGCCCCAGGATTAGCGAGATTGTGCTCTGGCCTCTTGGCGCGATCCTTTTAATCTGTAGCCTGCTGTGCTGAGATTAGGATCCTAGAAGAGTTCACGTGGCTATTATGGCTTCTAGAGTTTACACCTTACACTCACACACTCAGCTAAGTAATTGTGTCCATACTAAGTAAATCTGTCGATCTGTCTGTTACCTCTTCAGGCTTAAGAGTCCCCAGTACGCACGGCGCTTTTATTCCCAAATAACTTAACATATTGACTCGAAATTTGATACGCATAATAAAATCATTATTCTGAGTGTCCAAAATTAGTACAAGTAGTGGTAATACTTAGATTACTTGTAAAATTTGATGCTAATCTTATGAGTAGTTTGCGAAAGAAAGAGTAACTACGTTTGTATGGAGTAAGGAGCGTCCTGGGGACTCTTAAGTCCGAGCCCCGGGAAAGGACATATTTTTTATCCCGGAAAAATGCATAGTTCCCGCGGAAACGCTGTAACCGAATTCCACGCGGACGAAATCGTGAGAAGGTAGTATCTAACACAGGAGATTTCTCCCAAAACAAAAAAAAACTGCCATACAGTCCAAGTGGAGTTTATGGTGCTCTTAGGGGGGTACCATAAATACTTATTATTTATGTTATGTTAGAGTCTAGAGCACTAATAGCATTTAGTACCAGTATAGGTTTTAAGTGCGATTAGTTGGTGCCAGGTAGTTAGGTGTCCAATTAGGACAAGTAATTCTTTACCTTTCGTCGATCGATAATATTTTGTAAATGCTCAGATCAATAAAGTTTATTTAACGACAATCGTTAAGATATTTACGTCGTTGTAAAGTAACGTAAGTGGATACCGTTTCTGTATAGGTACAATAAGTTTTGTAATTTCCCATCTTGCATCAAAAACCACTTTACCTGAGAATAATGAAAACGTTTAATTTTTTTTATTAAAGATTCTTGTAAGTAACATGAAGTCTTCGTCCAGTGTGTGTTGCCAGTGATTTATTTATTTATTTATTTATAAAAAGTTTACCATGACCTTACAGCTAACGCCAATGCGTCATGAAAACAAATAAAAACTATTTAGGCGACGAAACGGCGTGGCTCCGCTGCGTCGTCATCTCCGGTGTAGGATTCGGTAGGTTGCCCCGGAACCGTCGAAACACGACACCCTTCGGCCAGAAGTCAGCCCTCTCGATGTTCTCCAGCATCGGCTGCGGCACGCGCACCATAAAAGAGCTGTAGTGCACGTAGTGGCGCGAACGCAGCGGGAACACCCTCAGGGAGAAGCCGGTCTTCTGGCGAACATACTCCGCCAAATCACCAGCCGTGGCGGAGTAATGCAGGCGCGAAACATATAGCGCCTTGCTCGGTGTGGCAACGTGCAGACCAGAACCAACCGGTTCTGCAGTACCAGCTTGGCTCTTGCGCGGCTTGCGCTTCCTCGACACCGTAGTGAAACCCTCCTTGTCCACATTGGTGTTAGGGGGCTCCTTTGGAGGAACCCGAACTTCACGCGCTATTGAGGGCGCGACACTCCGGTTGGCTGCGACAGACCGACCAGCTACGGCATCTGCATAGCGATGACGTGATTTAGAGGATGCAGGGGGCGGCGGCCCGGCGCGGAAGGGGCACACGGGCCGCGCAATTTAATTAATTAGTCATCAATGCGTCTACGTCGCAGCGCGCATCGAACACGACTCCGTGATGACTTATGGTTCCGAGACGTGGGCGCTTAGGATGGACCTGATAAGTAGGCTCAAAGTTACCCAAAGGGCAATGGAGAAATAACATGAAGTTGTAAATAAATGTTCATAAAAATCTATCAAAGAACACCTACTGGCAAGTGGCTGCCCTACATGCAGACGAGTCCCGACAATAGCCCGGGTCACACCGACCGCGTCTGCAACACGGTTACACGGCACGCAAGAGGTGTGTGATGTCGAGGACTAACAATAAGTACAAACAACACATGAGTGTGCTTACGTGTACCTACCTAGTGTTCTTTATGACCCGGGCTTTAGCAAAGTAAATCGACTGGGAAGATAAACGAGCCGGGCGCGCGCGCCGGCGATCCGTCAGGCCTCGCGCCGTGCGTCACGCCGTCACGCGCGTAAGGCGCTTTATAACTAAATCGTAAAAATCGGAAACTTCGAGCTCTTGAAGCTAAAGCCCCCGAGCCCCCGACGAGCCTGACCAGAATGCGTGCGTGAATTTCCCGAAGTGCGTGTGTTTTGGTTTTTATTGTGTTAGACTTGGACAGTAAAGTCTCTCAAGTTGCGTTACAAATTCGTAGCTTAAAATTTCTAGAACAATACCTTAGTCTCGTTTATTTTGGACTTTAAATTTAGGTAGGCTGTAGATAGAGCCATGAGGAGATCGGCCGACACACGAAGGGAGGTGTAAACAGAGTAAGCCTGGGTTGCATCGGAAAGATAACGCGCCGAGATTTTCACTACGGAGAAAATGTCATTTCTGTATGGAATGACGGTTGGCGCCATATTTAAATTTAACGGCCATTCACTTTCTTCATGCAAACCTGGCTACTACTACTACTACTACTGCAGCCTATTTGCGTCCCACTGCTGGGCACAGGCCTCCTCTCATCACGAGAGGGTTTGGGCTATAGTCCCCACGCGGGCCCAGTGTGGATTGGGGACTTCACACACATCTTTGAATTACTTCGCAGATGCGTGCAGGTTTCCTCACGATGTTTTCCTTCACCGAAAAGCTGGCTAAAACAATAATTTTAAAAGACCACATGTACTTCCTTCTAATTAATTACGACCAGGAATTTGTTAAGTTTCACTTGTGTAATGAGGTGCATCACGTACCTCGTGATTTCCACAACGTGTTTTACAACTGGACCAGAAATGAAATCGGTCGGCTATCTGCGCCCGTTTGAGAGTTCAGTAAAAAATCCCGTCTAAATGAAATCGTTTATCCTCAAACGGAATAACGCATGATCTCTGCCATTCGGCATTCAGATTCGCGTTTTTCTTTGTCGATGGAGATATCCTGAGTAAACGTTGGCGAATATAAAGCAGTCGATCTTCCTTTTGTATTTTTAAAGTGCGGCAAGACACTATTAAGCATGAAACTAACTGCCTTAGAGGAGTTTTGCTGGCACAGCGGCGTAACGAAGTACCAGGGCAGCATAACAGCTCCGGTATCTTTCTTAGCGCCTCGAGGCGCTCTCAAAGCGAGCACCACTCGTATCGCGGACACGGACGCCCTGAAGCCTCTATCCAGTCACGCCCTCCTACAGCCTTTACAATAGACAGGTCTCTCTTTACCCCCTGTTATCCTGGTACCTACTTCGGTGGTTTCACTAGTGGCTTTATCTCGTCACAATGCATTTCTTTTCCCCCTTGTGTGTAGCGAATTTTACTCGTTAGATCTAATTTACCTTTTGTAGTATTTTTGTATTGCGGTCACGAAAACAATGCTTTCACCTGCCTTTAGCAATTTGCATAATTTTGGAAACCTTTGTTTGTAGTAAATATCATGTACGCGCCCATTAATCTGCCTTCGTCCGGACGCACGCTCATTTGTCAAAATGACTGGCTTTTTGTGCGTTGCGCGCTTGTTTTCCTCTTCATTAACTTTAATCCTTAACACCGCATCACCTATGGAATTTATATTATATTGAAATATTTTATTATTGTTACAGATGACGATAAAATGAAGTGAAATCTCCCCACGTCGATATTCTAAAAGGTAAGGCGATAAAAATAGAGCTATATCAAACTGACGCTCGCCTATTCTATGTCTCCGACACGCGTCTAAAACTTTGCCACGTTTACTAGATTAACTTCACTCTTTAAAACAATCAGTAGCCGATTGAAAGTTACAATCTAGAGATTTACTTATTTATAACAGAATTGGTATCAGTTCACGTTCGTCGAACGGTCGTAAACTGGAAAGTTATTAGGTAATTCTCTGAATAATTCCCGTTTTATTGAGCGGATATGTCGTGGGACGTTGAATTAACGATATAAGTAATTCAATTAAAATGTTTACTTTTTTACTTAAGTTTCTTTCGACTAATTAACATTGCGTTCTGTTATTTAAAGACCGCAAGCAAACCAGTGAATTTGCCATGCGGTTTCAAGACATGCTAAACAATGTTACAACAATGCTCCAAAGGGAAAGAACTCCAATTTCAGTGTAGATCCATATCAGTAAAGAGGTAGTCTTAGTTTATGTTATACAGTTATGGAAATCATGATTCTTACAATTTCTGTGATGATGATCTGACTGAAGATATGAGCGCTAATATTTGAACCATGAATAAATAACCATATCCTGGTTCGATTCAAACGAATTATCCCATTAATTGATTTCGACTTAAATTTCTTCTACGGTCATTCGCACAAAATTTAATATTGAACCAGCTCTGATGAGATTTTCTTAATAGGTCTTTGTATCCGTATGAAGATTAGATATTATTAATTGCAGTTTTTATTTATGTTTTATCACGTATATTGGTGATTCTTCATAGGCTTTATATCTAGCGCTATTAAAGATATCTAACATTTCGATACTTAAGCTTAAGTATTTATCTACAGTTTTATAGACCGTAAAAGTTTTCTAAAAGTGTCTTCTTTATGTGTTCGTTTTCTGTTCTCATTCGTTTCGATTCGACACGCGGTTAATTAAATTTACGAACACAAAACGAAAGTTGTCTTTAATAAAATCAATATTGAATATTCTTCTTCCAGGATCTTATTCAGTTTACAATACGCTAGAAACTAATGAAACTGGAACACCAGATCAAACTGCAGTACAGCAAGATCGAAAACATATAAATTCAATACGATCCGGTAGATTTATGGGTCCGTATAAATGCCGATAGGAATGTAATGACCGGAAGGCCGGGATCTGAGCGGGGTCCAAACCCAAAAGTCGTAAGAGACTATAGAATTCATACCGCGATAAGTCCTTCTTGTAAAGCTACAGAGGTTAATTGATGACGCTATTAGAGTCGGGTGTCTGCTTCATGGGACTCAGGGTGCTGTTGGACCGAAATACAGGGAATCAACATTTTTCTCTCTTTATATATAAGTTTTTGTGCCAAAATGCGTATGATTTTTAGCTATTTATTTGTGTAATAGACTCCTTGCTGAGAGCTAATGAAGTTTTTCAAAAATGACGTGGGGGGGAGGTTAAGTTTCCGATGGGTCGACAACTTCGTTCATTGTTGATGTTTTGTATCACGTAATCCTTTCTCAGTGTCGTCTAATTTTTCTTCCTCAGTCTTTACCCCAAATGCCCACAAATTGTAGAGAGTGATGAGAAAATCTAAAAGCCTCTACTCCCGAATTTTCCCTTGCTGAATTATTTGCCTCTGTAACTAATTCCAATTATTGGCCATTGTATTTGGGCTGGTAGTATTAAAAGGGACCCGCTTACTTTGTATGCAGGATACAGGTATTCGATTTGTTTTATCAGGTCCTTTTAAGATAAACCTACGTGTAGATCCGGAGATAAGGTATCGTTGCGAATACTAGGAACCAGTTAAAGGCATGTAAGGTACATAAATTGTGGGAATTGGTTTTATCTGCGCTAGGGCTTCCAAATCCCGGGACTATAGTAATCCCGGGATTAATATCGGGATTGCCGCAGTCAATCCCGGGATCCCGGGATCCCGGGATTGGGTACTGCTTGTAAGTGATGGGAGGTTCATTACGCAAAAAAATACCAAATTTAAGTCATAAACAAAACATCTTGATACAAGTCAAATCGCAAATTGTTTTAAACAGTTCAGGCAGGAGTTTTACAAGATGGCTTACATAAAACCTTGAAGGATTATAGATCCGTCCTACCGCTGTCTCATGTTTACAAGCTGTTTTTGAGAGTTATCTTATCACCCACCATCTTTCGCGCAGGTTTGACTACTTCTAGACTACCAAAAGCGTCGATTTCAGAAAGAGCTACAGTACTTTTTACACTTACCGGCCGGCCGGTCATACAGAAGACCGAAGCAAATAAAACCTCCCACATTACATGGCATTCGTCAATTACGCCTATAACGAGAAATTATTTGACTCGATTGATCCCGTAATTCACAACAGCCCAAGGGCTGTGCTGCAATCTTCCCGCGCCAGCCTCTGGCTCTTTGACTGTACCACTCACCACTATTTCGAAGTGTTGAAGTTTCTGTACGAAAACACCACTGCCCGTTCGACACAGGAGAGCACAAATCCTATTCCTCTGATGTGGAGAATTCCACAAAGCTGTTTACAGCTGCAGTCGAGGATGCTATCCTCACGATTTTTTCCTTCACCGAAAAGCTCAGTGTTAAATTCAAATTGAATTTCGCACATAAGTAAACTTAGAGGTGCGAGCCGGAATCGAACCCCCGACCCTCTGCATGAGAGGCGGCAGGTCGAACCACTAGGCCTCCACGGATTTTTAATATGATTGTAATCAACTTCATATTTGTAAGTCTTTTGGTAACGATAAGTAAACAAAACTGAAAGCTATCGAGCCTTACAAAACTGTTATTATAATCAAAGCAACTTAACCGTATAAATGGCGGAGCCGGTAAAATTTTAACATAATCCTATTGCGTTTAATCAGAGGCAGTTATTAATTATGCGCCGTCAACATTGTTCAACGCTCAGGTGTAAAACGGCGGGAACACCGGGGACGTCGGGATACTCGGGATCCCATTAATCTTCTGACCGACGGTGCTATATTCCTGCTGCTTACTGTACAATGCCGATATTGTTAATTGCGATCTGCTACAATCACGTTGTAATCTGGAAAACCAAGACGGCTAAGAACTCGATAACTTATGGCCTAATAAGTAAAAATCTTCTGCATGGCATGAAGGGTATATCTAAAGTCTAAACTCTAAACTAATACTTAGGAATACGGGCATTAGCAGATTCTGAACGCCAATTTTCATCCGATTGAAAATTACTTATATACACGTGACGTGATTCAAAAATATTTATGTTATACAGTTTTGATTATTGTATCCTATTCAGGTTCTCACTTGAGTTTCCAAAATCCTTCGCACCATCAAGCGTTACTTCCGGAAAAGTACCTACACATTATTAATGAGATGGCAATCAATGTACTTACCTACATAGTTTTTTGCGCTTTAAATCCGACAAGTTGTCATATAAAATGTTGTCCTATTTGGTTATTGCTGGCTTAAGGTAGCGATTAACTTCTGTGACAGAAGTTTGAAGGTCATTATAACGAAGAGGATCAAGTCGGTGGAAGTTGATGCCAACTTTCTTGATCCCATCTTATATAGGCTTTGGAACTTTTGTATTTATTATCTCCGCTATTTCGAGTCTCCGGATCTTCTAATTTTGGTCTTCACTTGACTGATTGTGTGCCTGACAGGACAGATAACGCACAACCGAAGCTGAAATTTGGCATGTAGATTTTTTGAGGAGTGTACGGAGTACAGGCAGGAGAGGATTTCCCTAAAAATGGGACTTACGCGGGTTATATCGCAGGAACGGCTAGTAAAGTAAATTATGACACATCGCTGACAGTTTATGTTTACGGAATGTTTCGGTTCGGAGGCAGAAAGTGGCATTAAAAAGATTTTTGGATCAAACTGTGGGAGTAAACAGTAGATCACGTTCAGAACACAGAGGATATAATTTAGCTGACCACGATGATCGCCAACACCAAGTTAGAGGAGGTAAATGGAATTCAAGCAATGGAATACCATTTATCAAGCAACCATTACCAGCAATCTATCCAAGTAACCATTTATCAAGATCAATTTTAAAGTTTTAGTCTTGAAGCAGCAACAGATGTCGTTATCGCATTTTAAAACAAACTCGTAGCTTTAGTCTGCAGTGTGTATATTCGAACATTTTTAAATCGTTTTAATCCCAAAATCCATCGGCTTTTGAGCGCGATAATTGCGCGGAGTGTAAACCTCTGCTGCCGCTTTAAATCCGGATTTAGTGGCTTGTTTAGGATGTTCGGTTATTAGCCGAATGTTTGTCTTTGCTTTGCGATCTGTTTATGGAACATTTTACGCGAAAATTGTATGACCTTTTAAGTTAAAAGGCTGGATGGAATTAAATAATCTATTTTGTAAAGTACAAGTTAATGAGCAGGGTATAATCTAAAAATACAAATATTTCTCGTTTATTAATATAGAATGCAGAGCTGCTAAGAGTACCTACGCGTAAGTAGACTCACCACACCATGTCATAAATTAAGTATTGTTCAAAACTTTATTATAGGTAAAGCCTCATTAAATATTTCGCTGTAAGTAGATACCTACATGTAAAGCAATTACGTACTACCGGCGGCGCCACCTGATCGCAACGATACGAACTCCACGAAACAAAAAGTATTTCAAACTGTTCAGGAGTCGGCAGCCGTTACAATATTTCTAAGCGATTTAGCTGACGCCTTCGACGTCTGGTGCTTATTATGCCCCATAACTTTCGCCCCCGGCGCTGTTCACTGTTTACATATTTACCAACTGATACCTATTTACGCTATATTGCATTCTGAACTGCTGTGGCGGTGCGGCAAATGAATGTTAGGACCCTGTCTGTGTTGCACATGGATAACTATTTCATTAGATACTTACTCTACATAACAGATAATGCTATTCGCGTCTGTGTTATAAATTTATGGGGACTTGAAACGTTCTTATAAGCCTTAAGTAGAATATTGCTGTG
Source organism: Aethes cnicana (assembly GCA_963971205.1). Taxonomy (NCBI): domain Eukaryota; kingdom Metazoa; phylum Arthropoda; class Insecta; order Lepidoptera; family Tortricidae; genus Aethes; species Aethes cnicana. The sequence goes on from OZ020276.1 coordinate 12,152,602, forward strand.
TTAAAATAGATATTTAAATATGTCATACCACACGAGTGCTAAGTAGCGGCCTATTTTTGTTTCTACTAGGCACATGTCTTATGAAAACAGGGATTAGCTTCTATTCAATTTGCACTAACATTTGGAACACAGCCCTTGCACAGTGCTTAAATTATAGAAAAGGGTATTATTGGAATGGACAGGACAGTTCAGTTTATTTCAGGAAGTTAACTTCAAAGTATTTCAAATACAGACTGTATTTGAAATACTTTGAAGTTAACTTTCGAAGTTACATTCGAGCGTATTCGTCAGAATTCTCTACTACGTAACTATAGTGATGAACATTTAAATAATCGTATTCTGGCATTTTTTTTCAGGATGAAAATGGAGAGGCGTTGCGGCTGCGGGGTGCGGCGGCGGCGCTGCAGGTGAGCCGTCGGCGATGGCAGGCTGGCGG
>OZ020276.1:12153237-12207600 GCA_963971205.1 Aethes cnicana
AGAGCGACTCCGCCCTTCAATACGAGGACGAGCAGGTCACGCGGGACAAGAGATCGGTGGTGTATCCAGAGAGTTTAGACTGGAGATTGTTAGAAGAAGAGGAGTTGGTGTCTAGTCAATTCAAAGTTCTGTCCACGGCGTACCCGTGGTCAAACGAGATGTTCGAAGACTTCTCTAATAGAAATAAGAGTAGAAAGAAACGATCTCATTCTGTAGTTCCATTCGACATGGCCATAGATGTTAAAATAGCCGAAGCCAAACAGTGGATATCGGAGACGTATGCCAGTTTCGCTATTCCGACCACGGATCGGTGGCAGGGTATATGCTTGAAGAAGTCGCAGTTCGTGAACTCGTTGACGGCTTTCTTGCCGCGGACGGTGCAGAAGATGTGTAAAGTGCAGTTTCTGGATGTGAGTGACCCTCGGTTTGTGATTGAGAATAGTCAGGGCGATTTGGTGGCACGTAACGATGAGTGTATAATGGAGCCGATATGGAAAGTGTCGGTTTTGTTTACGTTCAACTGTGACCGGACTAACATCGTGGACTCGGATCACCGGCTGAAGATAGTGTACCACCACCAGGAGCTGAACGACACTGACATTGCGCGGAGGGTTAAGAGGGAGCTGCGGAACCAGTCACCTTACTTCGAGCAGGCGCTGTACGTGGCGTCCGTGGCCGAGGAGCAGCCGACCGGCGTCGTCGTCACCACGGTCAGAGCGCGGTGAGTCAACCACTTCCTAGAAACATTAGCTTGCTCTTTTGCTGCTTTAGTTCTAACTGTAAACGGCAACGCGCGTAACAAAATTCACGGAAGATATTCAACTGTTACGATGTCGAAAGTGCTTACGGCCATTCGCAAAATTCCAACTAAAAATTCATCCCTGTAGAACAATTTTGGAAGCCGGAATTACTCCCCAGCCTTAGTTGCGGTTTTTGTGGCATAACATTTCAACAACTGTATTCAACGAAATTTTGTTAAAGGAAGTTCTATTCGTAACCTAAGGTACCCTTACACGCATTCACACCGCATTTTAATTAAAGAAAATAAAAGGCTTGTAAATTAAATACTGTGTATCTACAGATGAAACTTATAGAAATACGAGAAAATAATAAATTAGCAACACCGAAATCATTCTAAAACTCACTCGCGGTTGTTTCAATTTTATTAGCTACGTTAACGAAGTAACTTATTTTTTTCAATCGGCGTGTTTGAAATTAACGCAAAACAGTTCAATATAACAGAACAATTTTTAATAGTTATAATATCCTTTCCTTATAAATGGAATAAACACGTCGCAGTACTTATTGTATTAAGATTAGATGAACTTATTTAAGTACCTATCAATAAAAGTCTAAAAAGCAATGCAAGAAGACTACCTTTTCCTTCTACGAAATTGGCCTGAAATATATAGAGACAGTCAGTTTGAGGCATATTTTCCCATGGCTACATCAGTCCTTTAACCTATCGGCTGTGTCTGGTGGGTATTTTATGAACTCATTTGTTTTACACCGTAGTTACGACGTCCGCACAATGGCCCAATAACTGCGGTAATATACCTACGTTGAACCAATTTATACGGGTGACTCGGTGGTTTCAGCCCGTTTGACGTTATAAAATAATGCTTTTAAGGTGGGCACTCTCCTTTGTGCGACTCAAATTTGATATTAGGTTACAACTTACGAGCTACAAAAAATAGGAGTTAACTATTATCATTCAGCCTACTAATTTTTTTTGTTAGTATAATGTTAATATGTGTTATGTGTTTTTTTGTTAGTGTCATGGATCATGGATCACTGGGCCCGCGTGGGTACTATAGTACAAACCCTCTCGTGATGAGAGGACGCCTGTGCCCAGCAGTGGGACGCAAATAAGCTGTGGTAGTAGTATACACTAAATAAATGCCAATTTACGGGCAAAAGGAGAGTTGATTACATTTTATCTTTTACTTAATTTAAACACATCATCATCATCATCATCATTTCAGCCGAAAGACGTCCACTGCTGTACATAGGCCTCCCCCAAGGCTCGCCACTCAGACCGGTCCTGTGCTACTTGCTTCCACCGGTTTCCCGCGACCTTCACGAGGTCGTCGCTCCATCTTGTTGGAGGCCTACCGACAGCTCGTCTCCCGCGAATTTAAACACAGCAGAGACTATACAAACAGTAACACATTCCATAAAGCTCCAACTAAACCAAAAAGCGTGCAGTGTCAAGACGATATAAAGAGCACTAGAAAAGAAAGAGGAAATGTAAATGTAAATGACACCCCCTTTCAAGAATGAAACCTCAAGCTTCTCTCGAAAGATTGATCGTCTATTTGTAATGCAACCCTCGGGATGCCTTTCACGCCGATTGACTCCGTCAATGTCACCCCGATCCCTTGCATTCCACCGTTTCCACTCCCCGCACGGAAACACGCTACAATCACATAAATTATTCTCTCACTATAATCTTTGTAAGTGAGGTTATTACTCTACGGAGGGGATGTAAATTGAAACTGGAGGCTGTAACGAAGACGAAGTGCATCTATGCACCACCGACCGTGTTAGTTTTACATGTGCACGTTACACTTTTTCCAGTGGTATTAAAGCCCCGTTTCGACAATCATCGATTGACAGAAAAAGCTTTCTATTCCCGATAAAATAAGTAGTTGAATTTTATGAGGCAATTCAATCAATCTTTTATTTTGTTGTTTTATGGTACGAGACTCAGACTTATTTCATAATATTCCGTCAACAGGGATGACGACAGGGTGAAGAAATCGAAATTCTAATTAGTCCGTCAGTCAGGTAATAACAAAATATTAGACACATATTTTTTGTTTAATCAAATTAACAAAGAATGACTAAGTTAAAACGCATTAAAGTTGGAGAGTGGGGGCTAACTACGTCACCGTTAAGTATAAATCCTAACCTAACCTAACCTAACCGTGACGTCACGCGACATTTCAACTCAATATATCTCCGTATAAGTTTGATTAAGTGAAAAAAGAAAAAATACGTTTCCAATACTTTTCCATAATCTTCCTGATAAACTAAGGAAAAGATGTTGTCGTCATCCCTATTATATAGGTACTTAAATAAAACTATTCGAAACACAATCATGTATTAGTTAACCACCACCGCTTCAAGTAAGGAATGCGTAATGTTATATTTTCTAGTAAAACACTACGAGTATATTATTAACTCGGTCGGAGATTTTGTCGTAACATTCCATAGAAATGTTATGGTTAGTCTTTGTAGCAGTGCCTACTATTCCCGTAAGAATTAATAATTAACCAATTTAGCGATATTTCAAAGACAGTCACTGACGGTTGCACTTAATAATTTTACGAGGAAAATTTACTGTTGAAACAAGAAAATTGAAATTTTCTGTTTTAGTAGTTTCGTGGCTTTAGTGGCTTCGTGGTAGTAAAGATGCAAAACCGTTATGAACGGTCTAGCAGTTATTACTTTTAATGTAAATACAACGGTGTAATAACTATTAAGAAATACAACTACCTCTAAGCTGAGTGATTATTACAGTAGACCAACAAACATATCTCTATTTTATTTTATATGTACTAGCTTCTGCCCGCGACTTCGCCCGCGTGGAATTCGGCTATCGCGTTCCCGCGGGAACTATGGGTTCTTCCGGGATAAAATGTAGCCTATGTCCTTTCCCGGGACTCCAAATATCTCCATACCAAATTTCATCGAAATCCGTCCAGCGGTTGAAGCGTGAAGAGGTAACAGGCAGATAGACAGACAAAGTTACTTTCGCATTTATAATATTAATATGGATTTATACGGGCGTTTTTTATAGTGGACGTTCGAAAAAGCAAAAGTAACTAATTCATAAGGCGACATAAGGGGAGTTTCACACGTCATTTATAAAAATTTGATTAGATAAGAATCATGTATACCATAACTATAAATTACTGAGAATATAGATAGAAGGTGCTTATCTACAAAACAACTAAAAACATTAAATATAATCGACTAGCTAAGTGTCCTTATGTAGTGTATATGTATATATTGTACCTATATAGTCTCTAAAGCTTAATTTCCACAGTATTAGGACGTTTTTTCTGGCTGTGAACACTATTTTCCCCATATAGGATGCCAATTCTCTGCAAACCATTTTTTTTTCATTTATTTATTCTATCTCACTACTCACTGTACATTTTTGAAGTTTTATCATATGTAAGGAATAATTTGTCCATGTTTGCGCGTGTTGATATTCCCGGCGTGCCACTCCGCCGCACAGGATGCCTGAGGACAATTCCACGTCGCATGGCTCTTGCAGGGAAGAACCCGCGAGTTATCGGTCCGTCTTACTACGAGCGTCTACCCGCACAGCTAAAAAGTGAACCGTCTGACGCGGTGTTTCGACGTCAACTTAAGAACCTTTTGTTGGAACATCCGTTATATTCTGTTAAAGAATACATGGACTTAGATTTATAAATTTGTAATATATAATTTGACATACCAATTGTACCATATTAATCCTATTATTTGTTAACATTATTTCTTATTTTGGTATAAAAAAGACGATCCTAACGGTGAAATATTTTATTCCTGATTTTCATTATATTTTTATTTTGTATTCTTTCTGACGATCTCAATGTGAAATTCTCTTATTTTGACATGTAAAATATGCTGTAATTTGATATTGCGAAATAAATGTCTATGTCTATGTAAAAAACTTATTACTATTACTATTATTTTACGCTTGCCTCCTTAGAAAGGCTTATTTGCAAGATTCAGTCGCGTCTTAAAATATACATATACATTAAAATAAAATATTAAAATACTTCCCTGAATTTTGTTGCCACAAACAGCTGTGTAAGTATCCGCTATGCAATCGCATCACAACTAATTCTATCTTCCATTTGTACATCGCAGTGACCCAGAGAACAGTCCAGTGACGTACTCGATGTCCAGTCTCCTGGACTCGCGGTCGGCGGGCATGTTCGCAGTGGACGCACGCACCGGGGTGGTCACGACACAGGCCAAACTGGACAGGGAACGACTGGACGTCCACTACTTCAGGGTCGTGGCGCAAGATGACACGTTTCCACCGAGGACTGGGACCACCACCCTGCAGGTAAGAGTTAGAAGGAACGAAACTAAAAGAAGAATATGTTTGCCAAAATTTTAAGACTGCAATTCATTGTTTGTAATAGTTGGCTTCTAGATTCCATTGTGCATTTCCATTGTGATCACCACTCTGCAAATCATTGAGGATTTTTTAGACACTTTGAAGTTATTTAAAATCAAAAGATTATTTCAGTGAGTTTAGCAAAATAGTCAGATATTCACGAAGCCAGAAAATAGAAGCAACAGTATTTAAAACTAACGACGATAAAAGCTTTCACACTCAACACTCAAAGCAGGATTAGAATAACCAATGCTATTATTGTTAATATCTAGAGTTTCTGTATGACGAGAATGGAACTAAATTTGCTTCGTTACCTCTGTCTGTATCGTGGATTCATGGAATGTTCTCGTAAAAGCTTCATTCGATGAATAGTATGATGTGTTGTAAGTTTGAACATGGTGAATTTTAATTTGTTTGTTTCCCTTAGCACTTATATTAATATTTTGTCGGAAATTTATTGGTCTTGTCTGTCAGAATATCTTAAATTTAGCAAAGGGCAATCGATCGTCTTTAGAATATCGAACAAAAACATTATTTCACTGTTATCTTTATTTGGCTCTCATTTGGCTGAACGTTTGTTAAATCGTAATGAAAAATAATGGAGTACGTTATTGTAATAAAATCATTTCATCTGGGTAGAACTTACTGTCAACTAACTCCCCAAGGGGGTGGCTTATAATTTGAGGTTTACGAGTCGTAGACAATTTTACGACGTTGTTAAATGCTAGACTTCCTGAACTTTACGCACTCATTCAATTTATGACTGACATTATCATTCCATCCTGTATGAATCGCGTGTATGTATTAGGTATTAACCTTCTGTGAGTTTATTAAGGAAGAGTATAATTGAAGATAATATAATATGTCCTTTATGCGTCTTGTTGATTAATGATGAGCTTTGTCGCATAATTAACAGGTCGCTTTACTCCATTTACCTATGTTGTACAGTCGAGTTCATTAATATATGATCACTTTTGGACCTTATTACAAGGGAGCAAGGTGTAAAAGTGTGTATATATTGGAGAACTCGACTGTACCTAGTTCAAACATTGTCTACTTATGTCTTCATTATATAAAATTTTTCATTAGGTATAAAATTTATACGATTGGATAGTAGTTTACGTCGACTGTGATCACTATTGATGTCCTCCTTCGAGCTTCGTCCCTTCCCTTTAAGGTAGGAATCCTAGCACAACTGTAGACCGTAACAGTAGTTAGATAGCCATTCCGCCACACGACGACATAATATAGATAGGATAGCCAACGGCACTTGGCGCGCGCGTTAGATACTCTATACTTTTAATATAACAACTTACGAATGTCAATCGTTGTCTAGATCAACGTACTCGACTGCAACGACCACTCGCCAGTGTTCGAGATGCAGCAGTACGAGGCGTCGGTGCGAGAAGGTGCCAGTGCCGGTAGCACCGTGCTGACGTTGAAGGCTGCCGATCAGGACATCGGGAAGAACGCTGAGGTGAGTCCTTACCCTATGCAAGGCTGCGGATACACATGTAGCTGGTATGTCAAGGAGTCTGTGATTCGTACGTATCTAGTACATTCTAGAAGTATTGGCCTAAAATCCTACATCTCCACTATGTAACAGCGGACGTGCCATAATTTCCACCATGACTTCAGTTCATTTTTCTAAGGAACTTTTCCATACAATTTATACTTAACTTTATAGGGAGAACTTTGTTGGTTGTTCGAAGGTTGTTCACTAGAGGTAGGAATTTTCGCAGAGGTCTACATACACACATGCCATAGGGCTAGGCACTCTTCATGACATTATGCATGCCACATTTTTGGTATAATGATGACTTGTATTTCGTTCCAGGTCGAATACTCAATAGAGTCCGTGACGGCTGACAAACAAGTGATCGATGAAAACGACTCTCTAGATAGCGGTGAAGAATCAGACCAGGAAGTGTTCCGGGTGGACGGGAGGAGTGGGGCGTTGCTGACGCGAGCACCCTTGGACCGGGAGAAGGTGGCTCGGTACACCGTCATCGTGCGAGCCACTGACCAGGCCAGCCCCGTCTCCGACAGGCTGTCTAGCACGTAAGTCCAAGTCCTCGACAGCTGAGTAACAGGTCGTCCACGTAACTCTGATAGACAGTTGTAAATAAGGGACCAGTTGGTCAGCTCACTCCTCAGTCACTAATTACCTGTTTGGCAACGTAACACACTCTGTATGAGTCTGTCAAACACGTAAGTCCAAATTGCTAAAAATGCCTGAGCAGATAGAAAATAAGTCGCCTACATAAATTACTCCCTGGGCAGTGATTTTTGTCACTGTCGCGGATGAGAAGGTGTTCCGAATGGGTGGACTCCACAACCATTGAAACTCTGGCACAGAATATATACTCCGAGAGACATCTATGGAGATCTTACCATATATTTCACGCATTAATCTGTCAACACCACCACAACAGGCTATTTACGTCCTACTGCTGGGCCCAGCACAGGCCTCCTCTCATCACGAGAGGGTTTGGGCTATTGTCCGCACGCGGGCTCAAAGCGGATTGGGAATTTCACACGCATCCTTGAATTACTTCGCAGATGCGTGCACCCCTTACGATGTTTTCCTTCACCGAAAAGCTCAGTGGTAAATTCAAATTGAAAGTCTCACATGATAAGCCGGATTTGAACCCCGACTCTCGCGGTTGGTCAAACCACTAGGCTACTACGCCACGATTTCGAAACTTCTCTTGAATGCCGTCTGTTTGTTTCCAGTGCGACTGTCCACGTGAACATCCTGGATGACAACGACAACTACCCGCAGTTCAGCGAGAAGACGTACACCGTGACCGTCGACGAGGACGTCAACGTCAGCGACAACCCCGTCATCGCGAGGATCAAGTGCGTTCCATCCCTTCTTCTGTTTAAAAGGAGCTATTCCAAACGTTGGAAACGTTGCAAATAGCTGTCAATTATTTTGATATTTCCATTAATTTCTCAATATTACTGAAAGACGTACACCGTGACCGTCGATGAGGACGTCAACGTCAGCGACAACCCCGTCATCGCGAGGATCAAGTGCGTTCCATCCCTTCTTCTGTTTAAAAGGAGCTATTCCAAAAGTTGGGAACGTTGCAAATAGCTGTCAATTATTTCGATATTTCCATTAATTTCTCAATATTACTGAAAGACGTACACCGTGACAATCAAAGAGGACGTCAACGTGCGTTCAATCCTTCTCCTTATTTTGTTTAATAGGAGGGAGCTATTCCGAAAGTTGGCAACGTTGCAAATAGATACATTTTAATTACACATACGCATTTTAATGTAATTTTATGATTGAAAAAAGCCTTCCTATCAGTTGTATAAAACGACACACGTCAATCAATAACCCTCTTCTAAAGAGGGTTAATTCCGAAAGTTGGCAAGAGCACCGACCTTAGCTGTGTGTGATCTTGACGCTGGCCATATTTCTCTCTATCCTGTGCCCGTCTTTTCAGGTCGTAATAAAACGGGCTTAAGAAAATTTACTCTTTCCTTTACCTGGTCCAAGGGCGGATCCAGCTTACAACACAGTTGGAAAGTAAGATGAAAAGGCTTACTAATTAATAGTACAGACCTAGGGTGGTGAATTCGTAAATGTCCCAGATCGCAGGTTTCTGTAGCCCGAACCGAAGGTGAGGGCCATAAATATGCGATCTGGGGGCTTTACGAATTACCGCCCGTGGTTTGTCAAAAGTTTTACGTCTTGCCTTGGCCAATAAGTGAGATTTTCTCTCCGCGTAGCGGGCAGAAAATCCCACTTTATGGCCAAGGGTGATGTAAAGTTACTTACTTAACTTACATAAGTATATCGTGATGAGTTGAGACCTGGTCTGGTATATTAAATGTGTCTAGTCCAGTCCACATTTTTACTCATGTTGCAACTGAAAAAGATAGACAATATTCTCCAACAAAGTATACATATAAAGGATGATTTACATCACAATAATTAAGTTTAGTCAGAGCCTTTGTTTCCTCGTACGATAACACATTAGAGTACATTAGAACTTCAGACCGCCCGCCGTTCGTAATTTACAGCTTCATGCTTGCAAATCATTATTTACACAGGCGGCGTTTTATTGCTACCGCCATTATGCATGCCCCAGTGATTAGAATCTATGATACAGGCGTTTATATGCTCGTTTGAATATATAAACTGGTAGGTAATTTAATTTGGGATGGAACACATTGTGTAGTATTTTTTGTGGCATGAAAGGTATATCTCTATGAGATGATTTAGAATTAAGTATTTGAATTAAACTTAACACTTTCACTGCCGCCAGCCCGCAGGTTTGTAGCGGCTTAACGCCGGGATTGGCTACAAACATAGCGACTAGAGTGTACAGTGACGAATGCGTGGAGGCAATGCACTGTCCCATTATCTCATACCTCATCACAAAGCTATCCTTGGTCCAAAATCAATACATACAACTCTTTCGCACTGACTGACTGACTGATGACAATGCACAACTGAAATTACTGGACGTAGCACTGTTCGGGAAGCACCAAGAAAAGATTTGGATAAATAAAAAACCGGCCAAGTGCGAGTCGGACTCGCGTACGAAGGGTTCCTTTATTATCCGTCATAGTATCTATAAAAACGGCAAAAAATCATGTCTATTGTATGGGAGATGTTTTCTTATCATTTTTTGTTATAGCGGCAACAGAAATACATCATCTGTGAAAATTTCAACTGTCTAACTATCACGGTCCATCAGATATAGCCTGGTGACAGACGGACAGGCAGACGGACAGCGAAGTCTTATTAATAGGGTCCCGTTTTACCCTTTGGGTACTACGGAACCCTAAAAAGACTTGAGAGAAAGACAATGTTTTGAACCCGCAGAGCAACAGACGCGGACGCCGGCGCGAACGCAGCCATCCGCTACGCGATCATAGGCGGGAACACACAGATGCAGTTCTCAATAGACAGCCTCAGCGGAGACGTGTCGCTGGTGAAGCCGCTGGATTACGAGCAGCTCAGGAGCTACCGGCTCGTCATCAGGGCCCAAGGTAAACCAGACTTACCGTTGAGTAGAAAAGCGAAATTTGAAATTATTCCGGAACGAATGCAGATTTTGTATACACTATTCGATTAGATTGTTAGAAAAAACATGATTATATTTTTCCTGACACTAGTGCGGAGTGTAATACTAAATGTATGTACCGAATGCCTTCCAGCTATCTTCCAGCGAGCGTCAGAATTTCTCTTATCTATCAGCTTTATTACCTCGGGACGTGTACAGTGCATACCATCGAACGGCGCATGCCAAATGTAAACTTTGACTAGGTACTGTAGCAGTGAATAGTTAATCTAAACTGGCATTCATGCTAGTACAAACTTATACCAACTTGTCTGCTGCCTATTTCAATATCCAGAATGTCCAGATTGAATTGTTTAATTTAAACTCTTTTTAAATTTCCAGACGGTGGAAGTCCCTCGCGCTCCAACACGACGCAGTTGCTGGTGAACGTCAAAGATGTGAACGACAACTCGCCACGGTTCTACACGTCTCTCTTCCAAGAGTCAGTCAGCGAAAACGTTCCGTCGGGCTACAGTATTGTGAGGGTAAGGTTAAATAAAAAACCGGCCAAGTGCGTGTCGGGCCACGCGCAATTTATAGGGTTCCGAAGTTGACGATGCCCACAGTACCTTTCTAAGACTTATTAGCATCTAGCTAGCCTGTGGTATGACGTGCCCGCCCAACGCCCCTGCCGCTCGAGAAAAATCATTGGTTTTTTAATCATTTCATAAGTCGACTAATGACTCGTAAATTTGTACAGCCTACTTAGCTGTGATAGTTTTCCTTTCAACTACGTTATATATGCCACAACCGTGATTTTTTTCAGCCATCCAAATACCACCATTTAGCTGGCAGGGGGGGGGGGACACGTGACTCTAACAAAAAATAGCAGTTTAAAGCTTAATATTTGACAAACGCATCACTTAATCGAAAAATGGTTTTAACAAACCCACAATATTTTTTCAAGACCTATTCAACGATATGCCACAACATGGGGTACGCAAGAAAAAAAAATTACATCCCCGCTTTACCAGTAGGGGAGGTACCCTATAAAAAAATATATTTCAAAATTTTATTGTGCCACTTTGTCACCGTAACTAATATGTATATTCATGCCAAATTACAGCTTTCTAGAACTAAGCATCTCCGAGCAATAGTGCGGACAGACGGACGGACATGGCGAAACTATAAGGGTTCCTAGTGGACTTCGGAACCCTAAAAAAGAACACATAAAAAACAAATATAAAGTGGTGTTCACTTTCGTAGTATAGTATAGATACACGGGGTTTGCGCGGGCTAGTTTTCCACAACTCGACGTCAAGATTGCGCCTATTTTGCGTGGTATTGGGCTGGCGCAACTGCCATCTCCCTAGCTTAATTACGAACCTTACATGACAATCCGGGGTTGATCGTCGGGAAGGCCTGCCGGGCCTGCCTGCAGGTATCCAGGCTCGATCAGATCTGTTGATGGGCGGCCTTGGTGTGTTGCCGGATCGCTTGTTTGAGCCATCCGAAAGGTAGTGGCACGATGGGTTCTGGTCCTAAAGCTGCGTCCTCAGACCCATGTCTTGCCAGTGTATCGGCTGCGTCGTTGCCACGCGAGCCGCCACTTTCGTAGTAACTGCTACATTATTTTGAAATTCGAATACATCTCGTCTCTTCAACTTTCCTGCTCTATAATAAATAGCCCACTGGCAATATTTACTTATAAATTTAAATTGAACCATAAATGCCTAACAAACCTTTTTAAGCGAAAGCTTTGCGCGTCATAGCTCATTCATACTGGCCATGCAGAATAATGAACGCCATTTGCATAAAATTTCCGAATAAAAAGAATATTAAAACAAACGAACATCGTGAATAGTCTCGACGAAAGGGCGGCAATTTAAAAATGCTATTCGTTCTAAATTGGCGTTTTTATTGAAGAAATAATGATAATTTCAGGTACAAGCTTACGATGCGGATGAAGGGGTTAATTCTGAATTGACGTACACGTTGGTCGATAAAGAATTTGGTCGCACCGAGATTCCCATCACCATTGACCCAAGATCTGGCTGGGTCTACACCAATGGGTTGTTGGACAGAGAGGTGCAATCAAAATATCAACTGCAAGTAAGTTTACGTTTTTTAATATATTTTTTTATTCTTTTAATAATGTGACCACTTTTTAATAGGTATCCATTTCTACAGTTTAATAGTTTTAAAGATACATTTCCGTGAGTCGAGAGAACGTTTTGTTTATTACAAACATACTGTTGTGAACATCATAGTTGTCTTGGCATTTAATCTTCTTTTCTGCATACTTGCAAAAAATCACAACTTTGTATTTTACATTCCGTTTACAGCTGTTTTTTTATCTTTCAAAATGAATTCACCGCTTGAGGCGATTGATTCGCGTGAGGTGTATGTTGCTAAATTAGCACATTAAATGCCATATACTACGCTAAACTGGCAACATTGAAGTCTCCGAAACTTCAAATGTCACAATGACATAGACACTGTTGTATGGAATTACAATTTTGACATTGACAACCGACATCTGACACGACAGTGCTGCAGTATCGCCAACTGGTGAGCAGGAATACGGTGGTACATATGGAAATGACGAAATTCGTTTTAGGATGTTTTTTACTAAATGAAGGCATCGACCCCAATAGAGAGAGTAAGTAAAGAGACCCATGAATTGCAGATTTTCCCGGTTATCCATTCTATAATGCAGTACGTACGTCCATTCTTCAGGTGACAGCAACGGACGGTGGGTCGCCTGCTCACTCGGCGACGGCGTCTGTCGTCGTAGTGGTCCAGGACGTGAACGACAACGACCCAGTGTTTGCGCCGGCGCAGTACGACGTGCAGCTGGCTGAGGACGAGCCACCCGGCACGCCCGTCGTCACCGTCACCGCCACCGACGCCGACGAGGACAACAGGTTATGGGCCCGAGTGTTACAACACATAAAATATACAAAAATTTGACTATAGTACCAAAGCCGTCTCAATATTATATTGACTGGGTTTACTGTTTGGATATGTCCCCCCCCCCTGGCTAGCTTCCTCTACCATGATAAAAAATAGGTTTGTCTCAACCTCTACAGAAATAATACTAAATCTAATATCGAAAGATATTTTTGGTGATTTGTGTAGAGTCCGTGTATTGACACAACATTTGCCATTGGCGTAATGATCAAAAAATAAATAAATCTTGATAATGAACGCAATTTCCAAGGCGTTTTATTTTCAGTCTGTTCACCAGCGCACCATCTCATAAAAACTTGATGACTATCAGCTTTCTGACAAATTAATATTATTATCCATAGACTACACTACGAAATCACAGGCGGCAATACGCGCGGTCGTTTCTCCATCACGTCACAAAACGGCCGCGGCCTCATCACCGTGGCTCAGCCGTTGGACTTCAAGCAGGAGCGCCGTTACGTCTTGACAGTGACAGCTACTGACAGCGGCGGCCGCGCCGACACGGCGATGGTCCATATTAACATAACTGACGCCAATAACTACGCGCCTGTGTTCGAGAACGCGCCGTACACTGCTTCGGTGAGTTTGAAATCCCATATCGTAAAAAGCGACTAAAAGTCCCAGAGGTAAACTCTGCCTCTGGAGTTACGCATGTCTATAGGTATCGGTGACCGCTTTCGATCAGTTTGGTCCTCAACATTACCAACGCGAGTAAGTACGCGCCTGTCTTCGAGAACGCGCCGTATACTGCATGTATGCTTCGGTGAGATTGACACAACTGCCACCACTACCACAGTAGCCTTTTTACGTCCCACTGCTGGGCACAAGAGGCGACTAACAATCCACATATTACAGGGCCTATTGGCCGCTTGTCTAGACATTAGAAAATGCGCGTTGTGATTTTTGATTTTGTGTTTTTTAACCTCTTTATTTATCTTCTCAGGTATTCGAAGACGCTCCAATCGGTACGACGGTCCTAGTGGTGTCAGCGACGGACAGCGACGTCGGAATCAACGCCCAGATAACCTACAGCCTCAGCTCTGAGATATCAAACGAGGCCGTCACTCACCATGAACAGGAGTTCGTCATTAACTCCCAAACTGGCGCCATCACTACCAACAGGCAACTCGACCGGGAAACTATGAGCGGTGAGTGTAAATAGAGTAATCTCATGGGAATGATGACAATTCCGGAAAAGAACGGTAAAATTTTTGGCATAGAGGCATTCCATCTTAAGCAACGTATTCGAAATCTTGTGATTTCTTATGTTTTTTTTTATGTATATGGTATAGGAAACGAGCGCACAGCCCACCTGATAGTAAGTGGTCACTGCGGCCCATGGACACCGAAATCCCTACCACTAGCATAAATAAAATATGTGCTTGATTGCTTACCAATAACATAAAAATCTGCTATCCGGGTTTCTATAACGAACATGATCTTTCCCGGATTATGTACAGTGACAACGGATTTCTCCTGTCCTCTCCAAAAACATGACGAGAGCTGTGTTTGTGTCGCGTAAGGTTCAGTCGGTGCAGTGTTGCCAATTTAGCATATTTTATGCTAAATTTGCAACACTGAGGTCTCCGAAGCTTCAAATGTCACAATGACATTGACAAATTATGACATGTAAACTTAGTCTGCACAACTGTAATGACAAGCTTTGACATGAAGAGCTATATACCTCACACGACACTGGCGCCAAATGGCGAACAAAAATACGGAGGCCCTCATTGTTGGTCATCTTTTCTAACTCCTTCCTCTATTTCCAGGTTACCTACTGACAGTGACAGCACGAGACGGCGGCGTTCCGTCTCTTTCCGACACGACCGACGTAGAAATCTCCGTCGTGGATGTCAACGATAATGAGCCAGTGTTCAAGCAGCAACTCTACTCCGCCGCCGTAGTGGAAGACGCGTTGCTTGGTGAGTAGAATTAGCATAAAAATACGGCATAAGGGATGACAAGACGGGATAAGTTGGGATGGGATTACGCTTTCGAAGTACCTTGAATTTTATGCATGATAGCAACGGAGGACACATGTAACGTTTATATTGAACTTTTTAGAACTCAATCATTTCTCAAACTCAATATTTTTCTGTTTTCCTCTATGGTTGTCTGGTATAGAATGTCATTAGACATTAAGCACTCCGTTTGTACTTTTTATGTCAGTGCAATAAATATTTTTTATCAAATTGGCCTCCTCTTGCCATGCCATGCCAGTCATGCCTATCAACGATTTGGCTGGGACTGAACGAAGTTATAACTGTATTCAAAATTCTAACTTCAATCAGACAGAATACTCATACTCCTGATCCATAGATTCTTGACATAATTGCAATGTTTTTGGTAACAGCGCGCGGTCTAATGCAACCATTACCTCCTAGTTTGAGAAACATTACAAACTGTCACTGTATAGAAAGAGATATAGATTGATCTATTATAAGTAAGGATTCACAATCAGCCGAAGAAAAATGGCCCGTCAAAAT
The DNA here is from genome assembly GCA_963971205.1 of Aethes cnicana. Taxonomy (NCBI): domain Eukaryota; kingdom Metazoa; phylum Arthropoda; class Insecta; order Lepidoptera; family Tortricidae; genus Aethes; species Aethes cnicana. Next base: position 12,168,870 of record OZ020276.1, read on the forward strand.
GGGTGCCCGAAAACTAGGGCACCCGCTTGGCGCTCATTTAATTTGACACTTAAGTCTTATAGTGTTAGGTTTACTTTTGTATAAAATATTTATCTTGACACATATTATAAAGAGGCGTTATTAGGATATTTGAACGTATTTTCTAATTTCGACATAATATGTTAGGCACTGTTCGTCCATATGTTATTATAGGTCAATGGAGGTATAGTAGTTTCAACTCACGACTGTGGGTGAGCCATGGTAGTGTGAGTGGATACACATATACGGTCTCGCTGTCTTGCCGCTTCACACGCGTCACCACTACAACCAGCCCGCAGTCGTGTGATGAAACTACTATACTTTTATTTGCATGTACCTATTTGTCAATGTATTACTGACACTCACGCCTATTTCTGACATCTATTTTTCTTCATTACTCTACCAGGCACATCAGTGACCCAAGTGGCAGCTACCGACGCCGACGTGGGTCTAAACGGGCGCGTCCATTACGAGCTGGACCCCAGGGACCGAGAGGAGGGCTCGTTCGTGATCGACCCGGCGTCCGGGATCATCAGGACCAACAAGGCCCTGGACCGGGAGTCCGTGGCCACGTACGATTTGAAGGCGCTGGCGATCGATGGTGGCACCCCTGCGCAGAGTTCTACGGTATGTATCTTAAATATGAAGGGTGATGATAAGGAAGTATTATGTTACTAAATATATCTTTTTTTATATCATTGGTAAAGGCAAACGAGCGCACAGCCCACCTGATCTGATGGTACTTAAGTGATCACTGCGGCCTATGGACACCGAAATCCTATGATCCCCCATTATGAAACCATAAGATCTCGAATTCATTGCCTACTCTGGGGCCTAAGATGGAATGCTTCTGTGCCAGAAATTTCACCGGCTGCCTTACCCCCTTACTGGAACACAACAGTGCGAGCACTGCTATTTGGCGGCAGGTTAGCGGGGAAAGTTGAAGGTACCCCCCGGACGGACCTAGCAAGTCCTAGTGATAGGGCCTGGTACCAGGCCCTACCACTAGCACTATATCTGGTCTAGTTGACTATTTCCTCTAGAAAACCATCTTCTTGATCTTTTGACTGCCGCTAAAGCCTAGTATATTTACCTAATGTATCTAGAAGATAGAAAGAAAGGAAGATCGTTAGTTAAATGTCATAGTTAATTACTACATCATCATTCATTGACCATCCTCCCATCATAGCAGCAGCTAATCTCATTCTCTAATTCATCACTGGGACATTGTTTCGGTGGTGAGACGGGGAAACATTTTTATATTTTTTTAATTATGCTCAGGTGATCGTCCACATAAAAGTGGAGGACATCAACGACTCCCCGCCCGTGTTCGAGAGCGACTGCCTCACGTTCTACGTGGCCGAGAACAGCCCCGTGGGTACCACTGTGGGGGAGATACATGCCGTGGACCCCGACGAGGGCGAGCACGCGAGGGTGCATTACTCCATCAAAGGTAACACTAGAGTGTCACGTGTCATATCAGCTGGTCGTCCATATTAACGTAGAGGACAGCCCCGTGGGGCCACTGTGGGGGAGATACACGCCGCCGACCCCGACGAGGGCGAGCACGCGAGGGTGCATTACTCCATCAAAGGTAACACTAGAGTGTCACGTGTCATATCAGCTGGTCGTCCATATTAACGTAGAGGACAGCCCCGTGGGGCCACTGTGGGGGAGATACACGCCGCCGACCCCGACGAGGGCGAGCACGCGAGGGTGCATTACTCCATCAAAGGTAACACTAGAGTGTCACGTGTCATATCAGCTGGTCGTCCATATTAACGTAGAGGACAGCCCCGTGGGGCCACTGTGGGGGAGATACACGCCGCCGACCCCGACGAGGGCGAGCACGCGAGGGTGCATTACTCCATCAAAGGTAACACTAGAGTGTCACGTGTCATATCAGCTGGTCGTCCATATTAACGTAGAGGACAGCCCCGTGGGGCCACTGTGGGGGAGATACACGCCGCCGACCCCGACGAGGGCGAGCACGCGAGGGTGCATTACTCCATCAAAGGTAACACAAGAGTGTCACGTGTCATATCAGCCGATCATCCGACTTAGCGAGCAACCGTAACAGTTTGCTTCATTTTTCCACATATTCCTCTATAACCCGTTAGAAGACTGATATAAAGCACACAACCTTAGAACTAAAACTAACTTAGCTTTACCTCATTCTCAGCAATTGTTTTTTTTTTGCTTAGATTCGTAATTAAGATCTAATAACTTTCGAGTTCCATTAAATAGATAAACTCAATCTGATTTTGGTATAATCAACATCCGATACAAAGGACCTATTTCCCAATTCCCAGGTGGCGATGACTCCAGCAGCTTTTCCCTCGAGACCCGCCAGGGTTCGGACAAAGCGGAACTAGTGACTATGGTGGACCTGGATTACGAGAGTCCCCGCAAGAAATACGAGCTCATCATTCGCGCCGCCAGCCCTCCCCTCTGGAACGACGTCAGGGTGGAAATCCTGGTGACCGATGTCAATGACAATGCGCCGGTGATGAAGGACTTTCAGATCATCTTCAATAACTACAAGGATTGCTTCCCTGTAGGGCCTTTTGGAAGGGTGCCGGCTTATGATGCTGATGTCACTGACAAGGTTAGTTGATATTTAAATACAGATTTATTAAGTTAGATTAGTTCTCTAACTAATTTCCTGTCAGTATGGTATAGACATCTTCTTACGAATAAAAACCAAGAAATGCTGGACCGATTTAGCTAATTCTTTTTTTGTTGTGTTTGTTAGGGTACTTACATGGAAGGTGTCTATATGCACTCGGTGCATCCATAAATAAAATGCTTTTTTTTTCTTGGCCTGTTGGAGTGTCCCACTGCTGGGCAAAAGCCTCCCCTTTTTTCCGCCAGCCGTCCCTGTTCAGTGCCTGTGTTTGCCACTCTTTATCAAAGACGTCTAGGTTGTCCCGCCGTCTCATTTTCGGTCTGCCTCGGAAACCGTCACGTGGAGTCCAGTCAGAAGCCAATTTAGCCCAACGGTCCGGATGCATGCGACAGACGTGTCCAGCCCACTCCCATTTCAGCTTGGCAGACTTGGCACCCACATCTTCAACTTGAGTACTGGCCCCCTCACATATGAAATGTACAAATAAAATACTTATTACGGTAAAAATCACCAACTTTCAAGACCTTTTTGGTTGGTTAGGATTACCTACTAAACTCCCAATATTAATAATACCGACTAAAATGTCTTTCTAAATGGTTCATTAAAAAATGCATAGAAAGATAATGACTAACAAAGTATAGTTGCATCGCTTCCTTGCCTTTTTAGACAAAAATATGCCATACGAAGTTTACCACAAAGGGTCCATTACAATACAATACTTTTGTTACAGCTACAATACCGCATACTATCTGGCAACAATGCAAACTTGGTCCTTCTGAACGAAACCACTGGATCTATGACGCTGTCGCCACAGTTGAACACAAACGTACCCAAACTGGCCACTATGGAAGTCTCTGTATCTGGTAAGTGAACGAACTACCTACAAAAAATAATGTATTCATTTAACCTTATTAACGACCCACTGTTTGCCACATAGAGTTTGTTATCTTGATGATATGGTCTTGGACTCTTGGCAGGAGTACCAGTACGGATTGTGGGTTTGACGTACCTACATCTCCGAACTCCGATTTTTTGCATCGTAACATGCGTTCATTGACTAACTAGGAGAAGAGTTACTTGCAGTTGACACAACTTCATGCAATGCTCAACACTTTCGTTACCAAAAACCCATAGAAAACTACGAGTCAATCATAGACGATCACGAATAGTATATATCGATCACATAATGAATCAGATAATATAAGTTACAGTCAAGTCCAACTTTAAATACAAATATAGTATACGGGGTCAAGCAAAACGTCGCGTTGTGACGATATTTTACCCACATTATCTGCCAAGGAATATACTACTCTCTGACGAGGTATCAGCTATTGATACTAAATGTTTTTTAGGTTATTTTTTCGAGTTCGTAAAAAAATTAAAAAGGTATGGCCCTGCAGTATGGGATTGATGGTGTAAGCGATACCTGAATCACATACTATTTTTTTTACCATCTCAAAAATAAATTAAATCCTGAAAAACATGCTTAGAATGGATAGCCGATTCAGTCAAAACGTTTTGCTTGACCCTACATATCTATTATCTTCACAGACGGCGTGAACGAGATCAAGGCAGTGATGCAACTCTCCGTCCGGCTCATAACGGAAGAGATGCTGTTCAACTCGATCACGGTGCGCCTGAACGAGATGACGGCGGAACAGTTCCTGTCCCCGCTGCTGGGCTTCTTTGTCGACGGGCTGGCCGCCATCATTCCGTGCCCGAAGGAGAATATCTACGTGTTCAGTATACAGGTAATTTCATTTGTATTATCCTTATCAATATTCTATAAAAACTTCCGTTACTGACTACTACTACTACTACTACTGCAGCCTATTTGCGTCCCACTGCTGGGCACAGGCCTCCTCTCATCACGAGAGGGTTTGGGCTATAGTCCCCACGCGGGCCCAGTGCGGATTGGGGACTGACTGCGTTACTGACTGTTTGATGACAACGTATAATCGAAACTAATGGTTGTAGAGATCCGGAATTTGACATTTAGGTTCCTTGGGAAGCACTAATAAGAGAGGATTTTCCCTAACTTCCTGCGGGAACGGTAAAGATGGGATTTTATATGTGAATGTTTATGTGCATCATATGAAATCGTGGGCAAAAGCTAGTACTAGGTAACTTATAAAGTTAGTGAAGAGTTGATGGCATCATGTGATGTGATAGGTCCTTTGCCCTAGCCACGGCACAATATTTTCATTGTAGAAGCGTTTACGCACTGTTCTATCTGTAGATACTACGTTAGTTCGGATCTAGTGCGAACACTCATGCGGCAATAAGGCTACACTACGGACCATATTTCATCAGACAATACGATAGATTTGGATCAGGCGGTGTTAGGCAAAAGGTCTAAGAAAGCTAGGTGTGGCATGTTGCATCCATTCCAAACGTTGCATCCAAACGCGGTGGATGCGAGTAGCACGAGACCGATCTGAGTGGCGCGCCTTGGGGGAGGCCTATGTCCAGCAGTCTTTCGGCTGAAATGATGATGATTATGATGATGATGATGAATGCTGGCCGCCCCTCCTTAGATCCTTCGTAACACTGATACTTGTATTTTCCCAGGACGACACAGACGTACACGGCAGCATCCTAAACGTGTCGTTCTCGGCGCGGCGGCCGGACGCCGAGCTCGCGTTCGGCGCCGACACCGCGCCGTACTACTCGCCCACGCACCTGCGCGAGCGCGTCTACTTGCACCGGGCTACCTTGGCCCGACTCGCTACCGTGCAGGTTAGTTCACGGCGATCTACAGACAGACTGCAAGAGCAAACTAAATATACAGCTGAATATAAAGCTCAAACCTAAAATATATAAAACTCTGACTGACGGACTGATGACAACGCACAGCCGAAACCACTGGTCGTATGAAGCTGAAACTTGAAATTTAGGTTCCTTGTGGGATGTACAACTCTAAATTCCTATGGGAACGGGAAAAAACGGGATTTTACATTTAAATTTTTACGCGCATTCCAAGTCGTGTGCAAGTCCTTCCCCGGCACTCAAAACTATCTCAATACCAAATTTTACAAAAATCGGTCCAGCGGTTTATGGGTGTAGATTCAGCAGAGACAGAGAGAGACTTTCGCATTTATAAAATTAGTATGGATTACTATGGATGTCAACCGAAGAGCATCGCCGAAGAGACTCCAGTCACGAACAGGGCTTGTAACCGGTTAATTTAAAAAACCCCGAAATAGCTAAATATTTAGAATTATTTTATACTCTTTATGTGGAACTCCATAGTGTACAATACAATACAATACAATATACTTTATTGAACACCACACAATCAAGGAACAGTAGACATTATGTAATTACACAAAAAGGTATGGCATACAGCAGGCGGTCTTATCGCTCAATAGCGATCTCTACCAGACAACCTTTGGATAGTGGAGATGAAGAAAAACAAACTAGGTTGGTAGGCGGTGCTCTGTACTAAGATGTGCAGAAGAAACAAACACAAAAAGTAATAAACATACTTAAATACTTTTATATATAAACATACATAAACTTACATATAAATAGATAACAGCCAAATAAAGTAAGTGTATTTAGGTTATTACTTCGTATTATTTTATCGCCTTATTAAACATGAAATAGTAAACGAAAGAACTATAAGAAAACCGGTTTATTTGTATGGGGGCAAAAAACCGGTTACAAGCTCTGGTCACGAACACCCAACCAATAAACGTCCAAATTTCAATGCCTTAATTGACACAGAAATTGGACGTTACTCGCGCAGGTGCTGCCGTTCGACGACAACGTGTGCGTGCACGAGCCGTGCCTGAACTACGAGCAATGCCTGACGGTGCTGCGGTTCGGGAACGCCTCGGGCTTCGTCCACAGCGACACGGTCCTCTTCCGGCCGATATACCCCGTCACGGCGTTCACCTGCCAGTGCCCCACGGGCTTCACGGGTTAGTAACTTTACGCGGGGCCCCGCGCCTTGGGGGCCCCGCGCACCCGGCGCACCACACTTTCTGACCGCAAGAAAATATAAATTTTGATTGAATTATGCTCCAATATTTTGCTAAATTAATGTAAGGTACTTTTTCCCGAAACAATTGAGTTCGTAAAGTCCGGTTCACGTGCACGAAGAGTTTCTTAGGTCATTGGTCATCTCATCGCTTCTTTACTTGTCCTTAATCCGGCACTGGACAAGGTAATTATATGGACTGACAATCTCCTTACAATGCGGCGTACATCGAAACAGCTCTGTATGTCAGCAATATCCAGGGGCGCTTTAAATTTTCATACAGGCTACCTATCAGCGACATCAATTATCGCATTTAACACTTATTTCGGGCGCGCGCTGATTTGTATGAAGGTTGTCATTCTAGGTTTACCTTACTTTTTCTATGGTTCAACATACAATGCATGAAATAACGCCTTTTCTCAGATGTGAGCAGAGACCCTTCAATTTGTTGAGACTTTCTCTTCTGGGTTTTGCAGAGGTTTCGTAGACGTCGTCGATGTCTATTTAGGGCCGGTTCCTATATCCACGTAACGCCTCGTTTTGCCTACGGACGGTTAAAATTTGACAGATTCTCTATGGAACAAATGTCAAAAATCAACCGTCCGTAGGCAAAACGAGGCGTTTCGTGGATATAGGAACCGGGCCTTAGAGGTCTTCAATAATCGATAACCCATCTATTAGTTAGGGTAGACATATCCAATCCATTTTAATAATCTATCTATACTAATAATAGTCTGTAGAAGAAGTCGCGTCTGAAACTTGAAAATTAAAAGAAACTATCAAGTCGAGGGATCTTTATAAACGATACTGAACTCAAAATAACGATTTTTAGAAAAATTGTCTGTGTCGAGTTAAATCCGGACGACATACATACATACAATACATGTATGTCCGGATTTAACTCGAAAACTACTGGACGAATTGCAACAAAATTGGTATGAGGGTAGTTTATATAACACTGGTCAACATTATAGGCTACTTTTTTTAAAACAATTTTTTTTAATGCATAGTTCCCGAGGGAATGATATTAACGAATTCCACGCGGGCAAAGTCACGGCAGAAGAAGTAAAAAAAAATGTATTTCCCACAGGTTCTAGAGAACACTACATGTGCGATACAGAAGTGGACCTGTGCTATTCGTCGCCGTGCATCAACAACGGGACCTGCATCCGTCGGGAGGGCGGTTACACTTGCGTCTGCGCACCTGGATTTACGGGTAAACTTTATTATTATCTTTCTACTATTAGGTCCTTACATATGAAATTGGCGTTTGGCGAACTGGCAACTTTGATTCAAAATATGTGGCGTTCGGCTAGGAATTCCAAATTCAAATTTATTTCAAATTTAAGACCATGTATTTCTGTGTTCGAATTACGAAATTTATTTGTTATCGCGTCATTTGTTTTTCTTTCACATCGTTCTGTTCACAATATGGAGAACTTAAAATATCGCTATATTTACGAATATGAGTTTCACCTCGGCACTAGTGCTGCAGAAACGGCTCGTAGGATTAACAATGCGTATGGGGAAGCTACTGCAAAAGAAAATACGGTACGTTATTGGTTCCAACGTTTCCGTTCTGGAAATTTTGACCTACAGAACAAGCCTCGTGGACGGCCGGAGACACAAGTTGATAACGAAGAATTAAAAGCAATTGTGGAAGCAGATCCATCGCAAACCACGTCAGAGTTAGCGGCAGGCTTCGGTGTGAGTGATAAAACCATTTTGATTCACTTGAAACAAATTGGAAAAGTGAAAAAACTTGAAAAATGGGTACCGCATGAATTGAGCGACGCAAACAAAGAAACACGCGTCGAGTGTTGCGTTTCACTTCTCAACCGGCACAATAATGAAGGCATTTTGAATCGTATCGTTACTTGTGATGAAAAATGGATCTTGTACGACAACCGGAAACGTTCTTCACAATGGTTGAACCCAGGTGAACCAGCCAAATTCTGCCCGAAACGAAAGTTGACTCAGAAAAAGGTACTGGTAAGTGTCTGGTGGACTAGTGCCGGTGTCATCCATTACAGTTTCTTAAGATCTGGGCAAACAATCACGGCTGATGTGTATTGTCAACAATTGCAAACGATGATGGAAAAGCTAGCCATTAAACAACCCAGACTGGTCAATCGATCTAGCCCACTGCTGCTTCAGGACAACGCTCGACCACATACGGCACGTTTGACGGCCGCAAAACTACGGGAGCTGCGACTGGAATGTCTTCGACACCCACCATACTCCCCGGACCTTGCTCCAACTGATTACCATTTTTTTCGGAATTTGGACAACTTCATGCAAGGAAAAAAATTCAATTCTCACGAGGCTGTCCAAACGGCCTTCAAAGATTTTATTGATTCTCGCTCACACACTTTTTTTAGTAAAGGAATCAATGAACTACCTTCGAGATGGCAAAAGTGCATAGATAGCCATGGTACATACTTTGACTAAATAAAAAAATAGTTTCATAAAAAAAAATCGTTTTCATTTCTGCCATATGAAACGCCAATTTCATATGTAAGGACCTAATATATTAAAGATAAAGATAAAGAAAAGTTTATTCAGAAAGCAGACATGCACATACAAACGACATTCTTAGAAAACATACAAACAAATATTACAGGCTATGTGACATGCCGCAACTGAAAAGGTCTCCACTCAGCATGTGCTGTTGTCACACGGAGTTCATATTATTCACATACTCTATCTATCTATCTGTCATATGACTCGTAGAACTTATGACCGATTTTATGGCACGACACAACTTCACGGAAAAACAGATAAGTCACAAAAATGTGGTAGAAGCGAGTGGCACGAAACCGCCTGATAAAACTCTGGAGAGGCCTAGCAGTTCTGCTGAAATTATGATGATGATCTTAACTCCACCTATTGCTGTCATGCTTCGCAATATTTGCATCGGCGAGATCAACTGCCCCACGCTCCTGGCTGCTTTGCGATTCAGAGTCCCACGCCAGCTATCGAGGACAAAACAACTTTTCGCTCTTCCGAAAACGAAGACCAAATCTGGAAAACGAGCTTCTTTATACAGACTGTGTGGCCACCACAATAACCTGCTCAACGATGTCGATATGTTTTCTTGCTCCCGTGCCCAGTTTAAGACTGCTGATATAGCTATATACAATAATAATAATATAGTAATGTCATAAAGTCAAAAGAAAATTGCCCTTTTATTTTCATTTTCTTCTTCTATTTAAAGATTTTATTTTATTTGTTAAGTTGAAAAGTCAAAACGTGTCAGTCATCGCATGTTGCTCTAAATTAAGTATGTATTCTTTTATTTATGTTCTTAGGGAACTAACAACAACTATTGTTACTTATCCAATATTTATTTATAAGTAATTCTTTGTTAATTTATGTTTTATCTCCAATAAATAAATAAATAGTGTGAGTGCCCGCGAGCGGCTTGCGAGCGACACATTCACCATATCTGGATAGTGTACACTCCATTCCATAAGATACAATATCAATGTAAACTTTATCATATTACACAGGTGTAAACTGCGAGACGATCCTCACCAAAGCGACCTGCGACCTCAACGGCGACGGCACGGTCTGCCGCGGCGGCTCGCAGTGCGTGTCCAAGCGCGAGGGCGGCATTCTCTGCCAGGGCTGCGCCATCGACGCGGCATACACCACGGCGATGTGCGAGCTGCGAGCCCGGAGCTTCCCGCAGTCGAGCTTTCTGACGTTTCCCGGGTTAAAGCGACGGCATCGAGTGCATTTGAAGCTCAAGTAAGTACTGTAGAGTTAGGCCCGGTTCCTATATCCACGAAACGCCTCGTTTTGCCTACGGACGGTTGATTTTTGACATTTGTTCCATAGATAATCTGTCAAATTTTAACCGTCCGTAGGCAAAACGAGGCGTTACGTGGATATAGGAACCGACCCTTAGTATAGCTCTCGCTATACTAACTCTTTAGGAGCGTAGATTTGTAAACGTTCTAGAATTACTGATTATTTGAATATTAAAAAGAAAGCCATTCTAGAACGTCTAGTAGTAGTCTGAAGCTCGTTGTAGCAACGCGCACATGTAAACGTAGGCCCCATTTTAAAACCAATATCTAGTTATCAATCTACTTCTTTATTTTATTTAACTTCAAGGAGTACCTCGCACTGCCATCTGACGATCCCCCAGTTTCTTGTCACAGTACATAGGCGAGGGATTGAATAAATTGACAGATTTCAAAATGAAAAGCGCACGAGTATCATTCTAATAGCGCGATAGTAGCGAGGGCCAAGAATCAAGAGTATTTTTCACGTGTACAAATATGAAACGGTGTTTTTTAAGGCATTGTAAAAGTTTTTGTACCATATTGTTCATAAATTTCATTGCCATGATATTGAAATTTTTACAACTTTCTTTTATGACTACGAAGGAATCAAGAAGTCCGGTGGTTGCCATTTTCCGGGGTAACAAAGGCGGCAGTCAAAATAGGATGATTAAAAGCCGATTGGTCCAGGTTACGATTGCCTCTTGATTCGGGTTGCAACACCAAATTCATTTACAGAAGAATTTGTTCTAATTTTTTAATTAAATTATTAGGACCACCGTATTCTATTCTATTCTATTCTATATAAATTAATGGCTTCTGTCTTGGACACTTCGCCAATATCAAAGTTAGGGCCACAGGCCTACAAGTTGTTCGGTAATAATGATAAATGTACGGTACAAAAGATAAATCAAGTAAAAATGGGGAAGCTCAACAAACGACAACCACCTTGGACGACGGCCATTGAGCAACCCGTATTCCTGCGCACCAATTGGCTATGGGTGAAAAATGATCATAATCATTTTTCACCCATAGCCAATTGGCGCCAGTGCCATGTAGGTGTCAGCTGTCAATGTCATTCCATACAATAGTGTCAACGTGAGAGACCTCAGTGTTGCCAATTTAGCATGGGTATAATGCGCTAAAGTGGCAGAACTGCACCTAAGCGCCTCTAGCGGCGAATTTATTCACTGTGACCCTCATTTCGAAGACTCAAAAGGACAATTTCTCAACAGATTTGCCACGCAGAACCCATCCGGCTTGCTCCTATACAACGGTCGCTACAACGAACGCCACGACTTCATCGCGTTGGAGACGATCGCGGCGGGCGCGGGGCGGGGAGGGGGTGCGGGGCTGCGCTTCACCTTCTCGCTGGGAGGGGGGCGGGCGGAGGTCACGGTGGCGGGGGACGTGGCCGACGGCATGTGGCACACGGCCATCATCGACTATTACAACAGGGTATGTCCTAAAAAACTTTTCAATACCTACAGTTGCTCAAAAAGTAAACATTTCTATACCTGTTTAGCGTGCGAAAAGTTACTAATTTTCGAACGAGGGCTTTTTGTTTTTGACATCTAGTGAGCGTGCGTAAAGTTTTTCAAACATAACTAGGATAAAATAACTAACTTTTCGCACTTGCATTAAAAAGTACTATTCACCGATATTACCATCTCACTAAATAGGAAGAGAGTGTATTTTTATTTAGAAAAGAAAAAAGAAGAAAAACGTTCATTTGTCTTGATTTCACACATAAACTCGACACAGCCTTACTAGGAAACAAAAATTAAAATAACATAATATAATGAAACAATTATGCCGAATTGTGCCTAAAAGGTTTTGTGTGGAGGGTATGGGTTCGGTATTTCCGAATCGGAATTTCAAATTGGGATTCCGTAACAAAATTCCGACTGTTAGTCCTAGAGTGTCGGTCAGATTTCCGGCCTAACTGTGAGACTAACATATTGTATTCTGTAATCACTTTATCGTGCCTTATCGTCGCCATCAAATACATGTCATGGGAACAAACAATCTGAACTTGCACTCTAACATCTAGACATTAAAGACCGTGTCGTCGATGGCGATGTTAATGTAAAGCGTCACCACTCTCATTATCCTTTGATTTTTTTCTCAGCCGTTTCACATTTCATCACCAATGTAATCCTTCACAGACGGCGACCTTGAACATCGACGATTGTGACAAGCGATTATCTTTGGCCGGCGCCGCAGATTTCGGCATCAAGTACGCCTGCGCCAACCAGACCGCGAAGATACTGCCCCCGCGCTGTGACCAGCCCACTGAGACTTGCCATAGGTAAGCCATGGGACTTGGTATTAGTCATCATTAATTCAGCCGAAAGACGTGCATTGCTGGTCATAGGCCTCCCCCAGGCGCGCCACTCAGACCGGTCCTGTGCTACTCTACTACTACTACTACAGCCTATTTGCGTCCCACTGCTGGGCACAGGCCTCCTCTCATCACGAGAGGGTTTGGGCTATAGTCCCCACGCGGGCCCAGTGCGGATTGGGGACTTCACACGTATCTTTGAATTACTTCGCAGATGCGTGCAGGTTTCCTCACGATGTTTTTCCTTCACCGAAAAGCTCAGTGGTAAATTCAAATTGAATTTCGCACGTAAGTAAACTTAGAGGTGCGAGCCGGAATCGAACCCCGACCCTCGGCATGAGAGGCGGTAGATCGAACCACTAGGCCACCACGGCTTTTGCTACTCGCTTTCACCGGTTTCCCGCGACTTTCGCGAGGTCGTTGCTTGATTGACGACTGGATTGGTCCAGTTGGTTAGAGACCCTGCCTTCTGTTCGGATGGTCGCGGATTCGAGTCCCGCTCGGGGCAAACTTTGTGCGATGAACAAGAATGTTTTCACCTCAGCAGCTTGAACAAGTAGACTTTGCTGTCAGAAATTAGTGAGCAAAATCGTGTTTGTTTCACTCAGTGAGACAAAGTATTTTTTTAATTTGTTTTTTTTTTAAATCCTTTTATCCTATCAGACAATCCCATGAGGCAAAGGCAAAGGCCTAAGCCTTGCAGCCACACTTAAATCGTTTCCGCGCTTTTTCTTTTTTTTTAATTTCATTACTGCGAATGTTCATTTCATACTGCGGCATCTAACTAGTAACTACTTCTTATAACAATGATTCAAACTATATTGATTTTATCCGCTCTCTTCTTTTCATTTCTTTAAGAAAAGAGGTAGAATTATACTAGGCAAGTCTTACTGCGAATCTGTTTTCGTAGAAAAAAAAACTGAATTAGAAACGTTCGGATACGCGCAACGCATCAGTACCGCCGTATTTTTAGACATTAAAATTATACGTTGATTTAGCTTCTGAAAATCTTACAATTTTCAAATGACTTATATTTCATATAATTATGTTATTTGTAATCATTTTAAACTAAAGTTTTAATTTAAAGTAAACTAAAAGTTTTCAAATATTACCGAATAAATTCGAAATTTATCATCAAGTACTAGTTTCCGAACATACGTTTGGAAAATTGCCGCCATTGTCTCATGTCAAATCATTTTTTCTTCTTAATTTTCGATAATTAACTTTAAAGTAGTTAATTCTTTTAAAACATGAAATTCAAGTAATAATTTGAGTGAAACAGGAGTGAAGAAGAAATGTTATTTCATATTTTTCGTGTTGTAAGTATTCTTTGCAAGTACCTTTATGTGTTCTCGCTACTGAGGTGAAAAATTGTATGTGCTACTCGAGAGCAATTTCTTTTACTTCTCGTGCCTTTGAGTCCTTCGCTAGCTCAAGATTCTAAACTAGAATCACTCGCTGAACGCTCGTGATTCAACTATAGAATCTTTCGCTAGCTCAGGACTCAAACATGGCACTCGAAGCAAAAAACAATTTTGCTCTCTTGTTGCACAAATAACTATTGTACTCGAGTCATGGATGTTTAGTATTTATATATGTATGTATTTCTCTATATAAGTATTTATGTCGTTGTCTAGCACCCATAGTACAAGCGTTGCTTAGTTTGGGGCTAGGTCAATATTTGTGAAATGTCCCAATATATTATTATTTTTATTATTTTGTTGGAGGCCTACTGACAGCTTGTCTCCCGATAAGCGGATGCCACTTGAGATATTATGATTTCTTAATAGGCATCATAAGATTTCGGTGTCCATAGGCCGCAGTGACCGCTTACCATCAGGTGGTCTATGAGCTCGTTTACCAATGAAATAAAATAGGTAGATACAAATGACAAGGAGGAAGGAATAAACATGACGATTAGTGACCGTTCAAGTCGTCACAATTTGCAAAATCTTCGTGTATGTATGTGTTTTTATTGTAATATCAGTGTTTCCTTCAGGTTCCTAGATCTGACGGGGCCGCTGCAGCTCGGCGGACTACCGAACATCCCCAGCAGTTTCCAAGTCAAGAACAAGGACTTCGTCGGCTGCATATCGGATTTCTACATCGATCACCGATTCGTAGACTTGAACAGGTAAGTGATAAACTGGTTTGGGTGATACAAATACGTATAGAAAGTAAAAATATTACATTAGAAAGTCGAGCTACGAAAGCATGCGAGGATTTTACGAACTGAGACATGTTTCGAAATGTGTACAGCATACACCAAATTGTTAAGTTTACCCAACGAGGTAATGTAATTTGGTGTATGATGTACATTTTATGTAAGTCATGGAAAATCAAACTTCCTTATTCGCGAACGCGATATTTGTCTTTTGGAATATCCGGAACACGTTTAACGAAAATTTATCTGGTGACAATGGATTCAAAGTTAGTTCCTCGTTTCCTAATTGTCCTATTCTGTTTACTCCAGAGGCTTTAACTAACTAACTTGGTAACTCGGTCACCAAAGATGTTTTGGCCTCTATATCCCGATCCTGAACAACTTCTCGCCAGTTATCGGCTTGAAGCTGACTTGGATCCGTCTCAACAGCATCACTCCAGCAGCGATAAGTACTCGTACCTGGGTAGACCCACCGAGCGTCGACCAGTTGGTTGTCCCAACTACCGCTTTACTGCTCAATCCTCTCTTTGCAGGTTCCCTCACCAGCGAAGCTGATGTGACTATCTCTCTTATGATACTCTTTAGAAGGATTTTTATGGTGGTTCTTTATGACAGTTTCGTGGCGGACAACGGCACGATCGCCGGTTGCTCGCAGAAGCGATCCCAGTGCGGCTCCGCGCCGTGCTACAACGGCGCCGAGTGCCGCGAGCTCTGGGACACTTACCTCTGCGAGTGCAGCGAGGGACACACCGGGAAGGACTGCGCAGAGAGTGAGTAACAGACATAAAACACCACACACTTGACACACACTTAGCAATGCCAAACTCAGTCTCGAGAATCTTGTCGGTAAGATTGACTTTGCGGTCTCTTGACCGATATTTTTCAAAATTTAGAATGAGACAAGTAAGCGAGTTAGACGATGTATAATCCCCTAATAAATACAAATATTGATGCCGTAGAGATTGTATTAAACTAACCTCTTAGTCTCCCTCGCATTCTCTCTGTCTAATTCATATCCTCTCATTTGTCTATAGTCATTGTACCTTTTAGATCTGTACACTTATCACAGTATGTTAAAGATAGAGTTGGTTGAGTGCAGACGAAGTTGAAGTTGGATTAGTTTATTAAATAATTAACGTAAATAAACTTTATTAAAGGTTACACAAGTTAAGGTTGATTGTTCCTTCTCTTGATGCGAATAATACGCGAGTTATGCACTAAATTTATTAGGTAAAAATATTATATAAGTAATGTTAACATTATTGACTAAAAGTAGGTTGCAGGGTTAGCATAATACTAACTAAGATATCGGCTCCAGTGCAAACAAACAAACAATAGTAACGTAACACATTACAATAGCGTTGGCATTTAATCACAGATCTGTATATGTTAAGCTTAAGCGTCCAAGACATGACTTTTACAAAATGATCAAATAATCATCTTGCCTATATGCTCTACAGCAACGGCCCCACCGTGGCGGTTCAGCGGAGACGGGATGCTGTCATTCAACCCTCTGCTGCGCCCCATCCAACTGCCGTGGCTGAACGCTCTGTCGCTGCGGACACACCAGCGAGACGCCTTCATCGCCTCCGTGCAAGTGGGCCAGAACAGCTCTGTGTTCATCAGTGTGAGTAGACCCTGTATTAAGGTTATTATATGGTCCATAGCCGTAACAGTCTGTTGCTAGGGGCAGCGTCAGTAGAGCCCGTATTAAGGCGATATGGTCCATAAGTCTAAAAATGACTAGTAGGTAACAGTTTGTTGCTAAGGACAGTCGGCGAGATGCCTTCCTGGTTTCCGTGTAAGTTGGCCAGAAGAGCTGTATGTTCATCAGCCTGAGTAAACTCCTTGTCTAGAACTTGTCTCAGTATGACCATATAGTGCGTAATGCCATATCAGCTCGGAAGAAGTTTAAGAAACACCGTTTGTATTCTATTCGTATCCTTGATTATAATTATCATCAGTCTGTTTTATTACAACATAATCAGAGTTTATCATAACATAATCATATTACCTGGTCTCTGTCATAATTTAAAGTGTCCATGAGTAAGTCCAAAAGGGTAACTATTTAAACTTTTGAAAAATGGATCCACACCAATCCACACTAACAAAAGCTGTCTGTAACGTTGGATTCTGGACTTTTGTTCAACGTTCAATTTGAAGCCACTGAGCTTTTCGGTGAAGGAAAACATCGTGAGGAAACCTGCACGCATCAGCGAAGTGATTTAAAGATGTGTGTGAAGTCCCCAATCCGCACTGGGCCCGCGTGGGGATTATAGCCCAAACCCTCTCGTGATGAGTGGAGGCCTTTGCCCAGCAGTGGGACGCAAATAGGCTGTAGTAGTAGTAGTAGTAGTTGTTCAACGTTCTGGCTTTCACAGTTGAAATCCGGCCTCCTCCACTACTCTTACAACGGCGAGACCATGTTTCTCCCGTCAATCAACCTGGCCGACGGCAAGTGGCATAGAGTCGAGATCACATGGCTCGGCACCGACATCTCAGTGAGCATAGACTACGGGCTACGAACGGCGCTACTGCCGATGCTGGCGAATAAAGTACAAGGGCAGTATATTGGCAAGATTCTCATCGGAGGGCCTGACACGACAGCTGGGCTGCTAGCCTCTGATGTGGGCTACTTCGAAGGATGTATTCAGGTAACAAACTTTTATGAGTTTTTTTTTTAATTTAAGCTTTGGGATTTTTTTATCAAAATTATTGGTGGTTTAATTTTTATTAGCTGTTGTCATTTTTCTGTGGTAACTATTGCCTACTTTATGTTATTGTTTAAACGAGTTACTGCCTATTTATTTATACTAATGATCTCAGAAACGGATGTAACTATTTTTACGAAATTTGGATCTAGGTCTCGTACCTGGGAAAACTCATTTTGAGCCTTTTTTTAACCCCGCGAAGCGAAGACCACTTTTTAAAACACATGTTTAATTTCAGGATGTGAGGATAGGAACAGCGCAGAGCTTGCTAAACCGACCCACCGTGAAGGAAAACGTCAGAGATGGTTGCCAGTCCAGGGCTGACTGCATGCTCTCTATCTGTCCGCCTTATGTGAGTCTGCTTTGTTTACCTTCATTTTCTAAATTATCATGGAGGTATGTGGTATTTGAATGTATTAGGGCAGAATCTAGGTCTACTCTGGATTGATGAACAACTTTCAAATAAGAATTCAATTTCAAGTTTCATCGCTCTGAATGAAGAGAGTGATTTCTAATCTGTCTCCTACGTTCGATTTTCCCAGTACTTGTTTTACAAGCCCCGGCACGGATCTTGAGCGGTGAGCAAAAGTAGAGTGGATATTTGCGCATGGCTATAATAAAGGGCTAATAAGCGTGCGCGCACGGCATAGCGCCCGATGCGTCCCGCATATCCGTGCCGATACCAGTAACACCATGGATTGACAAATCCCATTCGATAAACGTGGGTTCCTGTACTTAAATATTCCAATTTACCAGAGTAAATGCGAAGCCTCCTGGGACACGACGACGTGTGAATGCGAGCCCGGGCGCCACGGGCCGCAGTGCATAGCGGCGTGCGAACTGAAGCCGTGCGGCGCCCACGCGCGCTGCGAGCCCACCGACGCAGCCCCGGGGTACCGCTGCGTGTGCGACGACGGCCGGCTGCTCACCGGTGAGTGGGACTATACACTCTATAGTGACTAGAGTGAGAGCCAGTAGAGCCACGGGCCGCAGTGCATAGCGGCGTGCGAACTGAAGCCGTGCGGCGCCCACGCGCGCTGCGAGCCCACCGACGCAGCCCCGGGGTACCGCTGCGTGTGCGACGACGGCCGGCTGCTCACCGGTGAGTGGGACTATACACTCTATAGTGACTAGAGTGAGAGCCAGTAGAGCCACGGGCCGCAGTGCATAGCGGCGTGCGAACTGAAGCCGTGCGGCGCCCACGCGCGCTGCGAGCCCACCGACGCAGCCCCGGGGTACCGCTGCGTGTGCGACGACGGCCGGCTGCTCACCGGTGAGTGGGACTATACACTCTATAGTGACTAGAGTGAGAGCCAGTAGAGCCACGGGCCGCAGTGCATAGCGGCGTGCGAACTGAAGCCGTGCGGCGCCCACGCGCGCTGCGAGCCCACCGACGCAGCCCCGGGGTACCGCTGCGTGTGCGACGACGGCCGGCTGCTCACCGGTGAGTGGGACTATACACTCTATAGTGACTAGAGTGAGAGCCAGTAGAGCCACGGGCCGCAGTGCATAGCGGCGTGCGAACTGAAGCCGTGCGGCGCCCACGCGCGCTGCGAGCCCACCGACGCAGCCCCGGGGTACCGCTGCGTGTGCGACGACGGCCGGCTGCTCACCGGTGAGTGGGACTATACACTCTATAGTGACTAGAGTGAGAGCCAGTAGAGCCACGGGCCGCAGTGCATAGCGGCGTGCGAACTGAAGCCGTGCGGCGCCCACGCGCGCTGCGAGCCCACCGACGCAGCCACGGGGTACCGCTGCGTGTGCGACGACGGCCGGCTGCTCACCGGTGAGTGGGACTATACACTCTATAGTGACTAGAGTGAGAGCCAGTAGAGCCACGGGCCGCAGTGCATAGCGGCGTGCGAACTGAAGCCGTGCGGCGCCCACGCGCGCTGCGAGCCCACCGACGCAGCCCCGGGGTACCGCTGCGTGTGCGACGACGGCCGGCTGCTCACCGGTGAGTGGGACTATACACTCTATAGTGACTAGAGTGAGAGCCAGTAGAGCCACGGGCCGCAGTGCATAGCGGCGTGCGAACTGAAGCCGTGCGGCGCCCACGCGCGCTGCGAGCCCACCGACGCAGCCCCGGGGTACCGCTGCGTGTGCGACGACGGCCGGCTGCTCACCGGTGAGTGGGACTATACACTCTATAGTGACTAGAGTGAGAGCCAGTAGAGCCACGGGCCGCAGTGCATAGCGGCGTGCGAACTGAAGCCGTGCGGCGCCCACGCGCGCTGCGAGCCCACCGACGCAGCCCCGGGGTACCGCTGCGTGTGCGACGACGGCCGGCTGCTCACCGGTGAGTGGGACTATACACTCTATAGTGACTAGAGTGAGAGCCAGTAGAGCCACGGGCCGCAGTGCATAGCGGCGTGCGAACTGAAGCCGTGCGGCGCCCACGCGCGCTGCGAGCCCACCGACGCAGCCCCGGGGTACCGCTGCGTGTGCGACGACGGCCGGCTGCTCACCGGTGAGTGGGACTATACACTCTATAGTGACTAGAGTGAGAGCCAGTAGAGCCACGGGCCGCAGTGCATAGCGGCGTGCGAACTGAAGCCGTGCGGCGCCCACGCGCGCTGCGAGCCCACCGACGCAGCCCCGGGGTACCGCTGCGTGTGCGACGACGGCCGGCTGCTCACCGGTGAGTGGGACTATACACTCTATAGTGACTAGAGTGAGAGCCAGTAGAGCCACGGGCCGCAGTGCATAGCGGCGTGCGAACTGAAGCCGTGCGGCGCCCACGCGCGCTGCGAGCCCACCGACGCAGCCCCGGGGTACCGCTGCGTGTGCGACGACGGCCGGCTGCTCACCGGTGAGTGGGACTATACACTCTATAGTGACTAGAGTGAGAGCCAGTAGAGCCACGGGCCGCAGTGCATAGCGGCGTGCGAACTGAAGCCGTGCGGCGCCCACGCGCGCTGCGAGCCCACCGACGCAGCCCCGGGGTACCGCTGCGTGTGCGACGACGGCCGGCTGCTCACCGGTGAGTGGGACTATACACTCTATAGTGACTAGAGTGAGAGCCAGTAGAGCCACGGGCCGCAGTGCATAGCGGCGTGCGAACTGAAGCCGTGCGGCGCCCACGCGCGCTGCGAGCCCACCGACGCAGCCCCGGGGTACCGCTGCGTGTGCGACGACGGCCGGCTGCTCACCGGTGAGTGGGACTATACACTCTATAGTGACTAGAGTGAGAGCCAGTAGAGCCACG
Source organism: Aethes cnicana (assembly GCA_963971205.1). Lineage (NCBI taxonomy): Eukaryota > Metazoa > Arthropoda > Insecta > Lepidoptera > Tortricidae > Aethes > Aethes cnicana. The sequence continues at coordinate 12,189,720 of OZ020276.1, forward strand.
GGCCGCAGTGCATAGCGGCGTGCGAACTGAAGCCGTGCGGCGCCCACGCGCGCTGCGAGCCCACCGACGCAGCCCCGGGGTACCGCTGCGTGTGCGACGACGGCCGGCTGCTCACCGGTGAGTGGGACTATACACTCTATAGTGACTAGAGTGAGAGCCAGTAGAGCCACGGGCCGCAGTGCATAGCGGCGTGCGAACTGAAGCCGTGCGGCGCCCACGCGCGCTGCGAGCCCACCGACGCAGCCCCGGGGTACCGCTGCGTGTGCGACGACGGCCGGCTGCTCACCGGTGAGTGGGACTATACACTCTATAGTGACTAGAGTGAGAGCCAGTAGAGCCACGGGCCGCAGTGCATAGCGGCGTGCGAACTGAAGCCGTGCGGCGCCCACGCGCGCTGCGAGCCCACCGACGCAGCCCCGGGGTACCGCTGCGTGTGCGACGACGGCCGGCTGCTCACCGGTGAGTGGGACTATACACTCTATAGTGACTAGAGTGAGAGCCAGTAGAGCCACGGGCCGCAGTGCATAGCGGCGTGCGAACTGAAGCCGTGCGGCGCCCACGCGCGCTGCGAGCCCACCGACGCAGCCCCGGGGTACCGCTGCGTGTGCGACGACGGCCGGCTGCTCACCGGTGAGTGGGACTATACACTCTATAGTGACTAGAGTGAGAGCCAGTAGAGCCACGGGCCGCAGTGCATAGCGGCGTGCGAACTGAAGCCGTGCGGCGCCCACGCGCGCTGCGAGCCCACCGACGCAGCCCCGGGGTACCGCTGCGTGTGCGACGACGGCCGGCTGCTCACCGGTGAGTGGGACTATACACTCTATAGTGACTAGAGTGAGAGCCAGTAGAGCCACGGGCCGCAGTGCATAGCGGCGTGCGAACTGAAGCCGTGCGGCGCCCACGCGCGCTGCGAGCCCACCGACGCAGCCCCGGGGTACCGCTGCGTGTGCGACGACGGCCGGCTGCTCACCGGTGAGTGGGACTATACACTCTATAGTGACTAGAGTGAGAGCCAGTAGAGCCACGGGCCGCAGTGCATAGCGGCGTGCGAACTGAAGCCGTGCGGCGCCCACGCGCGCTGCGAGCCCACCGACGCAGCCCCGGGGTACCGCTGCGTGTGCGACGACGGCCGGCTGCTCACCGGTGAGTGGGACTATACACTCTATAGTGACTAGAGTGAGAGCCAGTAGAGCCACGGGCCGCAGTGCATAGCGGCGTGCGAACTGAAGCCGTGCGGCGCCCACGCGCGCTGCGAGCCCACCGACGCAGCCCCGGGGTACCGCTGCGTGTGCGACGACGGCCGGCTGCTCACCGGTGAGTGGGACTATACACTCTATAGTGACTAGAGTGAGAGCCAGTAGAGCCACGGGCCGCAGTGCATAGCGGCGTGCGAACTGAAGCCGTGCGGCGCCCACGCGCGCTGCGAGCCCACCGACGCAGCCCCGGGGTACCGCTGCGTGTGCGACGACGGCCGGCTGCTCACCGGTGAGTGGGACTATACACTCTATAGTGACTAGAGTGAGAGCCAGTAGAGCCACGGGCCGCAGTGCATAGCGGCGTGCGAACTGAAGCCGTGCGGCGCCCACGCGCGCTGCGAGCCCACCGACGCAGCCCCGGGGTACCGCTGCGTGTGCGACGACGGCCGGCTGCTCACCGGTGAGTGGGACTATACACTCTATAGTGACTAGAGTGAGAGCCAGTAGAGCCACGGGCCGCAGTGCATAGCGGCGTGCGAACTGAAGCCGTGCGGCGCCCACGCGCGCTGCGAGCCCACCGACGCAGCCCCGGGGTACCGCTGCGTGTGCGACGACGGCCGGCTGCTCACCGGTGAGTGGGACTATACACTCTATAGTGACTAGAGTGAGAGCCAGTAGAGCCACGGGCCGCAGTGCATAGCGGCGTGCGAACTGAAGCCGTGCGGCGCCCACGCGCGCTGCGAGCCCACCGACGCAGCCCCGGGGTACCGCTGCGTGTGCGACGACGGCCGGCTGCTCACCGGTGAGTGGGACTATACACTCTATAGTGACTAGAGTGAGAGCCAGTAGAGCCACGGGCCGCAGTGCATAGCGGCGTGCGAACTGAAGCCGTGCGGCGCCCACGCGCGCTGCGAGCCCACCGACGCAGCCCCGGGGTACCGCTGCGTGTGCGACGACGGCCGGCTGCTCACCGGTGAGTGGGACTATACACTCTATAGTGACTAGAGTGAGAGCCAGTAGAGCCACGGGCCGCAGTGCATAGCGGCGTGCGAACTGAAGCCGTGCGGCGCCCACGCGCGCTGCGAGCCCACCGACGCAGCCCCGGGGTACCGCTGCGTGTGCGACGACGGCCGGCTGCTCACCGGTGAGTGGGACTATACACTCTATAGTGACTAGAGTGAGAGCCAGTAGAGCCACGGGCCGCAGTGCATAGCGGCGTGCGAACTGAAGCCGTGCGGCGCCCACGCGCGCTGCGAGCCCACCGACGCAGCCCCGGGGTACCGCTGCGTGTGCGACGACGGCCGGCTGCTCACCGGTGAGTGGGACTATACACTCTATAGTGACTAGAGTGAGAGCCAGTAGAGCCACGGGCCGCAGTGCATAGCGGCGTGCGAACTGAAGCCGTGCGGCGCCCACGCGCGCTGCGAGCCCACCGACGCAGCCCCGGGGTACCGCTGCGTGTGCGACGACGGCCGGCTGCTCACCGGTGAGTGGGACTATACACTCTATAGTGACTAGAGTGAGAGCCAGTAGAGCCACGGGCCGCAGTGCATAGCGGCGTGCGAACTGAAGCCGTGCGGCGCCCACGCGCGCTGCGAGCCCACCGACGCAGCCCCGGGGTACCGCTGCGTGTGCGACGACGGCCGGCTGCTCACCGGTGAGTGGGACTATACACTCTATAGTGACTAGAGTGAGAGCCAGTAGAGCCACGGGCCGCAGTGCATAGCGGCGTGCGAACTGAAGCCGTGCGGCGCCCACGCGCGCTGCGAGCCCACCGACGCAGCCCCGGGGTACCGCTGCGTGTGCGACGACGGCCGGCTGCTCACCGGTGAGTGGGACTATACACTCTATAGTGACTAGAGTGAGAGCCAGTAGAGCCACGGGCCGCAGTGCATAGCGGCGTGCGAACTGAAGCCGTGCGGCGCCCACGCGCGCTGCGAGCCCACCGACGCAGCCCCGGGGTACCGCTGCGTGTGCGACGACGGCCGGCTGCTCACCGGTGAGTGGGACTATACACTCTATAGTGACTAGAGTGAGAGCCAGTAGAGCCACGGGCCGCAGTGCATAGCGGCGTGCGAACTGAAGCCGTGCGGCGCCCACGCGCGCTGCGAGCCCACCGACGCAGCCCCGGGGTACCGCTGCGTGTGCGACGACGGCCGGCTGCTCACCGGTGAGTGGGACTATACACTCTATAGTGACTAGAGTGAGAGCCAGTAGAGCCACGGGCCGCAGTGCATAGCGGCGTGCGAACTGAAGCCGTGCGGCGCCCACGCGCGCTGCGAGCCCACCGACGCAGCCCCGGGGTACCGCTGCGTGTGCGACGACGGCCGGCTGCTCACCGGTGAGTGGGACTATACACTCTATAGTGACTAGAGTGAGAGCCAGTAGAGCCACGGGCCGCAGTGCATAGCGGCGTGCGAACTGAAGCCGTGCGGCGCCCACGCGCGCTGCGAGCCCACCGACGCAGCCCCGGGGTACCGCTGCGTGTGCGACGACGGCCGGCTGCTCACCGGTGAGTGGGACTATACACTCTATAGTGACTAGAGTGAGAGCCAGTAGAGCCACGGGCCGCAGTGCATAGCGGCGTGCGAACTGAAGCCGTGCGGCGCCCACGCGCGCTGCGAGCCCACCGACGCAGCCCCGGGGTACCGCTGCGTGTGCGACGACGGCCGGCTGCTCACCGGTGAGTGGGACTATACACTCTATAGTGACTAGAGTGAGAGCCAGTAGAGCCACGGGCCGCAGTGCATAGCGGCGTGCGAACTGAAGCCGTGCGGCGCCCACGCGCGCTGCGAGCCCACCGACGCAGCCCCGGGGTACCGCTGCGTGTGCGACGACGGCCGGCTGCTCACCGGTGAGTGGGACTATACACTCTATAGTGACTAGAGTGAGAGCCAGTAGAGCCACGGGCCGCAGTGCATAGCGGCGTGCGAACTGAAGCCGTGCGGCGCCCACGCGCGCTGCGAGCCCACCGACGCAGCCCCGGGGTACCGCTGCGTGTGCGACGACGGCCGGCTGCTCACCGGTGAGTGGGACTATACACTCTATAGTGACTAGAGTGAGAGCCAGTAGAGCCACGGGCCGCAGTGCATAGCGGCGTGCGAACTGAAGCCGTGCGGCGCCCACGCGCGCTGCGAGCCCACCGACGCAGCCCCGGGGTACCGCTGCGTGTGCGACGACGGCCGGCTGCTCACCGGTGAGTGGGACTATACACTCTATAGTGACTAGAGTGAGAGCCAGTAGAGCCACGGGCCGCAGTGCATAGCGGCGTGCGAACTGAAGCCGTGCGGCGCCCACGCGCGCTGCGAGCCCACCGACGCAGCCCCGGGGTACCGCTGCGTGTGCGACGACGGCCGGCTGCTCACCGGTGAGTGGGACTATACACTCTATAGTGACTAGAGTGAGAGCCAGTAGAGCCACGGGCCGCAGTGCATAGCGGCGTGCGAACTGAAGCCGTGCGGCGCCCACGCGCGCTGCGAGCCCACCGACGCAGCCCCGGGGTACCGCTGCGTGTGCGACGACGGCCGGCTGCTCACCGGTGAGTGGGACTATACACTCTATAGTGACTAGAGTGAGAGCCAGTAGAGCCACGGGCCGCAGTGCATAGCGGCGTGCGAACTGAAGCCGTGCGGCGCCCACGCGCGCTGCGAGCCCACCGACGCAGCCCCGGGGTACCGCTGCGTGTGCGACGACGGCCGGCTGCTCACCGGTGAGTGGGACTATACACTCTATAGTGACTAGAGTGAGAGCCAGTAGAGCCACGGGCCGCAGTGCATAGCGGCGTGCGAACTGAAGCCGTGCGGCGCCCACGCGCGCTGCGAGCCCACCGACGCAGCCCCGGGGTACCGCTGCGTGTGCGACGACGGCCGGCTGCTCACCGGTGAGTGGGACTATACACTCTATAGTGACTAGAGTGAGAGCCAGTAGAGCCACGGGCCGCAGTGCATAGCGGCGTGCGAACTGAAGCCGTGCGGCGCCCACGCGCGCTGCGAGCCCACCGACGCAGCCCCGGGGTACCGCTGCGTGTGCGACGACGGCCGGCTGCTCACCGGTGAGTGGGACTATACACTCTATAGTGACTAGAGTGAGAGCCAGTAGAGCCACGGGCCGCAGTGCATAGCGGCGTGCGAACTGAAGCCGTGCGGCGCCCACGCGCGCTGCGAGCCCACCGACGCAGCCCCGGGGTACCGCTGCGTGTGCGACGACGGCCGGCTGCTCACCTACTACTATACTACTATACACTCTATCTATAGTGACTAGAGTGTGAGTCAGTCTTTTCAGTAATGTTTATCTAACTATACAGGGTGGAAAGATCGAATGCCACATGGATGGCAACTACCTTAAATATTGTAAATAGCACATTTTGTGTAAGGGAGACTTTCCTTTGTTTTTAAAAACAATAAATACTGCATTTAAGGATTTATGAAAAATCGCTTGCCTCAGTCGGGACTCGAACCGGTCAAATGGGACAAAAAATAATGTGCTGTATTTTATGATGCAGATTGAAAGGGTTACTTATAAGGTTCATTTTTCTCTAAATAACAAATACAATCAGAATAACGGAAGACCATGAAAATTAACAATTACCTTTTAAATTTGATTTCACCCGTCACGTGAATTAAGACGTAATCCTTGGAAAACAAGGAAAATAAAGACGTTTAAATGACATGATAATGATGAGCTACACTTATGTTTACTTATCACTTTAGTTGCGATTGCTAATGCCACTTTAGTAACCTACCTACTTCCTTTGATAGGAAAATTGCATCAATTCCTAAAAAGATTAAATTTATGCAGACGCCGAAACGGAACTCATTTTGAACAACTACTTTAGTTAGCAAGGTTTTAGTAAGGTTATTAAACGAATATTGTTTTATTTTGTGTGTTTTAATTTTTCGTTTACAATTTTCATGGCCTTCTGTTATTCTGATTGTATTTGTTATTTAGAGAAAAATGAACCTTATCAGTAACCCTTTCAATCTGCATCATAAAATACAGCACATTATTTTTTGTCCCATTTTACCGGTTCGAGTCCCGACTGAGGCAAGCGATTTTTCATAAATCCTTAAATGCAGTATTTATTGTTTTTAAAAACAAAGGAAAGTCTCCCTTACACAAAATGTGCTATTTACAATGTTTAAGGTAGTTGCCATCCATTTGGCATTCGATCTTTCCACCCGGTATATATAAAACAAGAAACTGACTGACTTACTGACTGACTGACTGAATGACTGACTGATCGATCAACGCAGAGCCGAAACTACTGGTCGTAGAGAGCTGAAATTTGGCATGCAGGTTCCTTAAAGAACGTAGAGGAGCACTAAGAGAGGATTTTTGGAAATACCCCCTTTAAAGGGGTAATAAGGGGGTTAAAAGTTTGTATGAAACTTCTGAACCGCTAGACCTAGAAACATGCAATTTGGCGAAAAGGTTTCTTTTACGACGTCTCTGAGCACTAAGAAAGGATTTTTGGAAATTCTTCCCCTAAGGGGGTAAAATGCGCGTACTTCGCTGACCCGCAGCGGCCTTGTGGTTGACCATCCGTATGCGATGCTTATTACGACTAGTAGTTTTTCAATACGAGTTCAATATGAGTGGCGCGCACAATCGAGTCCCGGGGCAGGAAAAAGTTCGGTTTACAGGGGTTCAGTGTTTATCCCGGAAGAACGCTTAGATCCCGCGGGTACGCTATAACCGAATTCCACGTGGACGAAGTCACGGGGAAAAGCTAGTGCAACATATGCAATTATGCATGCTCAGTGGGTAGAGTCACAGGCCTCAGTGTATAGCGGTATTTTACTGATTTACTTAGCCGCCACTTTTGACATCCCGAATGACAAATATATCCGCAAAGCGATAGGGAGATTCCTTTTCCATTCCCTGTAGGATCACTTTGTGAATTCGAATAGACGCTCTGGTCTTACTAATTAGGTCGAACGGGAATACAAGGTTGCTGGTTAGTGGCATACTAGCAGCTTTGGATTTGGAATCAAAGTGAAAGGAAACTTTGTGTCCTTAAGGTCTGACAAAGTCGTTGAGTGTATGTCGTGTTTCAGAGTCGGGGTGCTTGGAGGCGCCGTCTGGCGGGTGTCCGGCGGGGTGGTGGGGCGCGGCGGCGTGCGGCCCGTGCGCCTGCGCCGTGGCCGCCGGCTACCACCCGCACTGCCACGCGCGCTCCGGCCGCTGCCGCTGCAAGGTCGGTCCCACTGCTGGGCACACGCCTCGCAACAGGTTATGGGCCCGGGAGCTTCCTGTACTATCCCCATCTCTTTTTGTATTGGCGTCGATCTTAAAGAGACCAACAACCACAATGAAGGATATTATGATAAAGTTGACCGTATCATAACAGCCCATTTATGTCCCACTGCTGGACACAGGCCTCCTCTTATCAAGAGAGAGAGGGACTGATCGTCTGACTGAAATCTTGGAAAATAGTACATTACAGATCTAGGGTGGTGAATTCGTAAATGTCCCAGATCGCAGGTTTCTGTGGCCCGAACCGAAGGTGAGGGCCATAAATATGCGATCTGGGGCTTTACGAATTACCGCCCGTGGTTTGTCAAAAGTTTTACGTCTTGCCTTGGCCAAGAAGTGAGATTTTCTCTCCGCGTAGCGCGCAGAAAAACCACTTTACGGCCAAGGGTGACGTAAATAACATTTTATTATAATTTACTACGTTTTCAACAGGAGAACCACTACCAGCTGCCCGGGTCTTCGGAGTGCCTGCCGTGCCAGTGCTACGCGGCCGGGTCGGCCAACAGCTCCTGCGAGCCCAGCAGTGGGCAGTGCCACTGCCGCGCCGGCGTCGTGGGCCGCGCCTGCGACTCGTGCGCCAACCTGTACGCCGAGGTCAAGCCCCACGCCGGATGTGAAGGTGACTATAGAGCCCCGGCCACAGCCCGCGAGCCCAGCGGTGGGCATCGTGGGCCGCGCCTGCGGTTCGTGCACCATCCATCCACGGATGTGAAAGCAACTATAGAAACAATATTCATTCGTTTATAGCACCACTTATTAAAGTCTAATAGTGTATAAGTACATATTACTGACCTTGACTTTACAATGCTCAGATTGAAGGCATTGAAAAAAATTAATGTCTCCCAAAAAGCAGTGACTGTCTTGATGTTGATGATGCTTTTTAGTTCTACCCTAACTAAAGTTAAGTGTACCTATAATTTGATTTTTAATTGTCTTTATTTGTGAGCGAACAACACAAGCTTAGGTACCTCTAATTGGTCGAACATATTTTTATTCTCACAAATCACAACTCTTAAGTACTTTTCTTTCGACAGTTGTTTACGACGGATGTCCGCGGTCCTTTTCCCAAGGAGTGTGGTGGCCACGAACCAAGTTTGGAATAGAAGCGTATTCCGACTGTCCTCCAGGTAAGACGCCATTTATCCTTTTTTCTTTAATCACATTCTCAACCTCTCACGTTTTAATGTCTTACCACACTAATATAATAAAGCTGAAAGTTTTTTTGGATGTTTGTTACTCAATCACGCTAAAACGAGTAAAACGGCTCGATCAATTTGCATGAAATTTGGCATACAGATAGTTTGTAACCTGGATTAACATATAGGCTACCTATTATCCCGAAAATCCCGGAAACTCATTAGAGGCACCCCGGAAGAGGACTTTGGATAGAAATCCCGGAAATCCCACAAATCCCGTAATACCGGGAATCCCGGAAAAGGTTTTAAAAGTATCCTGGAAAGAGGGCTTTGGAAATATAGTTTTAAATTGCCTGCAGACAAAGTCGCGGGTAAAAGCTAGTCTTCTAAATATATAAAACTCAAAGGTGACTGACTGACTGACATAGTGATCTATCAACGCACAGCCCAAACCACTGGACGGATCGGGCTGAAATTTGGCATGCAGGTAGATGTTATGACGTAGGCATCCGCTAAGAAAGTATTTTGCAAAATTCCCACGGGAACGGGAAAATTCTGGATTTTACTTTTTAATACTTCTGCGCATACGAAGTTGCGGGGAAAAGCTAGTGGTAATATAAAATGATGAATGTTCTAGGAACCAGCGGCAAGGCGACGCGAATGTGCGACGAAACACAAGTCGTTCCGTGGCAGGAGCCCGATATGTTCAACTGTACAACGTCCACATTTTACCAACTCAGGAAACAGGTATTTTTTATCACGGATTACAAATTTCACATCTAGGTATTTAGCTGTTAGTACTCTCTTATGTATTGGACCAGTACCTTTTATATCAAAAAAATATATCTAAAGAGTTTAACTTGACTTAGCCCCCACTTGCAACAAGCCGCTAACCTCGGCTTAGCCTCTTAACCCAAGTCGAATTTATACAAATAAATCTAATTATAATATAACGGTAAAATTTAAAGCATTGAACATAGTCATAAATAAAAAAATAAAATGAAATAAAGATATACATGCTAATAAAATTTAAATTATAATAAAATGGTAAAATTAAAACCCGATCTGGGGCATTAACATATTCACCGCTTTAGGTCTGTAATGTACTATATTTCCAGCTAAGCAAGATCGAATCCGGCGAGCTGCAAGTGAACACATTCGTGGGCGTTCGTTTAGCGGCCGACCTGGCCTCCGCGTGCGCCGGCAGCCCCGCCCTGTTCGGCGCCGACGTGCTCGTAGCCGAGGGGCTCCTGCTGGAGCTGCTGCGGCACGAGCTCAGGCAGGCCGGGCTGAACCTCACGCACAGCCAGGACAAGGACTATGTTCGGGTCAGTTGGACTTCCTAGCTTGATTTACATGATTTATGTTGTTAATTAAGTTCTGCTAGTTGTTGGACCTTTGTTGTGCTTTTTTGATGCGGTAGGACTCGGTGCTATTTCCGCTTAGGTTAGTACTACCGTCTTAACCGCTAACCTGCCGCCAAATAGCAGTGTTCACACTGTTTTGTGCCGGTAAGTAATGGGGTAAGATAATTCAATCTTGGTCCTCACGGTTGGTAACGTATTCGTAATCTTATCTTATCTTATACTTTGTTACAGTCTGTAGTAGTCACGTGACCGTATGTATAATTTATGTCCGGGTTTAACTCGACAACTACGGGTCGATTGCCTCAAAATTTGGTATGGGGTAGACTAGACCCCTTGTCAAAAAATAAGCTACTTTTTATTCCGGAAAACGAATTCCACGCGAATGAAGTCGCGGGCAGAAGCTAGTGATTGCTTTTGTTCATAAGCCACAGTCATAATACAATAGTATACGTCCCCAGGTATGACAGTCCGGTATTCTGTAGTAGTGTGGGTGTCACCCTAACGTCATTGACAATGCTGTGTGTTGCAAGTGGTGTATTAAAATAATCCCTGAGTCCCATGTATCCTGTGAGTGTTTCATTAAATTATTACGTTCATTTATTTTTAACTGGTCCCCTTTGTGTGTGCTTAAACAAGTAAATGACAATTGTAATGCGCAAATAATTCATTTTGCATTACAACGGCAGAAAATATTTCCTTCATTTGTGTTTTATTGCAGTAAAGTGGCAACTCGACTTTGACATAAGGGTGACACGTCACCCGGATCGGCAGACCTTGTTTTCTTAGACCATGAGCCACAGTGACCACTTACCATCATCGCAATTCCAGAACATAATAAAATCATCGAACACGATCTTGAGCGCGCAGTACGCGAAGCAATGGCGGCGCATAAGGCAGCTCACGGGGCGCGGCGTGGAGTTGTTACTGCAGAACTTCGACCAGTACATCGCTGTGCTAGCGCAGAGCCAGCATGACACCTACACCAGCCCCTTTGAAATCGTCACTAACAACCTGGGTAAGTATTGCGCGACGAGAAGTACGTTGGGTTGATTCAAACCGTCCGTGAACTAAGCAGCGCTCTTCAACCCACCCTAAGCCTGGGTTGATTCAAGCACAGTTGACGGACTCATGATCGTTAAATATGGCCGCCGAAACGTCATTTTGTCTCATAGTTAAATATTTAACGAGCGCTGCATGTTGAATCAACCCACCCTTAATGAGAGTAAAGTACCCGTATCTTGCGAACTTGCCGAATATATTATTAACTTTATATTCCTTTCTTAATTTCCTTTTTTTTTCAGTAATCGGCGTGGACATAGTGACATCCGAATCCATCTACGGCTTCGAGCCAACCCAACTGACTCGCTACAACATCGAGTCATACACCACAGAGCGCGTCGTCCTCCCAGACACGTCCGCCTTCATACACTCGCCTATACAACCGGGGTATTACGTCATCGGCAAGAAAAACAAGAAGCCATCCAGCCCTACTGTGTCCTTCCCGAAATATAATAACTACGTGAAAAATAAGAACAAGTTTGATAAGTTCACGAGGGTGTTGGTGCCGTTGGATTTACTGGGGATCTCGAATAATAATGCACAGGGTAATTAATAACTATTACACTTATTTTATAATCTTACCTAAGTATCTAGAGGTTTCATAATAATGAGACATGAGGCAAAGTTTACAGTTTAGTTCGGTGTTACTTAGCCAGAATTGGATCTTGACAAAAATACGAAACTAATAGGTAATAAAGAGTTCATAAATTAAAAATGAAATCCTTTCGATTCTATATTAATTAGAAATAATATAACATGTTTTCCTGATCTTTTTTTGTTCTGTCCTTTTTTTCTCTATTGTGTGGTGTTCAATAAAGAGTATTTGTATTGTATTGCATTGTATAACGTTATTATTGCTACGCAAAAATCTATTTCTACTTGAAGTTCAGTTTCAACGCCGTGAGCCAGTGACGTTTTGACGTTTCCAATAGAATCCCTATGAAATCCCTTTCCCTCACTTATTCCGCGCGATCATGTGAACTTAGCTTAAGTAATAAGGCTAATATAATGATACTAGCCGTTTGCTACCCGCGTAGACTTAGAATTTGCGTACCCGATGATACTACACATACAGGTTTACACAACTTAGAAGGCGCGTGGATTAATCAAAAATAGACTCTGCGTCAACGGCTTAAGTGCTTCACCGCGCGCCTTCTAAGTTGTGTCGTACTGTAATCTGTAATAGAAGTTTGTACTTAGTTATAGAAGTACTGAAAAACTGGTATGACCCGAAAACCCGTTCCCCTGGAAATATCTGGATAAAAAGTATCCTATGTTATTCCCGGGGTCTCAAACTATCTCCATACCAAATTCCATCCAAATCGGTCCAGTCCTTACGACGTGAAGGAAGGACAAACCACACACTTTCACATTTATAATATCAGTATGGATTCTACGATTTCTATCTCATTTCCTTATACTAACTAACCTGCATCTTCCAGACAACCCCGAGCCAGAATCCCGCGCAGTGTTGTCCTACCTCCAGTACTCCCGCAGCACGTCGCAGCTGATGCCGCTGCGCACCGACGACTCCGTCGGCCGCCGCTGGGGCGTCAACATCACCCTCGGCTCGCCGGTGCTGCAGCTGGCCGTGTTCGTGCCAGAGTACGTCTGGCGGCGGAGCGCTAGGGGGGGCGACGATGCCGACACTGGAGATGAAGGTAACTTGTGTTCATCTGGGCGTTCACTCGAATAAAGCCGGCCTGGTGCATGCCGGGCCATAGTTCTTCTACTATCTAAAGTCCTGCGCCTTCACATTTCAAAACGCTTCAATGTATTTAAAAAGCACCACCAACACTCTCAACACATGTGTGCGTGCTTTTTAAACAATGATAAATTTAAGTTGGTCGAAACTTCTACCGCTTATATACTAGCTGTGATAGTTTTCCTTTTAACATCGTTATATTATGCGACTACTGTGAATTTTTCAGCTGTCTAAAACAACCTTTTTGTGGGGGACATTTGACTCTGGCAAAAATTACCACTTTAAAACCTAATATGTTACAAAGGCATCCCTGAATCGAGAAATGGTTGTCACGAATATATTTTAAAGACCTATCCAAGAGTACGCGAGTAAATAAATAACATCCCCAATTTACGAGTAGAGGAGACAGACAGACAGGCGGACAGACATGGCGAAACTATAAGGGTGCCTTGTCGACTACGGATCCCTATAAGGCATATCTTTCTACTGGGGAGAGAATTTTTTCAATCGGATCAATAGTTTTCGAGTTTATCCATTCCATATCCAACGAACACATCTTTCGTCTTTATACTATATCCTATGGATAATTCACGTGTCATATCTCTTCCTCAGGTATCTCATATGCCAACAAGGGCCACCACTCGACCCAAAACCAAAACGACCCGCGCCACAACGATCCCGAAATACAAAATCACGAAAACCACGGTCCCGTGCTCATCCAACCCGCTTTCAAAACCAAACCTCTCTCCGCTGACATCCAAGAAAACGAGTCTACCTTCGTAGCGGAAAACACAGACGGACCTAAAGTTATGGCGCTGACCATGGATCCGGAATTCAAAGACGATAATACCACGAGGCTTGGCAAGAAATTGGTGTATAGGAGTTTGGGCGGCATCAGACTGAAGAAGCCGATTCGGCTGCAAATGTGGCTGGACATCGATAGAGAGACGTTCGGGTCGAGGACCAACCCGCAGTGCGTTCATTGGTCCACTTTGAAAGGGTGAGTCGATTGCGCTTTTTACTTGGTACGCAATTTACACGATGTATCTTCTAATCATTTTTGACCGACGTTCACAGCTGGGTTTCTATCGTATTTTCAAAGAAGATATCTGATAATAGCCATCGCCAGTGTAGTCTGGAACCCGCAATATGCTGTACATATTAATCGAATACAAAAAATTCAAAATATTTTTTTAAAAGGGTTAGATTATCGTACTGGAAATGATTTCTCGAATTATCGCGATTCAGCTAAGAGACACCGAATACATCCACTTGAAAAGCGTAGGACCTACTTGGATTCTATATTCCTTTATAAAATAATAAATTGCATTATTGATTCTCCTGAACTGTTAGGTTGTGTAAATTTTAAAGCGAACCGTACCTCTTCACGTTACAAACCCACTTTTCATGTCAGCTTCTGCAGCACTAAATACGCCAGGAATTCTTACATTAAACGAGCTATGCGCAGCCACAACGATTTATTCAATCATATCGACATTTTTTCTTGCACTTTAGCCAGTTTTAAAAAACATGTTGCGAACAAATTGTTTGACCATTGATCTATGGTATGTATATTTTTCTCCAAATGTAAATTTTAAAATTTTTGCTTTGCTCTGTTTCTTTTTTTAGGGTTCCGTACCTCAAAAGGAAAAAACGGAACCCTTATAGGATCACTTTGTTGTCCGTCTGTCCGTCCGTCTGTCAAGACCCTTTTTCTCAGGAACGCGTAGAGGTATGAAGCTGAAATTTATATCAATTACTCAGGTCTACTGTCCCTTGAAGCTGTGAAAAAATCAAACTTCTAAGCCAACGCAATCAAAAGATACAGCCGTTTATGCCGCAAATTTTCGACACTTGCAAGGGAATCAAAACCTACAGGATGCTTCCCGTGAACTCAGAATCTTGAAATTTGGTACGAAGCAACGTCTTATAGCATAGATAAAGGAAAAATTACGAAAACCATAAATTTTTAGTTACATCACATAATATATTTTTTTTTAATAATTTTAACCTTACTACCCATTTCCTCATAAACGCGTAGAGGTATTAAATTGAAATTCATACCAAATACTCAGGTCTATAATACCTTTAAGCTGTAACAAAATTAAACTTCTATGTCAACGCAATCAAAAGAAACAGCAATTTAAGCTGCATATTTTGAAACTCGCAAGTACTCGCAAGGGAATCAAAACCTAAAGGGTACTTCCAGTCGACCTAGAATCTTGAAATTTGGCATGAAGCAACGTTTTATAGCACACATAAAGGAAAAATTCCGAAAACCTTAAATTTTTAGTTACATTACAAAATATATATTTTTTAAGATCTTTGTCTTAAATTTATGCTACTCCATCTTTCCCCATTGTAATGTTATGAATTTAATTTTGCAATAAAAATACCATAGTTATGACTCGATTGTCGTAAAGAACGAACTTTGTAAACCTTACAGGTTTGTACGGAACCCTCGGTGCGCGAGTCCGACTCGCACTTGGCCGGTTTTTTTGTTATATTCAAACGTATTAGTTATCTAACATCCATATACAATGTTACATTGTATTAAGTACTTGCTATTTTAATAATAAGTGTTCAGTACATATATGTGTGACTTAGCCGCTTTTGTGACTATCCTTACGAGCTCTCATTATATTTTCATAAATTGTTATTATCTGTAAGGAAACTCCAGGTTTATGATTCTTTATAGTTGTCAATACTGTAATTGTTATATGTAAAACTGTTTGTCTCTTAATAAAAGAAAAAAAAAAATAGGAAAACTTTGACCTACTCGTCTACCGGTTTAACCTGTGTTTGCCTCTGATTTGTAGGAATGAATAAGAAAACAAAGAGTAAATAGGAATCCAGGAGACATAGAGAGTGTTTGATTGTGTGTGTATCGCGTAACACACGCTACATAGTGTGTTCTTTGGTTGATTTTATAAAGATTCATAAAACCAATTCTCAATGTTTAAGCAATCTCAAAATGTATGAATAGACAGTTCAAATTACGGAGCTTTACAAAAACCGGCCCTAGATCAGCGGTCTATAGCTCCAAGGTTAGATTAGATCCGCTTGCGACCCTCGACTTTTTCATAAAAAGTACTTCTAAAATAAATAAATAATTTGCTTTTTAAAATCCTCAGTAGTAGCCCTCTTTTTCTATGTATTACCACTTGTTGTGTTGTCCCAGATAATAATTTAAGTGCTGTTTATCCCTAGACCCGGCGAGTGGTCACGAGTGGGCTGCCACACCGAGATCGACTACGACTGGTCGCCGTACTCCGACGACCCTCTGCTCGTCAACTGCACGTGCAACCACCTCTCTACCTTCGCTGTCTTGGTGGATGAAGTCGACATCGAGGTGAGACGAGATTACTCTTAGATAATGTACTTCCAGAATCCGTCTATTAATGTAGATAGACATAAGGCTTCGGCTTATTTTGGACTCCAGAGACTTTCACTGGTGTTATAGTTTAACTTTCGGTCAACCTATGTGATAAGAATAGTGCAAATATAATTTCTTAAAATGTAAATGGGTTAAGAAAGAAGAACAAATAAATATTATTATTATTAATTATGTAAGTGTAACTCTAAATATTATTATGGTCTAAAAAACACAACTTACAATAATAATTGAAAGACAATTTGAAACTATATTACAGGAATCGGATATTTCTTTGTTCGTACTGTCCTTGTTCAGAGCCTAAAATATCTGCGTTACAAACATTATGTCATCATTCGTTTTAAAAATTAGTGAAGATGGAGGCGCGAAGAGGCAGTGGATAGATTAGATGCAAAGAGAGGGATGATTAAAGAAATGATACTGATTTTAATCACTTTCCATCTTAAAACCATCAATATTTCTTTCCCAGTTCATACCGGAGCCATCTCTACTGGAATCGGTGACGTCGTACACGGCGTTCAGCATCTCCCTACCGCTGCTGTTCGCGACTTGGCTGGCGCTCTGCCTGATGCGCGGCGGCGCCGCCACCGTCTCCAACTCCATTCACAAGCACCTCATCTTCAGCGTGTTTGTGGCTGAGCTGTTGTACTTCGTTGCGCTCAAGGCGAGGAGTTCGCTCGTACAGAATGAGGTGAGTGTATATCGCTATATACTCGTAAGTAGTCGCTGCTAAAGTCAATGAGTCAGTGACATCATATACAGGGTCTATTAAGGAGTGCATTTTTTTACGCTTTTATGAGGTCGTCGCGTAACTAACACACAAACTATGTTAAGGCATTCACTGCCACTTCTGTTTTACGAACTTTCGTCAGGTGCCACATCTGTCATTAAGGGAACATTGCAACGCACATGTGCGTTCAAGGCACTGCGGGAAAGTCAGCATAACGCACATATGCCTCGGTGGCAGTGAATGCGTTAACCAATCTTGCAAGCTAAATTTCACCCACTTCTAGTTAAGTGTCATGATGAAACTTGCAAGTATGTGACGACTGGATTACAATGCAGTAATATGGTACCACACTGATCTTATCTGATGGTGAAGCTCGGAGCTCGAAAGTTTACATGTAGTGTAAATGCATGCCAAGGGTTTTATTGACGAGTCTTGTGACAAGTGACGCGACGTGAAGCGACGGCCGGATTGGTCCAGTTGGTAGTGACCCTGCCTTCTGTTCCAACGGTCGCGGGTTCGAGTCCCGCTCAGGGCAAACTTTGTGTGATGAACACGAATGTTTGTACTCGAGTCATGGATGTTTAGTATTTATATATGTATGTATTTCTCTATATAAGTGTTTATATCGTTGTCTAGCACCCATAGTACAAGCTTTGCTTAGTTTGGGGCTAGGTCAATATGTGTGAAATGTCCCAAGATATTTATTTATTTATAAGTGGTGACGCTAGACTAGATATGGGCGCCATTTCGTAACGGCTGATGATACTTCGGTATATTGTTATGTTGTGAAGGGTCGTGAAACCGTGTTAATTGTATACACTAAACTTAATCTACACACGCGAGGATACAGTATTTTGTTATCAATATGGATAAACGTGTCGATAGCAAAATATGCAGAGGCTGTGCCAGCGCGTTAATGGGCGCGGGCACAGCATATGGATGTTTGTTTCGTGTTTAGTTCGCGTGCAAGTTGCTGGCGATGTCGCTGCACTACTGGTGGGTGGCGGCGCTGGGCTGGGCCGCCGTGGACGCCTGGCAG
>OZ020276.1:12207800-12239892 GCA_963971205.1 Aethes cnicana
GTCGCCGTCGCCGGCGCCGCTGCCCGTGCCCGACCTCACGTGCGACACGCGGCCGCAGCGCCGCGCCGCGCCCGCGCTGCTCGACCACGTGCACGACGCCTACCGCGCCGCCGTCAGCGACCGGTCAGTCACCGCCACGAGCACCCTGAGCTTTAACCGAGACACTGGCGTTATGGAGTGTGGAATGTGTCTTGGTAAGGAGCGCAATCTTATATGGCGAAACAGTTGAAAACGTGGCCAGCGGATTTGATAAGCAACAAAACAAAACACACTCTCCTCACAACCGTTTTCGCTGCGATTTCGCCTCAGCAGAGGTGGCTTGACTAGAGTGGCGACCGCAGCACCCCCCAATCTACTCGATTTGGTGTCCACTTTTGGAAATATAAAGATTGCGCTCCTTTACTTCAGCCCTCCATAACTGGCGTCACAACACAGCATAGTACGCCCCCGCTGTTAACTGTGCCGGCCCTACAACGAAGCGCAAGGCATCCTCGCTCTCACGTCCAAAGACAATATTTAGACCGGCCGCACATTAAGAGGGTTTACTCCGAAAGTTGGCAACGTCGCAAATAGCTGTCAAATATTTTGCTGTTTTTATTAATTTCTGAATATTACTGAATGAAACATGAATTATCGCTCTATGGTTGAAATAAAACATTAAGTATGGATTGCAACAGTTATCATAGGAACACGAAGTTTTTAGTACTAGGAAGTAATATTGAAAACTTTCCATCGCAGTTTCCATACATTTTAATGTAATCTTATCATTTGAATGCCTAACCAACAAATATAAAACGAGACGCGTCATTCAACCATAGAATAATAACTTATTTTTTAATTCAGTAATATTGAGAAATTAATAAAAACAGCGAAACATTTGACAGCTATATGCGACGTTGCCACTTTCCGAGTAAACCCTCTTAAAAGAAATTTCTGTGAGAAAAATTCTGACGCTCGCCGAAATATACGAGTATAGTCCGAAGGAACTCGGTGCATACATTTTTTATTCTGATCAGAGCTTTTCTGACAATATGCGGGGGCTTATACAAAAAGTATGTACCATACAAGAATTATTCTGACAGAAATTCATACTTCGTCATACTTAAATCATACTTCGCTCACATCCTCGTCGCAAATTGCGGACATGTCGCACGGTGCTACACAATGTCATATCATAGCTTCGTGCATCTCTTAATACGTTTATCCTCAAAGTAAGAGCTATTATAGTGTCGTATTAAAAGCATAAACTGCATCAGCTAATAGTCAATTCGGGAGCCTAGAGAAAAACTCAAACAGTATAATAGTTAGTGATGTTCTCTTCTCTTGTCGCGTAAAAGAGCAAATACTCACATCCCTTACCCTTACAGGTACGGAATAATGGACGATGAGCTACTATACGGCGCGCTACCGTCTAACCCAGAAAAGCAGGTCCCTTACGACCCCAACTACCCAATATCCCCCACAATGTACCGATTACCCGGGAACCCTTACGGCTCCAAAACGTACCTATCTTCAAGAACATCCGACTACGGCTACAGCCCAACAAAATACCTAGCCTCAGATACTAATATCTACGGCTCAAGAGACTTTAGAGACTCTGGGGTGACCACTCGAGAACATGGCAACTATCCACCGAGAGATTTCAGGGATTCTGGGATAGCTACCATGTTGAAAAACGACTACCAAAGGAAAATCGAGTACGGAGAGTATAACGACAGAATGTCCGAAGGATCTGACAAGCATCATCCGCACGACAAATACTTGTTCCCTTATACAGGTAGGTTGATTTAACATAATTGAGTGTTGTGGTTTTTAAACTGCGTGTTCAGTTTTAGCTGATTTTAATTTCATAATTGGAGATGATTTCTTGTGATGAGTTATGTAGTTACCCAATAAACATGTCCAACACATAGTTACGTGCACTCATAATGCTGTAGTTTAGTTTACAATGGCTTCTCGGATCCAACCAAATTGTCCAATTTTCATCCAAAATTGACTCGTATTTGGGGTCTTTGGCATTGTTTGAAAAATCAAAGAAAATCCGAATTGCTTGTTTGATACATTGTAATTGATTTGTTGTACTTTCGCACTGGGCTTTTAAGGGGATTTATTCCGACTAATATAAAACACCACTCGTCATTCAATAACGGAGCGAATATATTTTTTTTAATGAAAATAACGAAATATTTGACCGCTAATCGAGACGTTGCCAAACGGAATGAACCCTCTTTAATAGCGCTGCTTTGAGATGACAACAGAAAAAAATATATCACAACACCCATCCCCTTTCAAGCCTCACTGTATTTTTTTTTTTGGTTGTTTTAAATTGAGCCACTAGTCTCCCCCACGAGCTTAGCTTTGACCCATTCGTTTGCTTTGCCTCAGCCGAGGAAGACCACTCGAGCTTGCGCGCCGCGCCCCCGCCGCAAGCCCGTAGTGACGCCCTGGCGCACCCAGGTAACCTAGCCCAAGGCTTTAACCTTTTCACACCAACGACGCGTATATAGGTAGAGATCTTCTACTATCTAAAGTCCCGCCCCTCCAAAATTAAAAACACTTCAATGTATTTAAAAAGCACCACCCTACAACACATGTGTGCGTGCTGAGACAGCCATCAGCTATGCGTTGAGAGTGTTGGTGGTGCTTTTTAAATAATATTTAAAAAAATGAAGCGTTTTGAAATGTGAAGGCGCGGGACTTTAGATAGTAGAAGATCTCTACCGCGGGTTCAAGTGTTCAACGACCTGTTTGCGTCATGAAGTACAACGGATAAGGAGGTTGAATACGTATACGCAAGATCCACGTCAGCCACGCTCAATGTATGAATAACGGCTTTTTTTATTTAATATGGCGTTGAAAAGGTTAAAAGACGCCGAGAAGCTCCTTGACAAAAACGTAGTTACGTTTTATTTTCTCAATTGAATATCAATAAGGCCAAGGGCGGATCCAGCTTTCGACTCAGGGGGGGGGGGGGGTCACGTCATACAACCCCTCCCCCTTTTTCGCGTCAGGGGTTAAAAATACATAATAGCAGTAGACCTAGTCCTGCCGAGGGGGGGGGGGGTCATGACCCCCATGACCCCCCCCTGGATCCGCCCTTGAATAAGGCTACAATCCCACGTTTTGTACATAATAAGAATGGCGAACCTTAAGCTTGTTGTGTTGAGTTTTCTTTTTTCACTTCCATGGAATTCTTCCAATCGTAAAGCGAGATCAGTACATTTTAAAATTATTAATAAGTATTCACAGTGCCTTGAAGTTGTGTAAACCATAAAAAAAAAGTTTAATTAATTACTTGACTAAGGTTATACATGGTATTCATTTTACTCCTACACCGGCGGAGGACCGTTTCAGAACCTTTTTTTTTCTTCTAAATATAAATTTTCAAATCTTTGCAAAAATTACCTTTAATTAATTTAACTAATTTTGTATGGTCCTTTACCTGGCAATCTATTTTGGTCCTTCGAACCGAATTTCAATTGTTTGGTTCAATGAAAACCCATCTAATGATTTCTGTTATCTAGGAGAAGGGCAACAGCAAATGGGAGCGCCTCTGGCGAGCATGGGAGAAACTAGCGAGTGAGTAAAATTTTCTACTAAAACTTTAAATTTATGGCATGAATTAGTACTTACATTCAATTTTGCATGTGTCATAAAGACATTTCCTTTCTCTCAGTAGATGGCGCATCTACTTGGTTCATGAAATTTGTTTTCCCATTTTTGAACTTAGCACCCTAACTTCTTAATATTACCAACCTTCATCATGTTTACGTAAAAATAATAAAATAACTGCGCTATCTTACTTCTTGTATGTAATAATTAGAATATTAAAATAAATAATAGAAGTGAAGGTGGTTTTTGAATATTCTAAGCTCGTAATCTTATTGCTAAATGGACCGAATACACATATTTAATTAATTGGCACCTCACGAAATATTGATTTTACACTTTCTTAGGTACTGATATTACTCACTGTAACATGCCATTCCATGAATCTAATTTCTAAAGATTTCATTGATCAATTCGGAATTCTTAATGCCCTTTGCATTCCCGAATACATTAACTTGTTGGCATTTACCGATGATGATTCGAGCTTGGCCCATCGACGATGTCATGATCATTGTTGACTTGTTACTAGATGGTGGCGGTTGTATGAGAAACACTCATTGTAAATCATCTTTTGCTTTACTAACGGTGGCGTTGCCGCGCTCGCGATCATCTGCCATCTTAGGGAGGAGGTAAACACTTTTTATATGCATGCTCCTTAATTTTAAGTCAATATTTTTTCATTGTGATGTCACCAGCAATAAGATGACGGTGTAAAAAAAATAATAAAGCTGTCATTACCACAAAAATAAAGGTGATGACTATACCCATAAATCCCATAATATTTACTGATGACTGATGACTGTATATCAAATATCAACCTATTCTAAGGTCAGTCCAGCAGATAAATTGTAAATGCCACTTGGTTTGGTTTGGAAGTCGATTGAAAGTGTCATTTTTGTTTTTTACCAAATTGAACATTAAAATAGAATGATAAGGTCCAATTTCGTAAAGAACTAAAATGATACTATTTTCACTAATAATAAGAGCTCATTTTAGCTCATTGTGAAAACAATGTTAATAAATCGAAATATTTTTCAATTTACCTTAAACATATATATATACTACGTACTTTTAATTACACTTAACCTAATAAAAAGTATTTCAAATAATACTTATTTATATAATAATTCTTATTTATCATATACTTACTTTTAGATTTAAAAAGTTTATTGCAAAAAACATGAATATTACACATAGATACATTTTTAGATTAATTTCCCAGGACATTTTGAGGCACTGTCCCAGTGAGGCACTGTCCTAGCGCCCAGTGTCTGAAAGAAGAAAAAACATCCCTACGAAAAATCGTAACTAACTTGTACAATTAATATATTAAATAATATGTTTCAGGAAATCTACTACTGAAGATGACGCTGAAACTAGAGTTTAGAGACATCACTATAGTACAAGATTTCCAATGAATCTCAATTAGATCATTAATTCTAAAAATATTGTAACATTATGTACGCAGCTAGTTTTAATTTCTGTGAAGACTGTTATGAATCAGTAGATACCACTGCCATAGCGTAAAATGACTGCTATTTATTTCCATGGTCACCATCACTTACTTACATTAAATTTAAGTTATCAACTAATCATCACAAATACTCAAACATATTTAAATACTCAAGTTAAGATATAAAGTCCTTTAAGTAGATTCAAATTGAAGTCTCTGATGCGTTTCATCGTATAACTCTCGAATTAAATAAGTACATAGAAATAAAGTTTATCGTAACTTGTCGTGCCAGAGCTTATGTGGCTAAACGGGGGTAGTGCAAATCATTTGTGGTGAACTCACAAAAAAGTAAGAATGTAGCAAGATAAATAAAATTGTCGTGTTTTATTAAATTTGGGAAACCTTAGGTAATGCTTAGCAATGTAATTGACACCAGTCGTGCTTCTAAATACATACTTATTAGAGTACATGGTCTATATTCGAAGTCTTAAATAGGGACAGGGAGATTCCCTATAGGATCGCTCACGCGTCGCGACGTTTCAACCGAAGCAGCTAGAATTAAAGTTTAACTTGATCGCCGTGACGCGCGGTCGATCCTATAGGGAAACTCCCTGTCCCTATTCATTAAAGACTTTGAATATAGCCCCAGCCCTGAGGTGATAAACGAAAAAGCAGCACTGTATGTAAACATTTAAATACATTATTACATCTGAGGTAATTTTGACCTTTAGGGCAAGTGAAATAAATCTCATAACGGGTTATTATTATAAATCTATTTAGCTCTAAACAGATATTGAAATCACAAATGTGTATTTTTATATAAGAAACCAAAACTATTAAAGTAGGCGCTTTATGTTTTTTGTAGACAATCTAAATTTACTTTAGTAGAAAGTCAGATTTTGCGATTTTTTTTAATATTAAGCGGTATGGATTTGAACTTGGTGTAAATATAGTGGCGTGTGCATTGAAAGCGTTTTAACGAAGAGTCCACCTATTTTGTAAATAATTAATAGATTTTTACACTTTGTAGCATTTTATTAGAAATAGTGAAATGTTGAGAAAAGCTTTATTTAGGTATTTTCTAATGTATAATTGCCATAAAAATAATAATAAGTTTTAGTGCACAGTGTTTGTGTAGTCCCGAATTGACTTGTCACACACGACAGATCGAAAACCTAATCATAAAATATTTATGTATATTTTTAAAAGAAGGCCATTTGAGAGTCTTTAATGGAAAAGACTAGGTAATATGAATTAAAAAATAATGTTAAATTAAGAAAGTGTGAATTAATTCACTTCTTACCTACTTATTAGAAAATTTTACCTACTGAAATTTTACTTTGGGATCGAACTCTCGAATGTGCATTATTTATTCATATTGTTTTGTCCATGACATCAAGTGCTTTATGTGGTAGGTGATAAGTTAAAAGTGCTTCAATACAACTAGTTTCTGGTACTTTTAAAAATACCTTTCACTTTTGCTCATTTAATATATTTACTTTAGACATTCCACTTGTGTGATACCCTTATCGCATTCCAGTTCGCAGTTAATTAAAAAGGTACAAATAAATACTTACATCCGAATAAAATTGTTTTATATGAAATATATAAATGTTTTCTTGTAAAAAAATGATCCATTGCGTGATCCGAGATCGATCACCACAACCGCAACCTATCCCTTATACTTCTCTTCTTAACCTTGTCAACGCCAGCGCCTTACCTGGGATCTTGCTCTAAATAGGGATTTAGAGCAAGATCCCAGCAGGCGCGGATCCACCGTTGTGGGCACTATGGGCATGCCCACAACCCTAAATAGCCTTATAGACATACCTCATGACTAAGAGTTTTCACGTCACATTTTTACAGCCCATTGAGGTTGATAGTTTCGAACGTCTTGATAAAAAAAAAGATAAGAGCGAGTTAAAATCGCTTGGAGAGGGTTCCATTCGTTGATTATTTTCTATATCATTTCAAATATGTAATACCATGAACTTATAGGTTTTCATAGTAAGCTGTAGGTCGAGAACTAAGAATGATCTTTTTTTTTCAAAATTTCAGGCCCACTACATTGAATTCTTTTATTTAGGTTATCGTACGTGTTTGGGTCACTATGTTACATATAAGTATGTACCAAATTGCAGTACTTTCGGAGCAAATTGGCTGTAACAGACACACGAGTGATTCTATAAGCGTTCCGATATTTCGTTTTGCGGTTTGTAATCTTAAAAGTAATGAAAAAAAAATTCCCAATGAAAAATTAAAAACTGACTTCAAACTCCTACAGCCTACAAAGTCGGTGTCAATTTCACTATAAGATTGCCATCGGCTTTGGGTCGGTTCACTTGACACTGACTTTGTAGGCTGTCGGAGTTTGAAGTTGGTTCTTGGTTCTTATTTTTTTATTTAAATTTTTTTTTCGGCTACAGTTTCCAACATGGGTACGATGGGACGTAAATGTCCCTGTAGTCTTTGAAATTGACGTCAAAATTATACACGTGCTAACAAATTTTGAGGAGTTCCCTCATTTTCTCATAGATTCCATCATCAGAACTGAATCAAATTAAAATGGGACCAATCCGGAGGTACCACCTTTTGATTAAAAAATAATCATCGAAATCGGTTCATAATTGACGGAGTAATCGCGGAACATACATACAAAAAAAATTAAGAAAAAAACATACCAGACGAATTGAGAACCTCATTCTTTTTTCGAAGTCGGTTAAAAACAGAGACTGTCAGGCCTGCTAGTTTCCGAAAATTGTAATGTTGTGATTTTGCTAAATAATTAAAATATTGTTCCTAGAGGCTCTGAGAGCTGTAGACGTCGCGAATCTATTTTTTTGCATGCCTTGAATCAGTTTTTTTTTACCTTACAAACCCAATAGCTCCGCCTTTTTAATTTTTTTACGAAAATTGACTACAAAAGAAATAAAAAAAATCGAATCTGGTCACACATGTGCATTTATGATCGATATCGATATAAAATGAAATTTTGGTCTAGAACTGGCTCTTCTAAAAATAGCGACCGTCAACATAGCGTACACCGTAACATACTATTTGGGTACTATTTATTTGCATAATCTGATCCTGGATAACGTTACGGTGTATCTTGACGGTCACTAAAAATACATTGTTTGTTCTTCCCAACCATATAGCAGCTTTACAAACCCTATAAAAAAAATAAAAAAAAAAAAAATAAAAACCCTAGGGACCGTAAAATGGCCATTCGAAAATTGAAATTTTTCGAAGAAGGCGTATTTGGATAAGCTAATTTTCGCGCCACCTGCATTGTTTGAGTTTTCAAATTTGTGGCAGCTTCCAAACCATTTTATACTTCATATTTGCTTAAAAAATTAAAAAATAAGTACATTATTTGCCTTATTTGTAGCTACAAATATGGTAAAAAATACTGTTTACGTTGTTTTTTTGGGGCCAGCCTCTAGTACGACTCGCACTTGACCAATTTTCGCACGTGCCCACAACCTTTTTTGAGGGCTGGATCCGCGCCTGGATCCCAGGGCCGCCAGACCAGACAATACATATTTTTGAAGTAACGAAATATTTCAAAATGGGTACTCCTTTATGAGCATACTAGCCGATGCCCGCGAACTTCGTCCCGCATAGACTTAGAATTTGCGTACCCGATGATACTATACATATAGACAGTTATAGTTATAGACGTATTGGTTTGACCCGTGGAAAACCCGTTCCCGTGGAAATAACGAGATAAAAATTATTCTATATGCTATTGCCCGGGTCTCAATCTATCTCCATACCACATCCAAATCGGTCCACTCGTTGCGACGTGAAGGAAGGACAAATAAACAAACAAACACACTTTCACGTTTATAATATTAGGATGGATGCGTGTACCTACGAGTACTCCCTAGCTTGGCTAGGCGGCCCGTTTACAGGAATCTGGGAGCAAAAGTCGACAAAAACATAACTCACTTTCCTTATTTTTGAGGGCCAACATTGTTCTAGACACGGTTATAAAGATTTTTTAATATTTTCAAAACCCTGTCTAATCTGTGGTCATATCATCTATACTAACAATAAGTCTGTAGAAGTTGCATCTGTAACTTGCAAATTAAAAGAAACTATCGAGGAGATTATAATATACCTAAACGATACTGAACAGAAAAAAATGTTTTTAAGGAAAATAAAATTTGTCTGTATATAAGGTGCTAACAAATTAGTCACGGATATTTTTACAGCTGATAGTACTCGGCTCTCGAAGTACATTTAAGTATGAAACATTATTGGTTTTGTTATGTTTTTTTGGAGAAAAATAGGAAACAAATTTGCTACGTTAAAACACCCTGTTTAAGAACCTGCCGTTTTCCCGCCGAATTTTAATTTTTTTCCCCTTAATTATAGTTAAAAGTTAATTGTTTTAATGTAATTTATTATCTCTTAAAATATCCTTGACTAATTTGTTAGCACCTTGTATATGTATGTCCGGATTGAACTCGAAAACTACTGGGATTCTATTCGATGTTTTAAAAGGGAAAGAGACATTGACAAACCCAGTGAGCACAGGGATTGTGAATGTCTCTTTCCTTATTTAAAACATCGAATATAGCCCCTGGTCGGATTGCAACAAAATTTGGTATGAGGGTAGACTATAACACTGATCAACATATAGACTACTTTTTGTCCCGGAAAAAAGCATAATTCCCGCGCGAACGCTAAATTACAGAATTCCACGCGGACAGAAGCTAGTTGATTGATAAGTAGGTATTTTCCTGACATTGAACATCATTGTAACATATGTTTACCCTAAGTAAGTGGATAAGTTGAAAAACTAAAAACCGACTTAATACTAGTTTGCTTCTTCCCGCGTGGAACTCGGATATAGCGTTCCCGCGAGAACTACGCTTTTTTTTCGGATAAAATGTAGTCTATTTTCTTTCCCGGGAGTCTATCTCCATACCAAATTTCATCTAAATCGGCCCAGCGTGCAGTCGTGATACGAAAATAAAAATCAGTTAGCGATCGTGGCGCCACATTATTATATTTGCTTCAAGTCATACCTAGCGACGGAAACGAGAACTACTTTAGAGAATGCGCCCACGGGTGACTTGTCGCCGGCGAAAATTTCGTCACTCGGTTAAGTCCAAGGAGATGTATGGATATGCGTTCACGCGTGACTTTTTCTTCAGTTCGCTATGGAGACGTGACTTTGGAGGTGACAGAAACTTTTTTGTCACGTCGACAAATGTCACCCGTGGGCGCACTCTCTTACGCAGACTGAATAAAATAAACGCCCTTGATGACGTCAAAAATCACGATTTACATGGCGTATTGCGTGTGATCAAGTCTAATGACACATGGCGGACACGGCCTATAAAAGCATGATTTCAAACACAATTCGAATGAAGTGTCATGTTTGCGGTGA
Source organism: Aethes cnicana (assembly GCA_963971205.1). Taxonomy (NCBI): domain Eukaryota; kingdom Metazoa; phylum Arthropoda; class Insecta; order Lepidoptera; family Tortricidae; genus Aethes; species Aethes cnicana. The sequence goes on from OZ020276.1 coordinate 12,218,264, forward strand.
ACCCCTAACCCCTATGGTACCACTACGCGGGCCAAAGATTCACTCACCATCTCCGGATGAAACAAATGACGATAAGGCGAGTTGGGCGCGAGTTGCGTGCCAGCTAGATTCAGGCGGGAACTATTGAATATTCTGTGCTAATGAGTCACGGGGAACTACAACTGTCTGGCCAGGGATACTTAATCAATTTTACGTGACGCATGGCCGTAAAGTGTGATTTTCTGCCCGCTACGCGGAGAGAAAATCTTACTTTCTGCCAAGGCAAAACGTAAAACTTTTGTCGACGGGCGGTAATTCGTAAAGCCCCAGATCGCATATTTATAGCCCTCACCTTCGGTTCGGGTCACAAACACCTGCGATCTGGGACATTAACGAATTCACCGCCCTAGGTCTGTAATGTACTATTAACTTTCCATAAGCCCATTGTGTAATTGAATGTGAGCACTGAAACTGTACAATATATGACTGATTTATAAAAACTATGACAAACAACTTTTATCTATTTATTCATCAACATACATAATATCTACATTTGCACAAATAAAATATTTAAACTTAGAATTACATCAGTAGTAAATGTTACTTAGACTGATATAATAGTTTTGATTCTTTTAATTCCGAAACTGTGTACGCGACCTTTTGCCTCTGTTTTCAATAGAAATTGAATTACATTGCTCGTACACAAGCTGTGGCATTAACTTCAACACCTATAGTTAAGTTTACAGGGATAAAAATTTACAAGTAGATACAATAAATTAGTGTGTTCTGGAAACCAAACATAATATTTACAATTGAAGCATTTTTTGGATTGTGTATAAAATAAAATTGAACTGCATTGAAACAACTAGTTCTGACATTAAGGTTCCTTTCCACTTCAAATTCAGACTAAATGAAACATCTACCTCAATATATTATTTAGAACACCAAGATTTTTTACAGTTAATGATAAATAGGCAGGTATGTGAAATTCCTAGTAGGATTCATTACATATAGTTTGATAATCTCATACAATATATTGAAATACAATTTAGAATATTCAAAGTTTTTTGGAAAACAACCTTAAATATTATGATATACTTCAATAGCTATATACACAGTTGGGCCGTCGGATACCAATCAAAGTGAAGTTCTTTGAGTTTGATGTGGATAATGGAATGTTTAAGCCTTTAACAAGTGACTAGAACATAAACCCAATCTTTGAAGCAATATCAACAACAATGTCTTATTTTTCATCCATCCCAATTTTGTTCAAGTTTCAAGTCAATAATTGCCTCAAATTTATGGAATTTATATGAAACCAGCCACTTTAACTACTCAGAGTGAGTGTAGTTACTCAAAGTTAAATAGTCAAAAAACACTCCAGAAACAGATTCTATCCACAAAAATGGTCAGCAGATATCTGCAATCTTAGCACAAAATGCAACAACTGAACAATAACATGACTCATAACTTTACTGTATGAATTTCCTAGAAAGGTGCTAAGATCAGATATCTTAAAAAAAGATGACTGTTAAACTATTTAACAAGTTATACTGCATAACACACGAAAACTATTTGGATTTCACAATACATGGAACACTGCAGCGGTAAAGAAACTTCAAGCTTATTTATACCATAAATTGAATACTTTGGTCAGCACTGATTGTTTCATACTTTGTGTAATGTGGTCTAGGTCAGGGCTGGGCAATCCAGTGCTGGTGTCCACTGAAAATAAAATAAAACCATAAGAAAAATGCAAGAGTGTAACAAGTTTATTAAATAGGCATTACACAATAAGGAGAGCAAAAAATTTTCTTTTATAAACTATACTTTTAATGGAAATATTAATAAAGTAAAAGAGAACAATGGTTATTATAGAAGTACTCACACTTATTTTCAAGTTTAGCCTTCTTAAGCCCCACCCATTTTGACTTTCGATGTCATGTAAATGCCAACAATCAAACCAAATAGACCTATGGCTGATCCGAAAATTTCTACAATAAGGATCTTGACGAAGAGCGCTGCATTAGCCGCATCGGAGAGGGCCGCTCCGGAGCCAACAATACCAACAGCAATACCACAGAACAAGTTGACTAATCCCACAGCCAGTCCGGCACCGAACATCACATATCCTGCCATGAAGTTTTGGCTCCTGAGATTGTAGTCAACCAGGGGCTCGGGATACTGGTCCAGCATACCAGACAGCACAATGGCAGTGATCAGGCCGTAGATGGCGACAGCCTCGCAAAAGATGACGGAAATCAGATTCTTGGTCTTGATACGAGGCGCCTTCACGCCTCCCCCGACGATGCTGACGCCGACCGTGTGGATGCCCATGGCGGCGCCCACCACCGAGAACGATACGGCGAAGGCGATCCCCAGCGTCGCCCACATGTAGGGCGATGTATTCTCCAAGAACCATCCGAAGCTGATCTGTTCACCCTTCCCGTTCAATAGGTAGTACAACGAGAAAACTGGTATCGCGATGCCTACGATCAGCGAGGCCGTGTACGTTAGGAAGTACCTCATCTTGATGTTGTGTTTCACTAAATTGGAGCAATTTTACACACGAATCCCAACAGGGACGGCTTTTTCTCGCCCAATTTTGCCTTGACAGAAAACTAGAAGAAGTCTTGTGATCACAAGATGTCAGAGACAACAAGAGTGTTGCTACATGATAATGAAATCCGTGTGATCGCCAAAGAATTAAAGCGAGCCATTCACTTACAAACGTTGTTAAAGTGCCTTTTGTTTATGACACTTGTATGTCTTCTGTCGTTTAGTCTGTGGCACAAACAACTGTTGTTTGTGTGCGCGATGCGCAAGCTGATTTTACTTTTCCTGGAATTTGTGTTTGTGTTGAATGGATCTCATGGGTCTGGGGATTGCGTAGGTGCCTGCTTGTTATTTTGGATTATGTGATGTGATTTTTACTGTGTGAGTTATCAAAATGTGACCTATACACAATTGAATTATCGTGTAAACTGTGCCCTCCGAGTAAATTGGTCATGTGTTGCAATAACGCCAGGAAATGGAATAAGATAAAAACTATGAAGCCTGAAAAGACACCGCGATGTGGTCAGCTTACGCCAGGTTTATTGTTCGACACTCCTACCTGTTTCTATTTTTAATTAGTGTCTTTTCTACTGTCCTGACAATCATTCCGTTAGTATGTCGTCGCCTGCCGTCGTTCTCCGACCCCCTGACGGGGTTCGAGACTCGCGGTACGAGCCTGGCGGGCCGCCTCGTGGCCTGGGACAACCTCATCGACGAGACGCGCCCGTCGCGCCGGCTCGCCGTCAACCCGAAGGAAATCGAAGACCAAATTCGTATGAACTTCACTTATCACAACAAAACTAGCAAAACTAAACAAAGGTCGAAAAATAAACAGCCCCTGAAGAAGTCTAGAAGAAAGAAGAACCAAGAAAACTTCAACAATACAGGAACTAAAAAGCTGTGGCATAATTCGCCCAAATCAAATCTGTCCAGTGACCATATCCACTGGGGCTATGGGATAAATGTGAGCTTCGAAGGTGAGGATGACGCATTCCTCAAGGAGCACATCCGTAAGCAGTGGGTGTCCCTCAAGGAAATGCAGCGTGAACCAGATACTCCCATCCATCACAACTATGCATTTGGAAGCTGTGGCGCTCCATTGTCTGACTATGCTCATCTGGTTATAACAAATACAGGTAATACATCACTACTTACATTTGAAAATATTGAAAAAATGTGCAAGTGGCAGTTGCAGCTTGTAGAACTAGGAGCAGCAGAATACTTCAAATTATGCCAACGGCCATCAAACGCTGAAAACCTTTGCTGTCCCGTATGGAGTGTTCCAAACTACATAGCTTTAATCTCTGGAAAGAAATCGTGTGAAAACTTAACTAGAGAAGATGTTAACAAGACTGTTGTGATTTTGGAAAAATGTGCAGTTTACTTCCATAACTTTTCACTGATGGCTTCATGTGAATTAGATCGCTGTAAGGTACCTAAGTATTGTTCCCAGTATGATGCAGTTTACAACATGTTGTTCTATCTCATCGATTCTGATGCATTTTCTCCACCTAAATTTACTAAGAAATTTGTAAAAAATGTTATGATATTCTTACCACTGCCAAGTAGTAGTACTGTGATGCCATATTATGAAAAACTACAGAGTTCAAATTTGTCTTATGATGATCTCCTTATACCTGCCATGGATTTTGGACTAAAAAATGCCCTTTTTGACTTGTGGATAATTCAAGATGCTTGGCTAGTTGGCTTGGGTGCAGTATTTGTATTTTTTTGTGTATGGATTTACACAAAATCCATCTGCTTGACCATTATGTTATTTACAGCTATAACTTATTCTCTGGGTATAGCATACTTTTTTTATGTATATGTGTTCAATTTAGCATTTTTCCCATTTATGAATTTACTAGTGGTGGTAATTGTGATAGGGATTGGAGCTGATGATGCTTTTCTTTATGTGAAAGTGTGGAAGATGATCAGCAAGCAACTCATTCGAGATAACGTAGCTAGTCTAGATAGTGGTTTGGGTGATATAAAAAATGTTTCGAGTGCAGGTGAAACTATACTTGTGCAAATACTTGAAGAAACTCTCAAACATTCAGCGGTTACTATGTTTATTACGACACTGACTACTGCTGTAGCATTTTTTGCATCATATGTAAGTTACATTCCTGCTATTAATTGTTTCAGTATATTTGCCGGAACAGCTGTTCTAGTCAACTTTTTCCTAATGGTAACTTGGTTACCCTTATCTATATTCATATTAGATGTAAAATTATGTAAAAACAAAATGAAAATGCTAGAGATGCTGCACAAATCTGTTGATGCAATTTGGGAAGATGCAAGAGTAGTATTAAATAAACTTCTTGTTACTTGTGTCACAACATTGCACATAGTGTTTGTCATAGTATTAGGTGCTATTGGAATTTATAGCATTGTTATCGTTTTTTACACACCAGGGTTACAATTGCCAGATTCTAAACAATTCCAACTATTCCAAACATCTCATCCTTTTGAGCGATATGACATAAGTTACAGTGAAAAGTTTTTGTTTGAGAGATTTGGTAAAGACATTGGTACTGGAAGCAAAATGCCTCTACGATGGATATGGGGCGTAAAAGCTATTGACAACGGAAATCACATGAATCCTACTTCCAGGGGAAAATTAGTTTTCGATGATACATTTTCCATATCTGATCCCAAGTCCCAAATATGGCTGTTAGAATTTTGTAGGAGAATCAAATCGCAGCGGTTTTACCAACCAATGCTCGGTCCTCTACTTCCAAACTGTTTTATTGAAAGCTTTAAAATGTATATGAATAGACGATGTATTGATAATATTGACAAAATAGATAGATCGCCATGTTGTGAATCATCCCGATTTCCCTACAAAAAAGATGTGTTCGACTTTTGTATCGTTAAGGCAATGGAATCCCTTTATCAAACTCCTCGTGAATTATTTATGCCAGGCGTAGCTGGGCCTAAATTTCTTAGAAGCGCTAGTCCCCCAAAAGTTGCGTCCATCGTCGTGGAGTTTGAAAGTGTCGTGCCATATTCGATGTCGTATGTGGCGATGGAAAATTTCTTCGTTCACCTTGAAAACTGGACATCAAATGAGCTTAAAACAGCACCATTCGGTATGAAAGGCGGTTGGTTCCTTTCCGATTTTCAATTTTATGACCTTCAACGCACTTTGGCTAGCGGAACTGTGATGGCTCTTTTGATATCGGCATGCTTGGGTTTCGTGGTCCTCATTCCTGCTACTCTGAGTTTTGTTATAAGCATATGCGCACTGACCGCAATGGTATTTTCCTCGACTGTAACAATAGCTATTTTGGTACTAAGTGGGTGGAAATTGAATATTTTAGAGAGTGTGGCCATTTCTACTTCTGCCGGACTAGCTGTTGACTTCAGCTTGCACTATGCCCTCGCCTATACGAACGCTAGTGGCGTCAAAACATCGCGAGTGAAGTATGCACTGTGCGCGTCCGCCGGCCCTACTGCGGCCGCTGCTCTCACCACGGGTTTCGCTGGAATATTTCTGCTCAGATCTAATTTGCTCCCCTACTCCCAAATTGGATGTTTCTTGGCTTTGATCATGTCGGTTAGTTGGATTTACGCGACGTTCTTCCTGTGTTCATTGTTTTGTATAATTGGTAGCAATTCCTCAAAAGATTTTCCTTCCGAAGATAGGAAGACCGTGTCTCGGGTCAGTTCGATATGCTCGGGGATCCCCAACCTGGAGAGCCACGAGCTGGAGCACCTGGCGGACAGCGGGCGCACCAACGTGACGCACTCGCACAGCCCCTCCAGCGTGAGCGCCACCACTGTCGTCCTGCACGACGATCACCAAAACGCTCAAAACGACTCTGACAAAAAGATTAGCATTACAACTAATTTAGCTTGTGACTATGACTGAAAATAAAAATCTAATTGAATATAGTCTACATAAGGAAAGTAGGTACTTACAGTAACTTTTGGGAGTATTTTTTCATAAAGTTAAAATATTTTAAGTATTTTAAAGAAACAGTATTTTAATGAGATTCGATCGGGTCATAATTTGTATTCTCAGTAAATATTATCAGTCTTATTGCTATGTAAATATTTGTATTCTGACGAAAAGCAAGACGTAGTAATGATTATTGTGACAATAACTATCACATAAATAAATCACATACGACAATATAATGTGGAAACGAGCTTAGCTTGACCTTCTTTGTAATAGGTTGCTTTGTAAAAATGTATTAAGTTAATGAAGGCTATTATTTTAATTGTTGACTTATAATAGAGTTTAAGCATTTTTGCTTAAATATTCCCGAATCTCTTTTTTATATAAGATCTTAGGTCCATCCAGTCGTTTTAAATTTATTTTCGCCAAGGCCCTGCCGTTACCCACCTACTTGTGCGAAAGTGTATACTTACGTTCTCGTTAAGTATTTGTTTATCATTAAGTTAAGTATTTTCCATCCTCAGACAATTATTGTCTTAGTAATGTTCTGTACAAGTGCATGCAAATACATTGAGGTTCAAGATAGGTAATGATTATTGATTGTCCATATAAGTGTTGTTAATGTGTACTTCTCTGAGTTCTTGATGATTGTTTACAATAGAGACACTGCTCTGAAAATATTCAAATGTTTCTCAATGATCGTACAAAATTGTTAAGTCTAAATGCATTCTATACTTGCCACCGAATGTAATTCGTGTCAATTTATATTCGCAAAGAAATTGTTACTCATCGAATATTCTATATTTAATCTGGATGTTATTTGTCTGGGTGTTATTTTATAGTTACAGTTTAGAAAATTGATGTTAGGCATTTACTAGATAAAATATTAGAGTAAGCGTGTATGAAAGAACGCCGCTAAATCTAAAAAGAGGAATTTGTTGTAACATTTGTTAGACAAATATAAGTGTAATTTTATTTTACCTGGTTGGTCGGTTTATCTCTGCTAAAGCTAAAGCACAAACTAGTTTTTATAAATACATGTAGTCGGCAGCAGAAGTAGCGGAGCAGTTGCAGTTGAAGAGAAGAGCGGAAGTATCCGCCGCTACTCCCGTTGCAGACTGTACAGTACAAGTGTACAAGCCGTGGCCAAATCACATACTTAGGCGCATGTGTATGAATATCTATGATCTGATCTGTCTATTGACGTAATAGCGTGTAATATAATCTGAAAACTGTTGAATTTATTGTATAAAAGAATGTTAAATTAAAATAAGAATAACATGTATTTCGCAAGTATTTCGTTGCCTTTATGGAATTCACTGTAGAGCGCAGCAGCATTTATAACAATATGTATAGTTTGTAAGAAATTTATATGTGTAAGACATTGAATAAAATGTTGACTTTTGTATCAAAAAGTGTTATTTTTCAGTAAATAAAAAATAGGACAACCAGGACACGTATGTATGTAATCTTATACTTTAAACGCGCTAATATTGTATATTTCTCGATCTCAGAGACGGCTCTAACGATTTTGACGAAATTTGGAGTATATGGGTTTACGGGGGTGACAAATCGATCTAGCTAAGTCTCATATCTGAGAAAACTCGGTTATGGCTATTTTCACCCGAGCAAATCTCGGTCGCCCAGGTACTATTTTATAGTAATAACTGCATTATATTCACACATGATATTTCAATTGGGGCTTCCAAGCAAATATAACAAAATATTGGAGGTGTAGTATACCTACCTATGCAGGTATGTGTGTTTGCCCACGTGTTTCTCTAATTTCAACTTTAATAATAGTAGGTGCATTATTGCCGTGGCCGGGAAAGTAGGTCTTTGCAGGCTGAGTATTGGTTTAATATGTACGAAGCCTGCAAAGCCTTTCACGTGCCGAGGCTTATATAGTGCTTTTCTCAAAAATGAAAAAAAAACCTTGATATTAGGTATTCATAATACGGCATCGACACGCACGCAAAGATAGTCAAGTACTTACAACAAGTCCAATGCAGGCGCGGATCCAGCCCTCAAAAAAGGTTGTGGGCACGTGCGAAAATTGGTCAAGTGCGAGTCGTACTAGAGGCTGGCCCCAAAAAAACAACGTAAACAGTATTTTTTACCATATTTGTAGCTACAAATAAGGCAAATAATGTACTTATTTTTTAATTTTTTAAGCAAATATGAAGTATAAAATGGTTTGGAAGCTGCCACAAATTTGAAAACTCAAACAATGCAGGTGGCGCGAAAATTAGCTTATCCAAATACGCCTTCTTCGAAAAATTTCAATTTTCGAATGGCCATTTTACGGTCCCTAGGGTTTTTAATTTTTTTTTTTTTATTTTTTTTATAGGGTTTGTAAAGCTGCTATATGGTTGGGAAGAACAAACAATGTATTTTTAGTGACCGTCAAGATACACCGTAACGTTATCCAGGATCAGATTATGCAAATAAATAGTACCCAAATAGTATGTTACGGTGTACGCTATGTTGACGGTCGCTATTTTTAGAAGAGCCAGTTCTAGACCAAAATTTCATTTTATATCGATATCGATCATAAATGCACATGTGTGACCAGATTCGATTTTTTTTATTTCTTTTGTAGTCAATTTTCGTAAAAAAATTAAAAAGGCGGAGCTATTGGGTTTGTAAGGTAAAAAAAAACTGATTCAAGGCATGCAAAAAAATAGATTCGCGACGTCTACAGCTCTCAGAGCCTCTAGGAACAATATTTTAATTATTTAGCAAAATCACAACATTACAATTTTCGGAAACTAGCAGGCCTGACAGTCTCTGTTTTTAACCGACTTCGAAAAAAGAATGAGGTTCTCAATTCGTCTGGTATGTTTTTTTCTTAATTTTTTTTGTATGTATGTTCCGCGATTACTCCGTCAATTATGAACCGATTTCGATGATTATTTTTTAATCAAAAGGTGGTACCTCCGGATTGGTCCCATTTTAATTTGATTCAGTTCTGATGATGGAATCTATGAGAAAATGAGGGAACTCCTCAAAATTTGTTAGCACGTGTATAATTTTGACGTCAATTTCAAAGACTACAGGGACATTTACGTCCCATCGTACCCATGTTGGAAACTGTAGCCGAAAAAAAAATTTAAATAAAAAAATAAGAACCAAGAACCAACTTCAAACTCCGACAGCCTACAAAGTCAGTGTCAAGTGAACCGACCCAAAGCCGATGGCAATCTTATAGTGAAATTGACACCGACTTTGTAGGCTGTAGGAGTTTGAAGTCAGTTTTTAATTTTTCATTGGGAATTTTTTTTTCATTACTTTTAAGATTACAAACCGCAAAACGAAATATCGGAACGCTTATAGAATCACTCGTGTGTCTGTTACAGCCAATTTGCTCCGAAAGTACTGCAATTTGGTACATACTTATATGTAACATAGTGACCCAAACACGTACGATAACCTAAATAAAAGAATTCAATGTAGTGGGCCTGAAATTTTGAAAAAAAAAGATCATTCTTAGTTCTCGACCTACAGCTTACTATGAAAACCTATAAGTTCATGGTATTACATATTTGAAATGATATAGAAAATAATCAACGAATGGAACCCTCTCCAAGCGATTTTAACTCGCTCTTATCTTTTTTTTTATCAAGACGTTCGAAACTATCAACCTCAATGGGCTGTAAAAATGTGACGTGAAAACTCTTAGTCATGAGGTATGTCTATAAGGCTATTTAGGGTTGTGGGCATGCCCATAGTGCCCACAACGGTGGATCCGCGCCTGGTCCAATGGAACGTTAGTCTTATTTCGTATTCACCGATATTCGACTTTAAACAGACACACTAACACGGCAAGTTAAAAACTCGCATGTAGATTTCTCGTTTTTTATAAAAACTAAAACCTTTTATTATTTTTTAAACCAAACTAGTAAACTAATTTCATGAAATTTAGCTAAATAAATCTGATACAAGACAAGAACTCCCGCTCTTTATGGATCGCTCTTTTTTTTAAATTCCGTTCTGAAATACATTGCGCTGTTTCAGACACGGATAAAAACGTTTCGTTTCGCGTCAATCGACAGATACAGAACATGCAGACTTGGCTGTTTGGGAATTCCTTCGCGTCTTCAGTTTAAAAAAAAAGTACCTGTACGATAATGAAATTTCATACAACATTCCCTGCGCTTATACATGCCGCGGAAGTAAATTCATACAAATTTCCGGGGCATGCAGTTGAGTTTTTTTTTTAAATTTTTGACTGATCGTCAATGACGCACTTTGCGGTCTGATAGAAAGCAGACAATGACGAGTTTCCCGGCCATTTTTGAGAAAAAGAAGTTTTCCTAATTGCGCACTACACGCTGCTCGCTTTTCCATAATCTATAAAACTTTTATCCCAAGAATTAACAACTTTCCCGAACCACCTTTGTTTATCTGGTGATAGGACCTGTTGCAGGATCCGTCCGGATAGCTGCCACCATAGTACCTGGTAACATGCCGCTAAATAACACTAGTTTGCCAACAAATGTTCCTATTTGTTCGCACTGCGGACTAGTGGGAAGGGCAGTGGCGGTTCTAGGGGGGGAGGGGGGGGGGGTGTCATGACCGGGAAGAAAAACAAAGCCAAGTTCTACAAAAGACAAGTCACCCCCCACGGCTGCACGCACTCTCTTAATCTTTTGTATAGGTACTCCAAGTTTGATTCATTCTGACCGTCGTTCACATTAACGACTTCCAATGAATCCGAGCGTTTATCCCAGTGTAGCAAACATGCCCGAAATTGACGTTGAAACGTCTGACGTCAGTCAGTGTATCTCTTATTAGTCTGTGGTCAGGTAGTTCAAGCACCGTTTTGACAGGACAGCTGTGATTCATCTAACAAACAACAATTCGCGTTACTCATCGGGAATTTAGTTAAATAGTCGTAGTTTTGGTGTAGAGGTGTTAGAGTCACAAATTCAAAATGTTTTCTACCAATCCGAATTATACTAAGCTTAAAACTCACTTAAGACTTTCAGTAAATCGCCTCAAATTGCTCGAAAAGAAGAAAACCGAACTGGCTCAGAAAGCTAGAAGGGAAATAGCTGAATATATTGCAGCTGGGAAAAGCGAGCGAGCTAAGATTCGAGTGGAGCACATTATAAGGTACAGAAATCTAAATATTACTAACTTATGCTATTTTTACATCTGTCTTATTGATTTATATAGTGTTTCATTGTGTGGCCTTGAGCCAATCAAATTTAATATTTTTGTTTCGTAGGAATCATAATTGTGTGCGTATCGCTTTTGAGAAATACTATAAATAATCATAGTCTTTGTGGTCATTAACAAAATGCTCCATATTTGAACTTAACAAAGAAGTGTTCATATCTTTAAACCCTAAACGAAAACAGTGAGACCTTGTATTTATTTACTACCACAACTGCTGTATTTCTTTACTTCTATTCAATTCAATCATTTATTCAGCAAATTGGCCACATACGGGCACTTTTACATACCAGTAAATTAAATGAATCTACCAACGCTTGCTAGCCCATTGCTGAGAACAAGACAGCCCAATTAATTTGTAACATCAACAAGCCTTACATAGGTGCCAGCACCAGAACCCATCTTGAGTAGTGAGCGAAAGTAGAGGGAATTTCTGTGCATGTTTACTACTGAAGGGCCAAGAATGGCATAGCGCCTGCTGCATCCTGTGATCCTCTGCGGATGACTCCTTATTTATGACTTCTGCAACTCAAAGGCCACTGCTCTCAAGTTCCGTGCCGATGAACATGTAAATAAATTAATGCGATGACTGTTGTCTTTGCAGAGAAGACTACATGGTGGAGGCGATGGAGATAGTGGAGATGTACTGCGACCTGGTGCTGGCGCGCTTTGGGCTCGTCACGCAGATGAAAGAGCTGGACGAGGGGCTCGCCGAGGCCATCTCCACCCTAATCTGGGTGGCGCCTCGCATGCACACCGACGTGCAGGTGACTAATACTACTACTACCTACTTACTACTGACTAATAATCTTGTTGTTTTTTAGCCCTTCATATGAAACTTCTAGGCAGCGGTTACCCTGAAGTACAATGGTTTGAAATCCCCCAGTTCAGGGCCTGAACCGGGGGATTTCAAAGCACTTCAATTCAATTCAATCATTTATTCAGCAAATTGGCCACATAGGGGCACTTTTACACGTCAGAAAAAGATTTTACCAGCGCTTCCTAGACCCATTGCTTGAGAAGAAGCGCCGCACCAAACTCAAGCAGAAGGCCTTTTTTCAAAATTTACATTACATGTATAAAATATACATATAGGTACGTACTAAAATTACATTGAATGGATGTATAGTCCCTAACTTAAACTTAAATCTAAGATCTTAGAGATGTATAGTCTCCAAGGGTCCAGAAAAAAATATATTATGGAGATGGCCTCCATTGTCAAATAAATAAATACTGTACTTGTACTCCATTATTAACCTATTAGTGAGTATGGAAGAAGCAATGGATTAGCTGAGATCCTAACCTAATGGGTCGAGGTGTATCCACAAGGACCCCACAATCTCAAGATAAGATGATGCCTGATGATGATGACCTTTTGTATACCATGTTCCGGATCCTTCCCAAAGTTTAGGCTTTTTGTAATTTTCGATAGTACTATTGAATAGTGAAGAGGCTTGAACTCACCTTATTTTTATGCTTTGCATACTAAGGGTCCATATAAAGTGCCTAAGGTCTTAGGTGTAGGAAGTGTGGTCAAAAGTATTGCCTATGTTATACACTGAAAGATTATCCTTTATTTGACAATAAAGTTCATTTATTTTATTTACAGATTTCATACTGACATAGCATATTGTTCTTAGGCTAATCATTATCGATCAATCTGTGGAAGTCCGTACCAGGACAAAAACATTCGAAAACCCTAATCAGGGGATACGAAAAAAAGTTTTCTAAAGAGTTCTTACAACTCAAAAGATTTAAAACATGTGCAGTAACCAGGAGCCTGACTGGACATTGCAAACTAAATAAACACTTAGCACAATGGGGAATGAGGGAGGACACAATGTGCAGATTCTGTCACGAAGCGGAGGAGACGCCAGTGCATATCCTCTGCGAGTGTGGACCCCTCATCCACAAACGAAGCATCCACCTAGGGAGTCACATTATACACCCGGAAGAGATACAAAACATCAACGCCCAAAGAGTCTGGAATTTCTTGGACTCAACGGGTATTTCTGATGAACTATAACTATACAAAGGGCCGTCACAATAGATCAGCAATGGTCGAGGTGACACATATATGGCCCTACAACACCCCCCTAATAATAATAAAATAGGCTAACTACTTAACTTTAGTGAGTTTACTATCTTATGAATCACTGCTATCCATATGTTAATGATGTACTTAATTAGCTAATTATAAAGAGAATAGCAATTTCTATACTTAATTTGTGTGTACTCATTACATTATGTAATGCATATCTCTTTCTTTTTTTTTAATTTTTTTTTTAGCCCCTTTTAATTACAATCTGTCACATGATGGACATTTAGTAATTTGTTTATGATATCATTGGTATAATCGGCTAGAGTCCAGTGACAAGAGCCGTTTTTGATATTTCCAGTATTAGATCTGGTTTTGAGGTATTCTTCTCTTAAGTCTGCGGGTTGTCCATATTGGATTCATTAGACTGCTTGCAAGCTCGTTGGGATGTGCTGTTATTCGCTCCTTATGCCTTTTTGTTGTCTCGTATATTTCCTCACGCACTGTGGGAATGTTTAAATCCTTGTGCAGGGTATCATTTGTAACATACCATGGTGCATTTGTTATAACTCTTAGTATTTTTGACTGGAACCATTGTATAATGTCTATATTAGAGTAGGCCGCTGTTCCCCATAGTTGGACACCATAACTCCATATTGGTTTTAATATGGCCTTGTACAGAAGAATTTTATTTTCTAGGGATAGTTGTGATCTGGTTGTGGTTATTTGTGTTAAGACACTATTTGTTTTTGTTTCAGGAGCTCAAAGTAATTTCAGACTTGCTGACCGCAAAATATGGTAAAATGTATGCCGATGCATGCAGGAACGAGAGTGTAAACACGATCAGCGAAAAGTTGAAGCACAAGCTGTCGGTCCAGAGCCCACCCAAGATACTTATTGAGAAGTACCTCATTGAGATTGCGAAGAACTACAATGTGGAGTACACACCTGATGAACAAGTTATGCGGGAAGAAGAAGGTATGAAAAAAAAATGGTTGCTTAAAATTCAATTTTATTGAATTATTGGGTTATGTTTTGTTCATTCAATTATTGTTTTGTCTCAATGATGGAAGAACAGGCTTACGCAATTGATGATACTTGGTTTTTCTTTTGGAGAATAGATGAACATCTGACGGCAATTGTGTAACCAGCTACTACTACTACTACTACAGCCTATTTCCCACCGTCCCACTGCTAGGCACAGGCCTCCTCTCATCACGAGAGGGTTTGGGCTATAGTCCCCACGTGAGCCCAGTGCGGATTGGGGACTTCACACACATCTTTGAATGAATTCGGAGATGCGTGCAGGTTTCCTCACGAGGTTTCCCTTCACCGAAAAGCACAGTGGAATCAGCTATTTGTAACGATTTTTTCTATTACCTAGTCAACTTGAGTTGAGATATAGCTTATGTGGGGCATTTTGCAACTCACTTTACCCCAGACCCCTATGGCCATTGCACAAAAATAGTGTGTGATTTATAATTAACTAGCTTCTGCCCGCGATTTCGCCCGCGTGGAATTCGGCTATCGCGTACCCGCGGGAACTATGCGTTTTACCGGGATTAAAATAGCATATGTCCTTTCCCGGGACCCCAACTATTTCCATACCAAATTTCATCTCAGACAGAGAGAGTTACATTCGCATTTATAATATTAATATGGATTACAGCGCGCGACGCGATGTTGATCGACATCAACGGGCCGCCTATGCCGCCCGGGTTCATCGGCTTCCCGCAACTGCCCAACATGCCTAACATGCCGCCTCCGCCGGTCCAGCCCTTCAGCTACCCCTCTGTGAGTATTATTACTTCATTTAAAGTTATGACTGGTGAGTTGAAACAGATTTAACGTTGATACTACGTCCGATTATGTGGAATCTTGGAAATTCCTATAGGTGACTATTTTTAGAAGCTGCATGTGAAAAAGATCAAGTATTGGATCTAACAAACTAAAAGTATTGTGTTGTTGAATGAATGGTCTCACTTTTTCGTACAGTAGCCAGGTTTACACAACTTAAAAGGCGCGTGGATTAAGCAAAAATAGACTCTGCGTCAACGGCTTTAGTGCTTCACCGCGCGCCTTCTAAGTTGTGTCGTGCTGTATGAACCTGCCTAGCAGGCGCGTGGCAGTGTAAGTGTTATCCACATGTGGCATTTCTTTCATAAACGGCATCTTTAAATATTTAACTGCCTACAGCGGCTACGTCAAATTGCAGTAAATTTGTTGTGAATAAATAATAATAAAGCCCTTTTATTTCCAATCACCTATTTTAAATATTATTAAAAAAAAAATATTCTTCGATCGCAACCCCTGTTTGGGTATGGGCCTCCTCCAGCCTGGACCATTCCTCCCTGTCTTTAGCTCGCTTCATCCATTTCTCTCCCGCTGTAGCCACCAGTGAAGTACTTTAGGTCCTACAAATACAGTTCGGTTTCACACTTTCGGTCCTTTTGTGTGGTGTAACCATTAGTGGACATAATTGGTATAATTTGGTGTAATATATAAATCAAATAAAATAAAAATAATTTATTTTCAGACAGTAAAAATCCATATTTTAGTTGGTAACAATTAGCTTACATTCTATGTTATTAGTGTGAAAATGACGTTAAGAATTCAATTTGAAAATAATTATGTATGCCAGTAAAAATATCAAACGAAATTAAATTAAACAATGTTTGAATAAAAATTTAAAGATAAAAATATTGACTAGTATTTGAATAAATAATTGAATTAATTGTAGTAAATTAAAAATAAAATAATGTCCTGTTTGGAAGCAGGGTCCGTCTGGAGGGAAGGCAGGAGGCTTCGTGGCGACCCCGCCGGGACCCCCCGCGGGCTACAGCCTGCCCCCTGGGGTTGATTCCAAGGATTTAAGCAACAGTTTCTTACAGGTACTTGAAATATTTAACTTAGACCTACGTGTGTTTTATGAAGCTCCGGTGGTATCTACTGTCATACCAAAATGTTAGTTGATTTAATATATACTATTATACCTATTCTTTCTCTCCTTATTTTTGTAAATAACTCAGGGGCTTTGTCAAATTCACCATTAATGGTCTAATTAATATTTTTTTGGTATGCTAAAGTAGATCCATGTCATTTCATTCTTAATTTAGTTCATGTGCATTTCACTTGTTTCGTTGTAGTTATACAGTTGTTAAATTTGTTAATGCATGTGTTGTGTATTTATATTCTATTGTATGTATTTAGATTAGAATTTACTGACTTAACTTCTACTAATAGCCCCCAGTGCAGTGGACGTATGTGTATAATTTTTTTGAACTCAATACTAGTCCAAGCGTAACAAGCGTAGCCTAACATAACAAGCGAGTGTTCGATACTTAATATTTTGTTTATTGCTTCCATAATGCAACCCCATAATGTACAAAGATGGTGTTGAAATTAACTTGAAAATTAGGTGATCATTATGGACTCTGTAGGGCATTAGTTTGTATGGTTGGATGATCATTCACAACAAACACTACTTACATACTTAGATCCTGTCTATATTCTCTATCTTTAAACATTACTTTCACTAATTGAAATGAAAGAATTGAGTGGAATATTGATTTGAATATCCCCCTTGCAGGGTATTCCACCTATTATCTTAAATAAAAACTATCGACGGCGCAATGGCGTCAAATGAGATGAAAATCTACACTGTAACTACTTGTATTGCGCAGCACGTATGTACCTTTGTATGCGATCTCGCTCGTTTTCTTGCAGGAAGAGATGAACAACTTGCCTCCTGCTTACGACAGCATAAATCACAATTTGGTAACTATGCCTTTTTATAATTTTTTAGCATGTTGCATGCATGTGCATTTTTAGATGTAGATAATTGCTTCACACGAACCATTACATTGTACGATTTTATTATGTATACAAAGGTAGCAGAGGTAGCAGCTATTGTAAGTCTTGTATTGTACCTACTTAGTTGTATATTTGAGCTTACGCAAATGTAAAATGCATAGTTAAATCAACATTAGAGTGTCATTAGTAATGACGGGAAATTTCTGAAATATATCATAATTTTCCTAAAATGTGTCAAAAAATTTTAGCTTACTGTGATTGGTCTAACATGCCTGATAAAATCACAAAAATTAGTCATAACATTATTTAGTAATTGTAAAGGAAATTGGCTGAATGGCCCAGCATGTGATTGATGGTATGAGCGATACCTGTATCTCATACTTTTTTTTACAAAAAAAAAAACCTAAAAGATATGATTAGATTCGAATCGATAGCTGATTCTGTGGGTAGAATATCGTCACAACGTTTTAATTGACCCTATATAAATTACTCACAATATAATGTATTCCCCAGCCTGCTCACGTCCCCACGCCGCACGCGCCGGCGCCGCGCGTGACGCCGACGCCGCAGCCGCGCGCTCGGCCGCCGGCCGCCCACTTCCCTGAGCTCCCCGACCTACCCTCCGTACCCTCGGACATACTCCTGCCTTCAGTCCCCGACAGCGACGCCTCAAGCACCCACCATCCCGACGCCAGCGCGCCCGACGAAATAGACTTCGAAGACCTCAACAGGCGCTTCGAAGAGTTGAAGAAGAAGAAATAGTATGTTGGAGATCTGCGCTTGTGATGAGAGTATAGCACGACACTACTTAGAAGGCGCGCGGCGAAGCACTTGACTTGATGACAAGCCGTTGATGCAGAGTCTATTATTGCTTAATCCACGCTCCTTCTAAGTTGTGTAAACCCGTAATGTTGAACAAACCTGAATTTAAAATCTCAAACTGTAAAATGCTTGGATTTTGTAATCATTCTCATACACAACACAATTTACCGTAAAAAGGATCGGTCATTGATCAATGTTGAAATTCAATCTTCTTTATTTTAAATAACGGTTTAAAAAATAATGAAAAGAATTGAATATTTGACTATTGATGTTTTCCATTGGGTAGTTATTTGTTTCACACGTACCATAAAAAAGGTGCTTTGTGAATTAAAGCATATGTTAGTAGCTAATTCCAGAGCTTTTCTACTTTGTAAAGTGATTACGAAGCGAGGGCTCGCGGTGTTGAGAATATTATACGATTTTATCGTGGTAAGTGTGAAACAAATAAAAAAGTCATCAAAATCATCTTGAATGAAGTTTTATAATAGCAACTAGCTGACCCAGCGGACTTCGTACCGCCTTAGTTTTTTTTTGGGTGAGTATGAAAAGTAGCTTTCGTCCTATTCTCAGACCTACTGAACATACACACCAAATTTCATACGAATTGGTCGAGCCGTTTCGGAGGATTTTGGTTACAAACACTGACACGAGAATTTTATATATTAGATTAAGCTCAAGTTTAAGGGCTGTTGTTCCAACGCAAAATGTAATAATAATAATAATATACTTCTCTGCTGATATGATAGGAAAAAAGTGATAGTATGTAAAATAAAAATGACTTTTATATAATAAAATTATTTAATCGTTGCTATTAAATATAATCACCGCTGTTATAGTAGCAACTGTACATTTTGTATTATAATTATTACCTACAATGTTTTTTAAAGTAGGTTATCCAATGTTTTTCATTAAATCCATTTTTTATAAATACGCATTTCATTTACTAGAGTAGTTTATAAAAATTATTGCTTTAGTGACGCGCATTATAGGGTGCCTTTTACCGTTTGAAAAATAAACATTAAGGCCGTTCCTACACCCAGCTCAGCCGTCACTGTCACTCGTGCAACGAGTGAAAGAGAAAGCGCTACGCACAGAACGCCCGATTTAGTTAGTATTTAACGCGTTTTAATTTATATAAAAATACCGTCTAAAAACATGGCATTTATAAAGCTGTCAATGTATGCATATAATGTGGATATTTTTTCTGTTATATTTAGTTTTACACTGTTTAATACAATAAACTGGAGTAAAGTTGGATTAAAGGTCCGAGTTAGAGGTTACTTTATAATTAAATTGTATCGAGCGAAGTTTCGTGAAACGTGTAACGAAAGCTGTCAATGTAAGGATAATATAATCAAATATAACATATGTTTTTTTCATATTTTTAACTTTTAACATTTCTTAAAAAAGTATGATCTTACATGAGCAATTTGACGATGCTGGGTCAGGGAACGGCTTTAAAACAAAGAAAAAGGCTTATCACACCTTAAGTAACGTTACGGCTAATCAGTGATACGGGTGTGCATACTTTTACAAATAGGCAAGACACACCTAGATTATTATTACTAAACATGTATCGATTGTTGCCGCCATTTTGCTTCGAAATATGGAGTATTTTTTTTAGCACTAAGCCCCTCTAAACTAGTGGCAACGCAGAGAAAACTGCCCACGTTAAATCAGTACAGCCAGATAGGCATCGGCACGGATTTTGAGCGGTGACCCTCGACGCGCAGAAGTCAAAATAAGGTCTCATCGGCAGAGGGGCGCGGGAAGCAGCGGGCGCTTTGTCGTGCGCGCACGCTTATTGGCCCTTCAGTCGTAAACATGCGCAGAAATCCCCTCTACTTTTGCTCACCGCTCAAGTTACGTACCGCGACCTATATTAAGCAAGAACTATAGTGAAATAGGATATCACACAATTCCATTGAGAGCCGCCGCGTAAGAATTTGCCGTTAGAGGCCCTTGTGTCGCGTTGGGTGCAGTGTTGCCAATATAGAGGGTTGAAGTAAAGGAGCGCAATCTTTATAGTTCCAAAAGTGGACACCAAATCGGGTAGATTGGGGGCGCTGCGGTCGCCACTCCAGTCAAGCCACCTAGGTGGATAGTCTGCAGTAGCGCCTTCAGATAGCGCTGCTGAAGCGAAAACGGTTGTGAGGAGAGTGTTTTGTTTTGTTGCTTATCAATTCCGCTGGACACTTATTCAACTGTTTCGCCATATAAGATCGCGCTCTCGTCTCTACCCTCCATATTGCCGCTAGCTAGCACCGAGCGCCATATTCGTCGGCGGCATTGCGCTCGCGTCGAAACCCGACTATAAGTGGCTGAGTATCTGCTGCGAGCACGTCGCGATCTTGCCAAGCGCCCCGTCCGTTGTCGCCGTGCCGCTGTCCCGTTTGAGTCGATTGTGGAGAGCGCTGTCGGAGACTATCTTGCTTTGTATAACCAGTTTGTTCGGCGCTTCGACTAGGAGTGTACCCAGCGCTACTAAACCCCTGCGGAGAAGAAAAAAATGGTTACAAAAATGCTAAAATACCTGTTAAATGTTCAGCTAAATGTTATTAGATAGGACTAGCTTATTCCCGCGTGGAATTCGGTTATAGCGTTCTGTGGGAAGTATGTTTTTTTTTTCGAGAAAAAAGTAGCTAATGTCCTTCCCTGGGACTCAAATTGTCTTCATAGCAATCTAAATCGGTCCAGCGGTTGATGCGTGAAGAGGTAACATACAGGCAGTGTTACTTTCGCATTTATAATATTAGTATGGATATTCAGTTTTCAAGTTCTCAAATTGCCCGTAAAGTTGATATATAAAATCCAATTAACTGGTGTAGAGGGAAAAGATCATTTGGTAAGGCTCTGGAACCGATACGAAAGGTGGATTGGAAATTATCTGATATCTTTTGACTTAGCGATACACTTAAGGCTCTGTCCACGTTGCGCGTAAAGCGTGCGTTTAGAAAGAGACAACGTTGTGCGCTAGAGCGAGAGGAGCGTGGCCTTCCTTTCTCTAGCGCATAGTTTTGTCCGATTCGGAAATCCCGAACGCATACCCTCCATACAAAATGTATGGACCTACCACACTCACGCAGTAATTTTCCGTTCGGAATTCCGAATTGTGTGGCAAGTCTATACATTTAGTATGGCGGGCATGCATGGCAGGCATGTGGACAGGGTCTTAAAGACTGGACTTGCGAATGTTGCGACTTAGATGTATGTACAGTTGTTGTAGGTACCTGAAGTAGGCTTCGTGGTCTGTCAGCGAGGCGAGCAGGGGCACGAGGCAGCCGGCCAGGTCGGCCGCGTCGGCCTGCTGGGCCAGCGCCACGCTGAGGTTCA
>OZ020276.1:12240092-12342693 GCA_963971205.1 Aethes cnicana
CCTTTGTACTTCGAGAGACTGCGACTGACACTTCGAAGCGGTGTCAAATGAACCGACCCAAAGCTATGCTATATTATAGTGAACTTTAAAAAAATATCGGTTACAGTTTCCGAACTTTACTAATACGAGGCCAACTCTGCATGCAGTCTTCGAGATTTACACCAAAAACACATAATTAGAGATAATCTACCTACTATAGGAAGTCCCGCGCATCCACAGTTCAAAAAACTTCAAAGTATTTAAAAAGCACCACCAAGACTCTCAACGCATGTGTGCGTGCTCAGACAGCCATCAACTATGCATTGAGAGTGGTGGTGCTTTTTAAATAATAATAAATAAAGTGAAGCGTTTTGAAATGAGAAGGCACGGTACTTCTTATAGTAGATTATCTCTACGTGCTAACAAATTTTTAAGAGTGCCTTCCTGTTTCATGGATCCCATCATGAAAACTGAACCAAAATAAGGAATCAACTTTGAACAACCATCTTTCGAATGATAAAACAACAATAATCCATATCGGTTCACGTTTACTATTCATTTTCGGTGAACATACATATTTAAAAAAAAAAACAAGATTTCTACGAATCTTTTCCTATTTTTTTTCAAGTCAGTCAAAACGTCCATAAACAAACTCACCCGTTGCTCGAAGCAGGCAATGTGTCCAATTTGGCATTTGTAATTATGAAGTTCGCCACTTGCTCCAAGTATACTTGAGGTAAATCGTGTCTGGAAATAAATTACAATAAAATTAATGACTATAATGTAATTTCAAATTTTTCGATTACTGACTGACTAACAGAGAACGCCAAGCTGAAATTTGGCATGTAGGTTCCTTGAGCAGTGTAGACTAAGTAAATGGGGAGCACTAAGATAGGATTTCCCAGAATTCCCATGGGAACGGGAAAAAATGGGGTTAATATACCGACGAAGTAAAACATACATAATTACTGGCACAGAGGCATTCCATCTTAGGCCTCAGGGTAGGCAACGCATGGGCGTGTCCATGGGTCGCAACGACCGCTTACCATCAGGTGGCCTGTGTGCCCAAGTATGCCTAGCAGAGTACATAAAAAATATACAGTTAATCGCAGGCAGTGTGAACAGCCAGCGATGATCGATAAATATACGTGTCTCTTTTACGATCTACTTGTGTTCGTTTCATGCGCGAGAAAATAGTCGACGGCTAATCGCTTTCTCGCACTTGGTGGCACTCACTAGCACCATAGAGAAAATGATACAAGAAGAGTGGCAGAGCCCATAGTGCGTGCTCCGAAACCCGGGTTAACACTAGATCGACATCTAGCGTCCAGTGGCTGAACCCCGATTACGCGACCGTTTAGCAGTTGCTCCGCTACTTGAAGCTAGATGGCGAGTTGATTTGGACGTTCTCTGACAATTATAGTAGTTGGAGTTGTTAGTTCGAATACACGTTATAATAAATTCACGACACCCTCTGCCGTAAAGTGGGATTTTCTGCTACGCGGGGAGAAAATCTCACTTCCTGGCCAAGGCAAGACGTAAAACTTTTGACAAACCACGGGCGGTAATTCGTAAAGCCCCAGATCGCATATTTATGGCCCTTACCTTCGGTTCGGGCCACAAACACCTGCGATCTAGGACATTAACGAATTCACCGCCCTAGGTCTGTAATGTACTATTAATCGGTTGGTTAGTTGTTGACATTACCTGTGTATGAAGGCCTGCGCGGCAGTCCAGGGGTCCTCATCCTTGTTAAACGGCAGCTTGATGGGCGGCGCGCCGTCCTTGATATCCACGCTGAACACGAAATCGTACTCCTAAAGAACAAAATACTATTAAATAGGTACACTAATCATAAAACGTCCACAATAGTAGATTGTATGACTAGGGAGCAAAATGGTACATTTTACCGCGGGTGACGGATTGAATACAGAGCGAAGCGAAAGATTCCAAAATAGAATTCCGAGCAGAGCGAAAGATTCTTAAGTGGAATCTTGAACTAGCGAGGGATTCAAAATATGTCACCCAAGGTGTAATTTTTTTTACAGTTTTGTGTACTCTTCTAGCCAGAACTCTTAAAACCAGGTGCAGCAGGGAGAAAAATCGGAATTTGCTCCCTGTAAACGTGCGACAAATGACCTTTTTAGAATTGGAGGAGTGAAAACACAATTTATCCGGGCGGGAACGGAGTAAGAACACTACATAAACTACATTCTTGTATCCTGAACGGCATTGTAACATGTTAGATATGCTGACTTTTGTAAATGGCTCTCCAATTTATTGGAAAAGTAGAATTTAGTGATTCTTGATGAAACTCTCAACCAGGGAGTTGCTCAATGGCCGTCGTCCAAGATTGTTGACGTTTTTTTGAGCTTCCCCATTTTTACTTGATTTATCTTTTATACCGTACATTTATCATCATTACCGTACATTGCTCGGCCTGTAGGCCAATTACTTGACATTGGCGAAATTGTCTTGCACATAGACAGAAGCCATTATTTAAAGTAGTACGTCCCCGCTCTCCTCTCGGCTCGTCTGTCCGTCCTACCTTCCCCTGGAACATTGTCTTGCCATTGGCCGATTGGAGGCCATACGTCCCCGCTCTCCTCTCGGCTCGTCTGTCCGTCCTACCTTCCCCTGGAACATTGTCTTGCCATTGGCCGATTGGAGGCCATACGTCCCCGCTCTCCTCTCGGCTCGTCTGTCCGTCCTACCTTCCCCTGGAACATTGTCTTGCCATTGGCCGATTGGAGGCCATACGTCCCCGCTCTCCTCTCGGCTTGTCTGTGCGTCCTACCTTCCCCTGGAACATGGTCTTGCCGTCGGCGGGCGGGTTGGCGCCCATGACGTCCCCGATCTCCTCCCAGGCCCCATTGGCGGCGCGCCACGCGTAGCACTTGACGTTCGTCCCTCGCCGGACCAACTTCGTCTGTCCGTCCGTCTTTCCCGGCTCTAGTAACACTTCTGGGCCGGGTAATCTGCGAATAAAATGTACAGTGTGGTTTCAGCCGAGAGTCCGCGAATGAATGATAAAGATAAGTCGTTATTAATGGGATAACTTAGAAGTGTATGTATTAATCACTGAGATTTTCAGTGAACGAAAACATCGTTAGAAAACCTACACGCGTCAGCGTTGTATGTGAAGTTCCTAATCAGCATTGGGCTCGCGATGGTACTAGCCCAAACCCTCTCGTGATGAGAGGAGATCTGAGCGGTGACCCCATGAGAAGCTAATCAGTACAGTACAGTCTGGAGCGAGTAGTGTCAACTTCGAAACAAACATTGAGCTTAAAGACGTGAGCCAAAGGTAGTTTTCGTTCACAATTCAAAAACTTGCCCAAATTTCAACGATAAGCTTGTTTTGTCTTTATCTATTGTTATAAGGTTAATTAAATAGAGATACAAGGTTTTTAGGCCCCTCACCTCCGCTGACCCTGGCCAAAAATATGGTCACAGAAGTAGTTCCAGTTATTAGTTACTCCTTCTATGAGTGGCCCTCATTGATATAATGATCAAGGACGAACGCCATTCGGACTTTTTATATCAAAAACAAACAAAGCCTCACTCGGATAACTTGAACCCGCCGATTTCCTGCTGCGAGGCGGCCTGTATCTTCTGGACTTCTTCGTCGAATATCTTCAGCGTCGCCTCGTCGGCGTAGCGCGCCGGATCTTTCGTAAACACACGCACTATGCCGTCACTCGAACCTGGGAATGGGTAAAACAATTCTTGTTGTTGAATTTTTCCATATATAGATGCATTGGATTTTTCCGAAAGGGCCGTCACAATGGTCGAGGTGATACATATTATAGCCCCACCAAACCCCCAATCCATACTAATATTATAAATGCGAAAGTAAATCCGTCTGTCAGTCTCTCCGTTACCCCTTCACGATTAACGCGCACGCGGTTTTTTGAGTATCCATATTATTCTACTGTATTATTAAGCAATAAGTTGGCAAAAATTGATATAACGAGCGTCATCTGTGCAAGCCCGTCCTGTCACTGTTTCACACTATGCAACAAATTGGCTGATTCGTTAACCAATTATGAAGGAGGAGTGACGAACTGGTGAAGATCGAGTGGATATGATGGATACGATTATCTTTCAACGGACATGAGCCCACTGTTGGGCCGCTACAGCCGGCCAGTACCTGTGACCACGTCCCCATTGTCCAGGCAGGCCACGCTCCACACAGAGTGGGCGGGCAGACGCAGCTCGCGGCAGGCCCCGGCGGCCCACAGCCTCACGGCGCCGTCCTCGCCGCTCGACGCCCAGCCGCCGCCCGGGCTCGGGCTGATACTGGCAACATTTATTTCATTAATGAAGCCAATTTCAGATCATGATATTAGTGGCACGCCAGTATATGTATACTGCTATCCCAATGGGTCAAGGTGTATCCATAAGGATCCTAAAACCGCAAGATAAGACATGCATTGCTGGTTTTGGTAGAGAGTTATCTCAAAACCAGCAACATAAAAACGTTGCTGGTCACAGTGATGTCACTAATTTTATAATGTAAATTTTGCTGAATGACTGCCTTGTCATTTGCAACAGCAGATGTCTATTTGGGGACTGCAACACAGTTACTGACACGAACACAACGAGACTGCTTACAATATTGGGAAATTAATATTTATAAAGTACTGTAAGTGTATAACACAGGTTAAAAATACTACTACTACTACTACTGCAGCCTATTTGCGTCCCACCGCTGGGCACAGGCCTCCTCATCACGAGAGGGTTTGGGCTAAAGTCCCCACGCGGGCCCAGTGCGGATTGGGGACTTCACACACATCTTTGAATTACTTCGCAGATGCGTGCAAGTTTCCTCACGATGTTTTCCTTCACCGAAAAGCTCTGTGGTAAATTCAAATTGAATTTCGCACATTAAGTAAACTTAGAGGTGCGAGCCGGAATCGAACCCCCGACCCTCTGCATGAGAGGCGGTAGGTCGAACCACTAGGCCACCACGGCTACAAAACGGTCAACAATACTGGCATATTTAAAAACACTAATCCTAGAGAAATATAACCTTTAAAATCTGCAACTCTAGGCTTCGTAGGTATGCTGATGACTACATCAAAATTTGGATTATATACTTAGAACAGTTGAGGAGCTGGTAATATGGACATAAAGCTGGGATTATCTTGAAAATTATGACTGAAGTGTACATGCTTACCTGTAGATATAATTAGAATGTCCATAGAAAGTGTTAATACAGTCCCCTTTATTAGCCCATAGCCTGATGGAGGCATCATTGGAGCAGCTAAGAAAAGATTCGTGACTGGCTATTGCCAAACCTCGTACACAATCTGTGTGACCTGAAATGTAGACCACAAATTCTGCTACATAAAATGTTACAAGTACAGCATGACAAAATAAAACTCTTATATATGAAAATAAAAACTCTTATATAAAAAAATAAAAATAAACTCTTATATAAGATCAAAGACTAGACAATGGCGGTGGGCAGGGCACATGATAAGGGGCAAAGAAAAATGAAGTCAAATTGTAACAAAATGGTACCCAATAGAAGGTTACAGAACAAGGGGCAGACCCAACTGACGATGGGATCATGACATCAGACGAACCGCAGGAGTGATGTGGAACAGAGTGGCAATAGACAGACAAGAATGGAAGAGGTTGGAGGAGGCCCTTGCCAACTGGCAAACTGACGACCAGAAGATAAAAAGATGGCAAATCCAAGACCACAAATGACGTCAGAAATGAGGCTATTCAGATTCAGACAGCACAACACATCTTGGAAGGCATGTGAATTAAGCAATAATAGACTCTGCATCAACAACTTAAGTGATAAGTAACACAAAAGTACAATATCCGTGTTAAAGATGTTAAATCAAAGGCACTCTAACAGCACCATGTCGCATTTATGACTTATGCTAACATTTAAATCTTTGCATTAAACAATTAAACTAATTCATGTACCTGTGAGTGTACTAATTAAATCTCCATCCTTTTTCCATAGCTTGACAGACTTGTCAGCGGAGGCAGTGGCGTAGGTGCCATTCCCAAGTTCCAGAACCGCCCAGACTGCAGCCTGATGACCTCTGAGGGTCTTTGGTGTAGCGTATGGATTGTTCACATTCCACACCTTTGCTGTATTGTCCCAACTTGAACTGTAATATATTAGTATAAAGTATAAAATCAATGTTACAAAGCAATGTCTATAAATTATAAATTTTAAACCCAACTGCATTAAAAATCAAAATAAAAAATAATTTTAAATAGATCCTTAACCCTAAAAATGCTGTAGCAGTGACCATCGTGATATTGTAGTTACCAAATAATGTTGACCAAAGTTCCTCATCATACAGGTCTGTCTGTTTGCAATAAACTCAAAAAATAGTAACCAAATTTTCATGTGGTTTTCACTACATAATATGTCGTTCCTTATTTGTCGTTCTACTACCCGTGCGTAGCCGTCGCGAGGGAGTGTTATAATAAAATCCTACAAGCAACAAACCTTAAAAGGATGCCTGGATCAGAGCCAGGTGAAACACTGCATACAGCGTTCTCATGGCCCTCCAAAGTGAGCATGACACTGCCATCTTGGAGATTGTAGGCCAGCACAGTGTTGTCGTTACTGCCCGAGATAACTACGCCCTCCGGGAACGCCTCGCAAGGGGGCAACCAACAAATGCAAGACACAAAGTTCTTGTGACCTTTGTAAGTGACCACATTTACAAAATCCTTCACCCTGAATAAAAAATAGAAGGATTATTAATCTTAATCGAATTCCATTCAATATTTTCAGGAAATGTAATCGTTTTGGGAACACACTAACCCTTCAGGATGCCACAGCTTCGCGGTCCGATCGCGGGATGCGGATAATATACAGCCCTCTTTGGCCTTTGCAACACATCGCACATCTAAAGAGTGTCCGCATAAAACTGCACTTAACTTATATTCAGGTAAAGCCATTGCAATAAGCAAATATTTTCAATGTTACTTCCGATCGTGACAATCGGAAACAATAGCGGTGAGTGAGAAGTTGTCATGTCATTTGGATGTCAACAGTTTTACACGGTTGTAGTCACTTGAAAAAACGCGTTTCAAAACACCGAATGTCGCCGACGCGACACCGAATCAGTTGAGTTCCATTTGGTTGTTGGTTGATAGTGGTATAGTGGTGCAATGGTGGGGCGCTTAATGTGTAATGTTCAAACTTCAAAACGACATTCACGAGCACGAGCGTGCGAAAAATAGGTTGTTTTTAATTTAAACGCGCTTGTGAATGTGTTCCGCCGATCCGACGACGGTGGGTCAGCAGTGAGTACGAGCACGTGAACGTGCTCGTGAATGTCCTTTTAAATTCCAAGCATGTAAACGTATCATTAGATGGATACGTCCATTTTAAATTTGAACGCAGCCATTTAGTACTGACAGATGGCATGACAGAAATAATGGCGGGATATATGAGCTCGCGTTTGGTCTGCCAATCATTTTAAAAACGAACGATAACGTTTATTGGCAGTTTTTTGCCTATCAACAAGTTTTTTGAAGTTATTATTACATGCAACAGAAGCTGATTATTGAATATTTTGTTCAGTATCACTATATTTCATTTATGAAAAGTAAAGTTTATATGTTTTCAATTAACGAAGAGATGTCATCCCAGCTCAACATTATTTTAAAAACCAAGTAAAGGTGGTTTTCTTTAAAGACCTATCGTATTACTTCTTATTATTCTATAGGTTTTCATGGAAAGCATGATCGTCTAAACTAAATGTTTATTTGCGGCGCCTAGCATTTTGTACGAGCGATTACACATACCTAGTACTTATACATACGTAGTGCAAAGATGGCGTCGACGGTGTGTGTTTCTCGGTGCCGACTTTTAGCAAAATTAGAAATAAATCGTGGTTTGTGTTTGTCGCCGCTATTTAGGGATTTGTGTAATAACAGGGTAAGCGATTATTGTTCTAATGTAGTTTTAATTTTTTTTACAGATGTTTTACATACAGTTTTCTGAAGTATTCCTTTGAAAGACCGATTCATTATGCACGTGTAGTATATTTAGATATATGAATACAGTATACCTATGCTACAATTCAAAAGCAGCTGTGGAACGTTGGATAATCTGTACTATTTTTTTCGACTTATCATCATTTACTTTGGAAGTTTGACCAAAATATGTGTGCCAAGTGGATGTTATTTTATTGTTATTGGTTTTGAATAATCATATATACCTACAGCTAACACAATTCTAGATTAGGAAACAAGTGCAAATTACTAGTTATAAGTAAAGTAATACACATGTATTAAATTAAGAGGTTGAAATGATGCAATTTCTTAATAAACAAAGGCATTGGAATTTATAAATTACTTACTACAAAGAAAAGTTAACGAGAGACCTAATTAGTGCGGCTCATCGTGGAGGACAACTTAATACTGATAAACTGGTCATGTTAACTTTTTGATGATAGTGCTCAAACATTCTGTTCACACAGATATGATTAACCAGACAAAATATTTGACTTAACATTTTGACTTGCTCCTGCCACTTAAAATGACTCTGTTTTAAAATAATAGTAATAGCCAAAATTTTAACTAAAAACTAGTTGATAAAGTCACACATTTTAGTTTAATTTAGTTTAATTAATTAATTTTATAAAGTCCTTGGCGTTCCTTAATTTTCAAATAAGTATGTGTAACTTCTTCAGTTAGCCTCCACTTTCTTTAAAGATAAAAATGTAGAAAAAGAATTAAAACAATGATTATTAATGGAAGATATTTCCTGAACTCTCTTTCGCACAAAAAAAAAGTAGTGTATTCCGGGAAAGAAGGTCTAAACTCATCTGTTTTGCAAAATGAAAATAAATGCACCTTTTTGTTGTAGGTATTTTATTTTGACATTCAAAATAAGTTAATTTTTTATATATTGAGTTTATTTCAAAGATATATTCAGTATGAGAAAACTGATATTAAGAAATTCAATCCCGGATCCACCAATCCCATACATATTTGAATTATAAGCAAACTGGGTGCATTCATGGATGGAAAGAATTGTTAGACTTGTATATTTCTAGATGCTAGATGGTCAATTTATTCAGGTGCATGTCATTTAGAATTTCTTTATTATCTTAAAGTTAACTACATTGTGGCAACAACGTCTATTTAATTAATTCTTTGCATGTTGCACAGGGAACGATTTTTAGAGTTCAATGACTGCTTAACTTGTCTCCAAAACTGACCTTGGTGTTACTCACTTGCATTCATATAGGTAATATGCTTACATATTGTACCATATTACCTATATGAATGCAAGTGAGTAACACTGTTGTTATGCACTTGGGCCAATAAGTACCTACATATTCAGCCAGTGCAAAAAAAATAAAAATGGGTCTCAATATTGGACAAGACAAACATGTTCTTCATACAAATTATACTTATTAAACATTTGTTTAGATAGGTATCTTTCCTTATAAATTAAGACATCCTCATCATTTCATTTCATTTCATTTAAACACCTGCTCCTTGTTTAGAAAAATGAAATAAATTATTAATATTAAGTTAAGTTACTTAATGTAATCTAGGTATCTGACACCCCTATTAATTGTTTAGATATGAGTATGCATGTTATCATTATCATCGCGGTTTTATCGCGTCGTTTTCTTTTATACGCGTAACTGACCAAAACATACAAGCTGTATACAAATCACGATAACCTTATCACATTTTATATGAGTTCTGTTCAAATATTAACTTAACTGCCATTTAATTAGCTTATCCAGTCCCGAAACTAGAAACGTCGGTTCATTGAACCAAAAGGCGAGTGTTAACCTTCGACAGTTGAAATCGTTTTGTTCTAGTTACTTAACATATTCGCTAGTTGCTAAATAGATAAGGATCTCACGCAAGTTTCCCAATATGGGGTGTTAAATCCGTGAATGCTGTTAATTTGACAGGATAATCTAAATAAAATTATATTTTATGGCGAAAATTTTGCGGGTTCCGTCTTTGTAAAAGTATACAGAACATGTTCTCAAAAGAAACGGTAAAAGAATAAATTTAATCAAAAAAATAGTAATCATTATATACAAACCGTTATAATTTGTTTAATTTCTGGTATATTATGTTAATTAAGGCCGTTCCTATACCCAGCTCAGCCGTCACTGCCACTCGTGCAAGGAGTGAAAGAAAAAGCGCTACGCACAGTACGCCCGATTTAGTTAGTATTTAACGCGTTTTAGTTTCTATTAAAATACCGTCTAAAACATGGCATTTATAAAGCTGTCAATGTATGCATATAATATGTATAATTTTTCTGTTATATTTAGTTTTACACTGTTTAATATACTAAACTGAAGCAAAGTTGGATTAAAGGCCTGAGTTAGAGGTTACTTTAGAATTAAATTGTATCGAGCGAAGTTTCGTGAAATATGTAACAAGCTGTCAATATATGGATGATATAATCATATATAACATGTTTTTTTCATATTTTTAACTTTTAACATTTATTAGAAAAGTATGATCTTAAATGAGCAATTTGACGATGCTGGGTCAGGGCGTTCGGCCTTAATACTCTTTCATTGCAAGAGATAATAAAGAACTCACTTGGTTCAATTCGAATTCTGCATGATCAACAAATTATCTATTAAAGTTTTACGATCTTTTTATTATTGAACCTATCATATCATCACGCAATGTGATCATTTCTAAGACATGAATTGGAAGCGCATATCACTAGGTACCTATAAAGGTTTATCTCCAAGTGCACAGTTACGGTTAACGACATTTATTATCATATAAAAAGTTACAAAACAATGTCTATAAATCCTTTAATAGCTGTGTGACAATGAACTTCGATTTCGATCAATAAGTAGTACAGTTTGCCGTCGTTACTATTCAGGCTATAGGTACTTCTACCTTTCCGCACTTAAACTAAAGCGAATTTCATTTTACGACTGCAACTCATTTTCGTTAAGAGATTTTTCGAGAAGAGTTTATACGAGTATCTATGTACTAACTTATGTTACGACGACCTATATCATTTAATGGATTCTAACGCGGTTAGTTGCAATGCAAATGACGATGTGAATGATTGTAGATAAATCGTTCTTAATGATAGTATTTATGTCCACTCAGGAGTCATGGTGTCGGCGGTGGCGGCCTTCCCGCCGCTCATTCTTCACAAGCGTATGCGCACACGGATCCAAATCTCCATCAAAAGTCGACCACGAAAAATCTGAAGGTAAAGTTCTCGTGCGGCTACCATCAAATGCCATCACGATAAATAAAACATCCAGAAACTAGTCAAATTTTATATTAATACAAAGAAACCATCACCAAGACTACGGCGTTCTTCAATTCGAAATGTTGCATAAAATTTTACATATCATAATATGCTAATACACTATATTACATACATGTACTAAGCTAGTTAACTATGTGCTACATTACAAGCAATAATTTAATAGCATTAAATGAAAACAGATCACAATTTATAAAAGCAAAAGCTTAAAAAATAAAGATTTATTATTTCAATGACTTATTGCTATTTAAACTATCGTAACAGGATTCTAAGACTTCGAATTCTTCGAACACCATCTCTCCGAATTTTCCTGGCGTCACTTTACTTTGCTCTAAGTTCTCGTTAACGTAGTAGTACTTCTTTTCGAAACTGTGCGGGTCTGTTTGCTTTGTGTCAATCTGTAGCACATTTCCAGTTTCGGTTGGCTCAGTTTCTGGTTTTTCTTCTTTCTTGTTTGCAGTCGATTGGATATTTTGCTGTACATGAACAACACTCTTCTTCAAGATACCTTCACTCAATTTATTTATCGATGAGGCTTTGATTTTTATTTCGTCGTTGTCTTTTTTTTCAAACGGCGTCTTAGCGATACCTTTGTTGTAGCTCTCGAGTCGGCATATTTTATTTTTAACGGAGTTCTCATCGTCGGTCAGTAGCGGAGGGTCGTCGGTCCTCTGCTGCCTGTTAGGTGATCTGTACCTGAAGCGAGGATTTTTATTCTCATCGGTGCCTGTCAATTCAAGTCTACTACTGCAACTGTTAGATTTTACAAGCTTAAATTTAAACCCAGGTAATCCTTCCGCGCGTTTGTTTTTCTCAGTGTCTGGATTACCCGAATCGGATGATGCATTAGAACTTATCTTTTCTTGAATTATTTGTTTGTGTTTATCGGCCACCAGGCAGGAGCATTTGTCTCCCCGGCATTTAGACTGACATGAATAACAGTCACGGCTACAATTTTTCTGCAGTCCCTTTATTTCTTCCATTATAGCTTTAGTCATAGGACTCACTGTAGAACCAGGTTTTGAGTTTAATACTTTTCCTCCATAGTAAGTAACAGTAGTACCACATTCTCGTATCTTTTTCATAATATCTGGACTAACGTACTGACTTTCGCAACAGAAGTCGTGACTTACGGAATCACAGAGATATTCGTCATTGGAACTGTACACGTTATCTTTCAAATTCTTATTTGGATACGGACTCAGACCATCGGTTTCATAGTCGTTGTTTGAACTCAGGTCTCCACTGGATACTCCACTGGAAAGACTAGCGTTATCCCATTTCTTGTTTCCAAAGTTCGTGTCTATAGTCAATTGACGTATTACTTTTTTCCTTCCCCCAATTTTGATCCCCTTTGATTCTTCATTGAGATTACGATACGATGTAGCTCGTCTTGTTAAACCAATAGTTTCTTCAACCAGAGGTGGGTCTCGTGCCATTGTCATTGGGCTTTTCATTTTAAGTGTGTCCTCGAACAGATTGCGTACTTTTTTGACAGTATCTGGGTTCGGTAATTCCTCTTCTATGATTTCCTTGTTTACTCTGATAGGATGATAAAAAAAATGTCGGCGAATAGCATTTTTGGATCTGTCCACATGACTTGTTAAATTTTCGTTTTTCTTTAACAAATTTGGTGGAATTTTACGAGTGTCGTGATTGTTATTATTACGCGGTGTTGGTTCTACTTTAGTTCTTACAGGTTCAATTATAACGATGTTGTTGTTGACAAGTAATTCCTGGAAGCTGTAATCTTGTAAGTACTGTAATAATCCGTCAAATTGCGCTTCTTTCCTGTAGTTAGCAATCATGCTGTTTTTAAACAGTTCCGATTTCATGACTTTATATCGCACGTGATCAAATTCATCACATTGGGGATCAAAACCTTTCGCTTTTATAAGAGTCGCTTGAGTCTTCTGATTTTGATTATCGTCACTGCTTAACTCTACAATTTCGATTTCTGGAGTGTCTCTACATAATTCTAATTCCGATTTCTTATTTCCCATGTTGGGTTTTGGTTTTTCATAAATATTGTTTTCACAGTCCTTGATAATTTTCTTCACAGCAGTTTCTTCGATTTCGGAGTCACTTTTCACTTTTTCTGATTCATCTTTCCATAGCTGTAGCTTAGTTTGACTCATTTTGCGTACACTATCTACGATTTTCACGCTTTCTAAAGACTTTATAATATTACCTACAGATATATCCATGGAATTATCGGGTTCATCTTTATTTTCTTTTACAGTATTTGTAAATGTTTCTTCCGAATGTTCGTTTGTTTTTAGTTTACACTCTGTTCTTCCATTGTCTTTTGTTTCTGGAGATTTGTCAATTAATTTCGACCAATAGTTTTTTACTGAATGCAACTTTTCTTGGTATTCGATATCAGTTTTGATAGCATTATTCAGCTTATCTTTGTCATTATTATCAATCTTGGATTCTTTTAACTCCTCCTTTACTTCAGAATTTGTCCCTGACCTTGGCGTGATCGTAACAGAACCTTTAGTTTCAGTCGCGTCATCTTTGAGTGATTCTTTGGGTTTTTTATTTTTGGAATCAGTTACTTGTAAAACTTGGGGACGTGTCATTGTAATGTTTTGTTTATTAATTGGCAGGTTTTGTTTCTCAGCGCTTTCTTTATTGTCTTTTATTATCAGTCTAGGTGGCGGTTTTTCAAATTTATACTGTCCGTCCGATTTTTTTTCACATCTGTCTTTTTCAAGTTTTGGAACGGTGGTCTTTACGACTTTGTTGAGTTTTATTGTTATAAATGGATCTTTTGGAATCCAGTAACTTGAATTATCTACGGATCCTCGTTTGATTTTATTCTCCTCGATTTTATCTCGTATGACTACGTGAGATGGTTTAGTACTCTCTGGATTAGGAAGAGGATCTTGAATAGATGTGCTTAAAGGGGCTTTTACTTCTTGTTTTATAGTTGTCGTAGTTTCTTTAGTTTCTTGAGTGAGAGGGGGATCTATAACGATGGTTTGATGACCACTCAAAGGTACAATAGCAATGTTTGATTCAGCTGTAGTTTTGAATGATTGAACTCTAGACAACAATGGTGTGCTGTTGCTTTCTACGTTAACTGTCGTTCTAGCAGATGAGTTACAAGGTTTAATCAGAGTTCTTTCGACTGTACTTGGGCTTGGTAAGCGATGAAAATCATCCTCAGTAGGATCGCGTTGGCGTAAAGAATAGTGTTTGCGGATTCCTCGTTTAACTGCTTTATCTTGGACAGATTTGTTAATGTTATCATGTGAAAATGATTTTGCTATATTTCCTGGTTTGTAGGTTGAATTTGAGCTTATTTTTAAGCTTTCCGATTTACTAATTACTTTATTGTTGCGTATAGTTCCCTCGATTTCATTTATTTCCCTTTCGTTTTGATGAGAATCCGAACGGAAGTAGATGTCTTTTTCGTCTGCGTTAGAACTGTCTATAGTTATAATAGACTTCAGGTCGTCTTCAAGCTTAGCGAAACTTTGTATTATATGTGGTTCTCTAAAGTCTGATAAGTAAACACTCGTATTCGATTGAAAGTTGTTATTGCTTGTTACGTTTGATTTATTTAACTGACCGTAGTTCTCGTTACCTTTTGTTGATAATATTTCTCGGAAATGCGTTTGCGCTATTTCATATGTATTTTCGCAAGGTATATCTTCTTGGTCTTGTTCTCTTAGTTGAGCATCTATTCGTTCTGATTTCCTCAAGCATTTACTTATATTTATGTCAGGTAATGAATAATATTGATTTTCTATTAATGTTGTTACAAAGGGTTCAGTGGTTATATTTTTTGATGATGTGCAATGACTTCTAGTTGAATAGTTGTCGCTATCGATGTACGTGTTAGTTACATAAACATCATTGGTTGATTTCTTGTGTATTTCATTAAATACGTTACTTTTGTTGCTTAGAAAAGAGTCCCGCCGAATGTCAGCAAACGTTCTCTTTTTGCTTACTTTTGTATAAATAGGGTCACTTTCAGTGTTGTTGTTTTCTGAGTTAATGGTATGCGACGCTACAGATATATTTTCTTTGAATTGTGACTCGCAGTATTCATCAATCTTTTCAGCGAGAGAGTTTGCTAAATATTCCAATTTGTGGGATTTATCTGTTGAAGAAGCTATGGATATTGATATATACGAGGTTATGCTATCTGGTGGACTCGATATAGTGCCGTCGTTCTCTGATACTACTGACTGGGATTCCGCGTCTTTTATTTTATCTTTGGCTTGGAAGTCTATATTTTCTAATGCTCCATTGACTTTTTGACTTCCTTTACTTTTTAATGAAATCTCATCATAAGAGTCTACGTCTGCATTTACTTGCTCAGGCTCAACCGATTCTTTCTTATCTTTATCACTTTGTATGATGGATAGGCTGTCGTTCGTAAAGGATTTAGGGGTGTTATTTTTAGATCGGTCTCGATCTTCTTGGTCTGTATCGTGATCTGTTATGTAAAGCGGCTTGTTGCAATCCGGGGTCACAACAGATCTCTCACTCTCCGGAGAGCTGTCTTTGTAATTCTTAAGGTGTGCTTCAAAATTATAATGTTTCCTTACGTAATTTGAATCCAAGCTGTCGATCTCGCTTGGGTTACGAGAATGTCCAATACTGTCTTCGGAGAGATTGGTTGGTTTCAAGTCGTCGTTCAAGTTCGGCCAACTTCCACTGATGGATCTAGAATGGTGACTCTCGTTTCGTGAAACAGCGTCTTCTTTTTCTGACTTTCGATCAGTATTGTCAGTCTGGTTGTCGCTTTCTCTCTGACCGTTTATTGCTCCAAAACAAGACGCAGTGCTGTCTATGTAAATACCTTCTAAAACCTCTTCCTTTGTTTGATATTTAGCGCGGCCAGGTAATCTGAAAAAAGATAATAATATTTTGTTATTAAGACTAAAATGTGTTTTTTTTGTGGAATACTTGTTCTTTTTAGAATAGTAAGGACTTACTGTGAGCGGAAAACTCACTTAATGAGTATGTTCGAAAGACTCAAAATAAACTATAAAAATAACATCAAACAAAGCTATTGTTTAAAGATAAACTTAAAATGTGGAAGATTGGCAAATTTTGATGAGATTAGATAGACATGGACTGCAGACTGCACTGTGACCAGGTGTGGGACCTTATAGTTACCTATAGTAGTAATGATCATGCATATTAAGGTAATATATAATTACCTATATCGAATACAGATAGCGGGAACTATGCGGGTTAAAAAGTAGCCTATGTCCTTTCCCGGGACCCCAACTACCATGCCAAATTTCATATCAATCAGTGCAGCGGTTGAAGCGTGAAGAGGTAACAGACAGACAGACACACAGACAGATAAGAGTTACTTTCGCATTTATAATATTAATATGGATATGGATTACCTGTCTTTGAAGCAAGGCTTATCAAATAAGCGGGCTCTAGGTATGAGCTGGGACCGCTTACTTTTCGCGTGGTTTTGTATTTGTAGATCAGTAAAAGTCTCTTCTCTGATAACTGCTAAACTTCGGCTTCGACGTAAATTAGAACCTTCAGATTCCTTGTGCTTACACAACCTTCCGTAACTGCCATTAAATTCAGTGTCTGAATTGGAAAATCTTTTTTGTAACAGCTCGTCTGCCGCTTTAGATCGCGTCAGATGTTGATAAAATTCGTCTTGTGGCAATTGCACAGGAAGTTTGTAGTATTCGGCCAATTTACTTTGGTATTTTTCGTGTTTCTTGCTTTTGTTTTCGCAAATGTCCTTGTCTTTGTCTTTCTCTTTAGATTTTGAAAGCTTCCGTTTTTTGGGACGTTCTTCTTGGCTCTTCTTGGATTCCAGCGAATTTCGTCTCCGATCAAACTCCAAGGTCTCTGTAGGGTTTTCGAAGTACTGTATGTCTCCGACGGTGTTTGCTGCGGATTTGTGTTCCTCCTGGTTCGATTTCCTTTCGACAAGTTCTCGAAGGCGGCTTCTTGTGGAGCTGGTGTTGGACGTGACGCTTTCAGGTCGTTTGTGAGGATACTCCAAATTAGACGAAGAGCGCCTGAATAGGCTTGTCTTAATCGATCCGAAGTCGCCTTCGTCGTGACAAGAAGCCGCTGAGAAGTTCTGTGTCCTTATGCGGTCAACGTGATTCTGGCTAGAATACGACGCGACCGAGTCCACTGAATGCCTGAAACGCAAAACACAAATAGATTAGATTATGGTTGTCTTCCACGGTGTAAAGCTGAGATAACTGTGTTTGCTCAAGATATTCTGGCTTGGTTTACTTGACTCATAGTCGTTTAAGATGACGTCAAGTCTAATATTGAGTTAGGGCGGCATTGTGTGCTGAATATCAGGTTTTCGTGGATTTATAACATAAGGACAACAAAAGCTCTAGGGTCTTAGTATAGGAATTTCTGGATAGCAATTCTGACTTTACTTATATCGTGTCTGTGAACATTTTTTGGCGAACGGCCAGTGCTGTGCTGTGCAGTATGACAACAACAGGCTAGTAGAGTTTATCTTGTTCTACTCGATTATCGATGCAAAAAGTTGTAAATCAATATCGAATACGATTGTCCTTATAAATAAGGCTCTTAAAAAATTATCATTGCAGAAAAAAAAACACACATTATTAGTCCATGTTGACGGTTGTTTATTCCTATACATAATTTTATTTGAATTTTGGCCGTACTTAATGTACCTAATGTTCGCAGCATGTCCATATAAATAATGTAGTGGGTACTGAGATATGTACATTCACAAACAGCTATTAAATTTAATGGTGTCTCGCTGCTCACACTTTCGTAGTAAAATATATACCTAATAATTCTAGGCTGTACGTAAGTATTCATCAGATATGTGAAAATCGTTAGATATTATTATTACTAATGTTGCTATTGAAATATGACTAAAATTTTCCATAAAATATTATTGATCGTTAAAAATGCAGCTAAGTATTTGAACAAAATCCGCATTGCCTAGGTTACTTTGGGTCAGGATACTGAAGGTTCAGAAGCAAGGGTCAGCGCTCCTCGTCATAACATCTGCAGTGACTATTTGAAATTCTGCCAAAATAGCCTAAAGACGTCGTTTACTCTTCCAGAAATTAATAGGCAGACATTTGGCCAGAATCGGCCAAATGTTATTTTTTTTTAGGTTTGAGCCGGTTTTGGTGTTATTCTACTAACCTGATTATCAACTTCGCGAAGTTAGTTACCAATTGCATATCATAAATACCTAGAAATTGTAGGTAAAATATGTATGCATTATATTTCTCTATATGTATAAAAGTACATGTCGCCGCTGCCACAAGCATCGAGACACTACACTTTCAGCAGAAAATAGCTTCCGACGAAACGAAATTCGACGAGACGGCACATTCCGCTCAAGAGTACCTACCTATCCAGTTTTTGTAGTTCCGACCCATCCCATCAATGCCGACGCCCTCTCGATTTTCGATTTGTTTACATAATAATAACGGTTTTAGGGCTACTTCGACGGATCATTTTGTAGGTAAACACATCATTTTCAAGCGGTAAAAGTTACCACCCAATTGAGTAATGAGTAGAACGAAACGAGCCAAAGTAAACATGTGAAAGTAAATAGGTAATATCTATCGATAAATTTTCAGATGCGCCAAGATTATGCTAGTGCTCTTGGACTATACACCAAGAGCACTAGCATAATTTACGCTACGTTCTCAAATACTCTACGTTTCTCAAATTACGGAACAGGAAAGACATTTCAGCTGCAGTAACTATTTATGTGTGACCCATTTACAAGTTTGTCATTGAAAAATATTTTACTTTTCTTTTGGCTTATTTTCAGCAGTAACGATTTGTTACTGTTATATTTCGTTAGCCAATGGTTGTTTATGGATACGTGTTATTGTCCAGATGAAATTAGAATGGAGTCACTGTGTGCCTAGACTCGCGCGCAATAGCTCGGAAGTATTCTTCCCAAATTCCCACCCACCTAGCGGCGTTCCCTAAAATTAACACCCAGTCGCCTGTTAAGATGTCGTCTCGTCTATATATATTCACGGTCCGGAGGCACCGTGATCCGTCGACCTTTCGCCGGCCCATGAATTCTGCCGCTGTCCCAGAACTTGGATGTTTACGTTTACACCCCCTAACGTACGATACGAACTTTTTCAATCATCGACTAGCGGAATACTTTTCTCGTCACTGAAACGTAGGTATAAGGTAGGTATGAGACATCGAGGTATGGTACATCGAGATTAGAGCGAGAGTAAGGTATCGAGGCAACTAAATTCGACGTCCGCTTCAAAATACCTACATGGCTTTTAAATATGTAAGTCTAAAGGTCTGTAGGTCTGAAGTTCTGATACGGTTTTAATGATCTGTATTTATTACACGTCATTCTTGGTTACACGTAACGTTACACGCGAGTGACACAATGACACAACAACAGAAGGATCCATTCCGGCTAAAATAAATAATTAAAGATTTTGCAATTACCTGATAGATGTTTATCGTTATGCCTAATTAATGCCACCTATGCTCATTTCGAGAGATTAAGTACCTATTCATTGATGCCGAAAGTAATTGAAAGAAAGTTTGTTGTAAATATCATTTTGTAAAAGTGTCAATAAGTCACATTTCAGTGTTCGTAGGTATCTACGTTCCCGTTTACAAGTACTTGGCGATTATCCAAGTGTCTGTCAGTGGTAAAAAATCGGTGTCTGGTGTCGATAACGTATCTGAATACGACAATAGATCAAAAAGATAGTATCATCATCATGTCTAGTGGCAGTAGTGGCTAATGAAGTATTAGCTGTCGGAGTCGGGAGTATTTATGCCTTGTAACCATCATTTGACATAGTAAATAGCACACGCCAATAAAAACATTATCGTTTCAAACATACATTCATCAAAAAGAAAAAAACGACAGAGAAAAATCGGGAATGTCAGGAAATGGGTTCAAGTCGGACGTTATGCTTGCCTGATCCAGGATCCGATATCCTGTTTGCAAATTTCAAGGATCTTTGTGTTGTGGTCGCGGTTGACATCCCAGTGATATGTTGTTTGCTCAAAGGAAATAGCTCAATTAGCTCAGAGATAACTGAACCGGGGCTTCGGTCTAAATTAAATTGGAGCTCACTCAGGTTACCAGTGCTTACGATCTAGCGACATCTGACTCCAATTACCTACAGGACGTGCCCAATTTCTCGATGCATCCGCTGGTAAAACAATGGCATATTTAAGGTTAAGGATGTGTTAGTTTTCCGCACTGCATGCGTCCGGCTTTCCGGTTGCTCAATTATAATACTTATCTTAAACGTAGGACATTATTATGTCTGATAAATGTGATAAATTATCTACAGCGCGATAGACATGCCCGCAAGATGTCCACCGTGGTTTATGCAGTTGGTAAATTGATGTTTAAAGATCATAAATCAGTTATACTTGGCTCTTTCTAGAAATTCCATGAAAAACTGATCGTATAAACGCTTTATTTTTCTTGGCACATGCTTTCCAGTCCAGTTTGTAGAACTCGACAATTAGTTGTGTTAGATTCTTCTAAACAAAACGCTGTGCATATGTGAATACTTCTATATACATAATTAGGTTACCTACTAATGTTATTTCGTAGGTATGAAATCAATGAGCATGTTTACATAATGCGGATGATTTCATCAGCTCATCACTCTATACTTAACAGACATGATATTCATTTTCATTACTTATTTCACGTATCTGTACAATGCATGTTATTTATTAGCCATACAATAAGTGACTACAATGATCACGTCAGTCTTTGCGAAACCAGAACTAAGAGGTATTGTTTAGATTGATAGAGCCTCGAGTCATGAGATATAAGACGATTTAGGTACTCAGACTCTTAGCGGTCAACTGAATCTGATCGTAACGGTTCGATAGCTTCGAGTACAAAACAATTAGGCATATAATCTTTCGTACATTAAAATAAAATTTAACCTTTAATAAACGACATCTGAAAATAAACGTTTCGAGGCTTTTACAATTTTCATTCCACAGGGTAAGACCAGTGGCGTGCACAGAGCTTTTAGACAGGGCAGACAACAAAATATAAAGTAATATTAGACTTCCCAAATAGGTAGGTAGGTAGGTAGGTATTCAGCATATTTTCTCGTCTTATCGATTACTATTGCGTATACAATCCAAATATCCATGTACCTAAACAATGAAAACAGAATAATCAGTGCACCCCGGGGGCTAAGAATAGTATTAATATTTCGTATTCAAACTCGATTATCTTGCCGATTGTACCTACACCGGCCTTATTCGATTAAAACTTACGAAAAGAATGTTTTTAAAATAGCACCATTTTCAATGGTTCATTAGTACAGCAGACACCCACTAAATAATTATCGCATTTTTTTTCAAATATTCATTGTAAAAAAACTTTCCTGGTTATGACTATCAATACTTTCAAAGCACAAAAACAAACCAAACAACATCATTTCAGCCGAAATATAAATTATTAATCAAAACAGATAAATAGAAGAACGACAAATAATATTACAACAACCATACATACAAAATGCATAGCAGAAAATTTCATAGAAAGCTTCCTATTCCTTCCCGACTTTCCGTTTGTTCCAATTTCTGCTACTGCATGCACTGCAAGCACTTCGAAAAGACATGTCTAAACTCCGCCGGTATGCTTCCGTGCGTTTGGTTCATACGCCTCCCGCTAGTTGGCGCTGTCGTCGTGCACACTGCCAATATGATGGCGCACGCATGAACGTTTTCGGACGGAAGACAGAATAGTGTCCGTCTTTCTCGTTGAAGGTGCGTAGCGGCCTAGCGGCGCGAGTGTATACTGACTTCGGATGTAATTATCGAGTACAGAACAGTACAGTACAAAGGACACGATGATAACCCGATAGATGGAGCTGTTCTGTGATTTAAGAATATAAGTTAATGCGTAATGCACTGATATTTTATATTTTGATGAAGCTATTAGGTATCAATGATACCGTATCGTAATAAAGCAAATTAGATAGCGTTGGGGTAGGGTAGACAGTGTCTTTTTGTCTGTATGGAGTGCATGCCACTGGGTAAGACCGAGTTTATTAAGTCCTATTCAGAGGTTCAAGTGGCCCTAATGAAAGCCAACCT
This sequence comes from Aethes cnicana, assembly GCA_963971205.1. NCBI lineage: Eukaryota > Metazoa > Arthropoda > Insecta > Lepidoptera > Tortricidae > Aethes > Aethes cnicana. The sequence goes on from OZ020276.1 coordinate 12,262,441, forward strand.
TCCAGAAATGAAGGCTACACTTTAAAAGGAAGTAGATAAATTCAAACGTACATTTTACACGTTATCTCTGTATGTAAAACATTAAAACTCAAGATAAACATACTGTGATCGGCGCCGGCAGGTGCTTTAAGTAGGTACCTTGTTAATAGCCGACAACGCATCGAACAAAAACTTAGCATTAAAACAATGAATGGAAGAGAAAAAATTAAAAAAAAAACCGCTTCCGCAATATTTTGTTTCTAGGTAAATAAGTATAATTATATAATTATTATTTACTTGGCAAAGGCATGAAGTACAGCGTCATTGAGAAAATAATACTACTTTTTTGTCGTATGTGACAAATAATGTTTCAGACTTAAAAGGTTTACTTAACAGCTATAACGAAGAACCAAGTATCTTTACATATCTTTTGCCATTTAATTCGATCTTTCTGCTTCTTGTTTTCTAATTAATTGGTAATTATAATTGAGTACTTAAATTAGTTAAATCACTTTTGCTTTGCTTGTAAAGTGTGAAGCATGAGCATGACGAGTTACATCTTTTTGGCATTTCTAAAAGCCAAAAAGATGAGCATCCAAGCACTTCGAATTATCTGTCAACCGCACCAGATTTTTTACTACAGCTTTGAAATAGAACAGTGTTTGTGATTCAGTGTCAGATATTTTTAGTTCGGCAATATAAATGAAATGTCTAGCGGAGATTCCAACAGCAATTCACGAAATTTTCGCCAGCGCCTCGATGTAAATACAAACTGGTTTCATTATCGAGGTTGATTTGACATTGACCTGAAATTATGTTTTCGTTTCTTTGCATTGCACGAATGTATGTACATATGCATGTATAGTGGACAATAGACATAGTGTGAGTTTGCACATAGCTAACTTTTTATCCACATCCGCAGTAGCCGCTTTCTTCCGTCGTCCGTGACACCCCAGTTGCGATCTGTGTTCATATATTTTTTGTACACATTGCTTATCGCTTTAGCTTTTGTTTCCCATAAAATAGGTACGCGCAAAACCCAGAAACAGATGTAGTCACGAAAAAATTATTGCGTAAATCACGAGATAGAATCTGACAAGATAACAAAGGATATCAAATTGGAATCGCAGCAAATACTCCATTACATGTTACCCCTCTTACCGGTGCGGTGGTGGTCATTATTATTGCTTTAACTATTACTTAGCACTTCCTTTGTTGATCCGCCCAGTTAGCTTAAAAGTGTGTTTTGTGATTGTTTAAATAATAACTAACTACCTACTACGTCATTCTACGTGAGCTATAGTTTCTGTTTGGATCGATGTTCTCTTTGATAATCTCCGCGCTTTCAACAGCCTTCGAAACTTTGCCATAAACTGTGATAGCTTAGTGTCTCGGTGTTTCCTGATCTAAGTCAGCCAACGGCTCTAGAGGATAGTCATTAAAACAACTGCACTGGAATAGTTTTGCCAAGTTTAGAATCGGTTCGCTAAATCAATATGGCGATATCAACCTCATACTACTGGAATTATCTTCTATCTATACTAATAGGTAATAAGTCTGTAGAAGAAGTCGCGTCTGAAACTTGAAAATTATTAGCTATCAAGTCGAGGGGACTGTTATAAACGATACTGGACACAAAATAACGATTTTTAGAAAAAAATACTGTATGTATTATGTCCGGATTTAACTCGAAAACTACTGGACGGATTGCAACAAAATTTGGTAAGGGGGGTAGTTTATAACACGGTCAATTTATAATACTTTTAAACCCGAAAAAATGCATAGTTCCCGCGGGAATGCTATTAACGAATTCCACGCGGCAGAAGCTGAAGTCTCGGGCAGAAGCTAGTAGAAAATAAAGTTGCCTTCTGTGTACGCCCATTAGATTCATTGATTCATCACGTTGTTTTCTTAATATCATTTAAAGATATACAGTTAAAAGTTAAAACAGTCAACGATTTTGTTTAGACAAGTCTTCGTTTAAATTGGCTCTGATCCAGTTTTAAATTAATTAAATACAATGTGTGTGGTTATTCTTGTTTAGCTATTAATAATTCTGATTATCTTAAATAAAGTACTATTACCCACAGGGAGTATTATTTATATATTTTTTTAAAGTAAGTATTCTTATTTTTAGACAGTCCAAACAGGCGACGTCGTCATTTCGTCTTTATCGGTACCATTGTGTTGATTTACATCTTATAGTTAAGAGGGTTTATTCCGAAAGTTGACAACGTCGCATATAGCTGTCAAATATTTGGTAGTTTTTATTAATTTCTCAACATAACTGAATGTAAAAAAAGGAAAAATCGCTCTGTCATTGAATCACGTGTCTCGTTTTCTACGTACGCAATTACATTAAAATGCATGGCCAATGCGATGAAAAGTTTTCAAACGATTTTACTTCTATGATACTAAAAATTTCGTGTTGCGATGATAATTGTTCCAATCCGTAATTCATGTTTTATTCAATGATATAGCGATTATTCAGGTTTACATTCAATCATATTCAGAAATTAATGAAACTAACGATATGTTTGACAGCTATTTGCGACATTGCCAACTTTCGGAATAGACCCTCTTAAGTTAATGCTAGATAGTCACACTATTCAATTAACGGACTGACAGTATATTACATTACATTACGTAATCGTGTAGTAAGTTGCAGTTTGCAACATGAACATACGTACCTACATCAGACACCGGTCAGATCTTTACGCAATACTGGATAATTTCTTCTAAAAGTTACCTAATAGATTAAGCGATCACTATTTTATTTAACATTCTTCTATCTAGAATGAAGTACTTACATGCTGTTTAATTTATAAATTATTAGGCAACGGTGAAAGTTTACGCCATAATGATTTTAAATTTTACTTAAATACGACCACTAATGAAATGAATACATATCTTACTGTGGCCTTATAATTAAATATTGCGTACTATAAGCTCCACTTAGCTTTACTATTACTACATTGGTTTTGGGTTAATTAAATTGTTTGTTTCTCAACTTAACATGTGGTTTAGCCAGTATGTCAACCGTCACGTGAGATAATCTACTTAAATCGATTGCTACATTATGCTAACTTAACGCACCACCAATTCAAATTATTTACACTACCTACTTGTCATGTGAAATCAAAGTATGGCTAGCTCCATATGTATATTTATCTTTTACTATTTAAAAAAAAAATTACTTGTCATTTGAAAGACTGAAAAGCATGATGTCTGATTATGCTTATTACGTGATAAAAAAATACACATCCTAAACCAAAAACCACACACCTAGATTTCAACTTTAATTTGTTCGCTTCCTGGCAGAGAAAGATAAAACTCGTTACTTCTGTAGGCACTTTAAAATCATGTAGAGAAACATAAAGTATAGGTAGAGTAGCATCAATAAAATAGGAAAAACTGTGATTTTCTGCTAGGTATTGAGAGCTATTGGGAAAGATTTTTCATTACGCAATTTATTGCATTCAGGTAGGAAACTCAGGAGAATCATAATATAATGATTTATAAGTATAGAATGGTCAATGCTGTCGGACAGAGATAGAGTAGTCTAATCAGTCAGTGCTTGATATAGTTGATGGGGTAGATGGTCATTATTCTAAAAGAGAGACTCATGTGATAATAGCTTTTAAACAGGCTCACAAGAAGGTACACTATAAGGCGGCCTGATCGTTACACCGTGTGCCAAGGATATTAATTCAATTAGACATTGAGATTTCGTGAAATAATTACGTCTTGATTATGTTTACTCGTTTTGTTGCGCATTGTGAATTGAAATATAGAATAATCAAGTTGAATAGATGTCGACATTGAAGGGTCAGCCCGTGAAATTATACTTAATGCATTCTGCAAAGTTTACTCGCGTCAGTGGTCGGAACGACGCGATAAATTGTCATCGGTGTTAAGGTCGGGGCGGAGAACTTACGCAAGGTTTATTTATTGTTGAATGCTGATTCAAAAAAAGGTCGTGATAATCTTAATAATCCATCGAACGGAAGAAACCACTGTCAGTGCAATTTTTTGCTTCCGTAAATCTGCTGTCTTCTGAGAATCGTAAAACCTATTGCCAATTGCAAAGCAAATGTACCTATTGCGAGGGTCATGCTAACCCAAGTCAAAACATTGCCAACATTTACGCAGACCTTGAGTATCTGTTCGGCTCATGTGTGCTTTACTAATTGGCATAAATGCACCGAAAGTTATATCTGGAACACGTGAAATTTGCATATCGTTTAGCGAAAACGTGATTTTTACAAGGCTGTTAACATGTCGGTAGTCACGTCAAATACTGTCAATAAACATATCGTGAGGGTAACTACATGAAATTCAGGTAGTTTTGTTTGGATTTCCCACTATACCGTGTCTAAACTTAAAACGAAGTTTCAATAAATTATCGACATTAAAGACTTCCACAAACGAGTCTTTAATAAGAAAACCACCGGAGAATTTTGAACCAAACCTAAATTCGTGGAGGAATCAATAGGGGAGACTGCAAATAGAATGGTCGGGAAGCCTAAAATGCCGATAGCTAAGCTGCTTCTCGACGCTAACGGTCTCAGAAGTCAACTCTCTATAAATCGATTTTGTTTTTCTTTTGGCCGAATGCGCATTTCGGTAAAAAGCTATTCCTATTATCGTGCTGTACATATATAAAAAACGATGCATAGAAAATGTTGGCTTTGAATGACTGCAAAATGAATTTTTAATCAATCAATTTAATAACTAGTGGAAAGAGTCTTTACGATATTAGCCTATTTGAATGTCCAACTGCTGCCAATGTCAAAGTACGTCATTAGTTAGGTATTAAATATGAGAAACACACAATAGTCAAATACACTGAACTAGCTATTTCAGCTTTGTGTACTCGACCGTAATTAATAGCGCAGTTATGTTGAGATGCCTTCAGAAGTTTCAATGTGACAGCCGGTCGTGCTAAATTTGCGTTTAGACGTTCAAAGCATTTAATACAGACTGACAAGTAAAGCAGGTACCTTCCACATTTATAGAATTAGACTTTGAATTGTAGGAGAACGTGTAATAGGAAATAAACGCATCAGGGAATTTTCCAGTTATGTCATTTTGGCAACCTTAAACTTCCGAACGGGCGACACTATATATTTTTTAAAACTCATTTCTGAATTTTAATGGATTTCTTTCACGATAAAAACCGCAAAGTCGGACGAAGTCTTTAGTTCTCTTGAAAAAGTAATGTAATTTTTGCTTTTCTTTTCATCTTGGTGAATTATTCGCTCAGTTATTTTGGTGTTCACTTGGTACTTAGGTAGGTACTTACTATTTATTTTTTATTATTGGCTGACATTAATAATTTATTTTCCAATCAAGTAAATGAACTGACCTATTTCGTTAATATGTATAACTGAAAGTGAATACTCCAAAACTGCCTATTAGCTATTTGTCAAGACCGTCTAACATCTAGATCTGCTAGGTCTTATCTGAGATAGGTACCGCCAAGATATAACACGTTATGCGACCCCTCTGTTTCTACGTTACGATAACACCAGTTTGAGAATTGATTCGCCTGATAACGGAGAAAGGGCCATCATAGTCTGAAATTGTGATGTTATTTCATGTAATTATTCAGTAAATTAAGGATTAAAGGGTTTATTGTTGATTTATTCAGATCGATTAAGTACTATACTAACTTGATCTCTCTTTTCATTAGTCTTTGTTACAACGAAAGAATTTGAATCGTGGTCATAATTGAACATCCGGTTCTTTTCCAGCGGAATATAATAGTTGAAGATCGAGCTGAGTGGCGTGCTATGGGAGAGTCGTATGGTCAACTGTGGACTTACACGGACTGATGATGATGATTAACATCAGGTTTGGAAAAGATAATTACACTTGAAGAGGTGTCCCGTTCAATTTTGAGTACCTATCTTCTCAACGATACTATTTTTTAAGGTTCTTCAATTTCTCTGACGGCACGATTAGCGCTATCAACATTCAACGTTTACGCGTCTGCGTATACGGCTTAATTCGTATTTCGTAAACAGCCGAGAGAAAACGTTTTATCGCGAAAATCGGATGTGGAATCAGATTACCGTCGATCGTTCAGTCGGTACACTACACACATATACGCTTCGTAATATTATATTGTTATGTTTCACTTCAGATGTCTTGATAGACGCAATGCTATTATAAATAAACGCTTGTCGCAATAAATCTGAATGAGTTTCATAGTCGTCAACGAGCTGTACGTCAGTAAATAAACGGAAAGAAAGGAGCACAGCCGCCCGTCGTCGACTGCAAATCCGCCATAAGCTCTTCTGGCAGTGACCAAAATAAATTGCGAATGCATTCAGAACGAGTGTTCTCTTTTATTTATATTGTCACTGCAGTAAAAAGCACTTTCGGCATTACATCGATCGCGTCCTTATTTAAATTCAGCATTTTTTTTTATTATTCAATCAAAAAAAAAACTTACTTTTTTTGTCAATTCCAGTTTCCTTTTCCATTGCCAAAGTTTGTTGACTGGTTTGATCCTACTTTTTAATTAGAAGGTAATCATGTGAATCATAAACTATCTCTGTTTCACAGTAATGTTTTGTAATTCTAATCATCTGAGAAGGCGTTATTCTCGTCAATGTAGTGATGCGAGACCGTCTGGAAACGCTCGATAAAACATCATTTGATCCATTTACCTAATGTCTGTGACATCCAAGGTTCCTGACTCTTCATTGTCTTGGTCCACGTATTTATCGAAATTACATCATTACTTGCAAATTTGCTATTTTGGCGGGCGGCCTTTTACTCGGATGAAAATAGCTACGAGTAATAATGAGTTTTCACAGAAACGACACCAAGCCAGACCGTTTTGTCGCCCCCAATAACATCCACATTCCAAATTTCGTCCTTTGTTAAGAGTCGCCGTTTCTGAGATAGCTTGTATAATTAAATATAGGTCGTTAAAAGTATAAGATATAAATCGCAAAACTAAAAAAACATTCCGAAATAAGCGTTGTCAACTTGTCATGCCTGGCTTTATGCAAATATAAAGGAAAATTCACTGACTAAATCTGTGCTAAACTGAATACTAAAATTTGATTTATTTATTGGTACTTCACTAGTTCTTAATGTCAACGCAATAACTATAATACTTTTGTTTATTTTGAATGTATAGTGGGACCCAATAGGCTGTAGTAGTAAGTACTAACTTGTATTATTTATGAGAAAAACGCACTGTCTGTTAATTTTATCTGTTTATAGTTTGTAAACTAACAGCTATTAAATAATTTTAGGCATATCTTACAAATGAATCTCAGCGACCCAATTAGTAGTATTTAATCATCTCGTTCTTCTTTGTACACAGGTGGTGGTGAAATAGTACACTGCACACATTCGTGGGCATTGAATCACTTTGGCAATTAAGTGTTGTAGTTGTTACTTCACCCTTGATGTCTAAAGACTTAAGACAGTTTCGCTACTTTCCGCAGACAACCATGAAAGTAATTCAATTCTACTACTCTTTCAACTACTAAAATATATATAGTGTTTTTTAAAACAGTAAACTCATTTGTTGACCGATAAGCAGATGGCGTCATTATTCAATTCACCCCTGCGAATTATTAAAACAGGTAATCATCAACGTATGCTTTCCCCGTCACGAAGAAAAATGAGCCTTTCTACTTGGTTAAAAGAGTCCAGTTGACTGGAAACTTTACGATAACCCCCCGTGCGGTGAGCGTAGTTCCTGCTGTATTGTCTCTGGACAAAACCGCGTGCTCGATTATGTGTTATGATAACGGTTTCGGTGTCGAATTTATATCGCACTGATCTTTCGCTGAAATGTTTTTGTTTCGCTGCGAACATTTGCACATTTTAGGGCGTTACCATTTTATTTGTTATCGTTTAATGTAAATTCAGAAAACCTTCGCAACTCAATCTAGATTATAGATTACACATCTATTAGCGTAATTGTAATCCTTTCCAGAAATAGCTTTTTGTTAGCATTGAAAAAATGGTCAAGTCACGCTTGTTACGCCTGACTTGGGTTAAAGTAAATATTAGCCACTTAACTTAACCTTGATTGCGCTTAATCAATGACATCATAAGCAAAATGTACATCAAGTCAATCACGACGATACCCATCGATAAAAAAAGATACCATTTTAATTTTGCGATTGTGCATGTTCATGCTAAAGTTCATGTTGTTAAAATGTTGGCTAATTAAATGAAATTAGAATTCACGGAACAAGATGACACTAGATAATTCGACTTTCTAAAAAATCTGTATTCTGAGTGAACCTCACGTATTAATTACACAACTTAGTCCATAAAAGGGCATTAAGTACACGAACGTTCACCATAAGAAATGTGCTGACTTGTAATTGAGAATCAAAACACGTCAGCACGTCACGAGACTCCATAAGAAAAGTTTCAGCTGGCAAAAACGGGAAACTCAGCAAAAACGTCGCGTACCTACTTGATAACCTTGTGATACGCATCTAACTTTATTCTCCACGTAAGGATAACCACGAACATATTTTACGGCACATTAACGACGACGATACATAAAATATGCGTAGGTTAGCAAAATTGTTAGTTACTTCTCGGTCTTGCGAACATTTCTTTGTAGAAATTAGAATGTCGTCAATGTAACCTTCTCATTACTAAACCCGGCTGAGCCTATTACAAAACAGCGAAGACTATTGTCACCTTAATTCTGTCACGTTGTCCTATTAAATTGTATTGTTGTGTTGACTTGTCACGTAACATCGAGCTTGAAGAAGTCGTGCTCTGAACGCTGTTATCAGAAAGTAGGTTCAATGCGCATTTTATAAATATTTTTTAAGTCTATCTACTTCCCGCAATGATACAGCATCTCGATGTTATCTATCTGATAACGAGAGGCGATGTGAAATTTTGTGTCAGTTTGCCAATAGCAAACATTTGTTACTTCAGGTCTAATAATATTATATCGAGCTGTCCCTAAATTTTACCTGTTTCTTACATCAAATTTCAATAATCGTGTGGCTTGCGATAATCGCGAATGCATCTGTGATAAGGTTATTGTTCAGTGTTTAGACATGCTTGTACCATCGTTTGATGAAACAAAAGATAACTGAGAAACAAAGGCGTCTCCCCATTGTGGCTTCACGAGCTTCGCAATCAATTAGAGAATCATATTGCTGGTGCCAATAAGACAATAAAGTGTAAATGACGACTGTTTGTCAACAGTGAGTTGGACAAGGATTGCATCACCAAATCCAGTAATAAGTTTACTTATTTTCCAGAACCAGTTATTTGTAATATTTGTGTGTATTCTTATGAATACGGATTCTTCCCTAATCCATTAATAACAAATAAATACCACGATTGTACACAACTTTCCAAAAAATACATATTGTATTCGTTTTTTATGAAATTCAAATAGGTAAGCTAAGTTAGTTTTAAGTTAGTGGGTTATATTTGATAGGTTTCATTATTAGACTATATATTGATACTATTACTCATCTAATTGCGAGGAGCGCTGCTGAATATAAAAATGAAAAACAAAAACATAAGTACACCAAAACCACGTTTACATATCCTACCTTTAGGATCATCTTTCACACAATCGGAACACGGCAAACTAAAATCACAAGAAAATATGAATAAATTGTTCCATTCACATTTGTCACTCGCGTTAAGTACTGATAACTGCGGAGGCAATGTCAGTTATGCGGGAGGCTGTCGCGCGGCGGCGGCGCGTCTGTTTGGCTGCGTGCGCGCATACATCACGTGCATCCGCGACGGAGGCGCCGCAAAGCCGGCTCGCTGCGGCTGAGTGTGGAACTAACGGGGCTTTTCACGCTCCAGCGGTTATCTACAGTGTTGAATGGTTGCAAGCTGACGAAATGTTTATTGCAACTCATACCGGCACCGAAACGCTTTTAAGAGCATATTCAATGGATATATTGAAGTAAATTGCATATGCAATTATTATTTATTAAATAGCCTCGTGCGTGATTTACTCAGTGAATGGTAAATGAAGCACAGTTTATTATTTTAGTTTCGAAAACAAGTTGCCAGCTTTGATTGCAGCCTACATAATATAGGAACAGAAGAAGCTAACCTTTCATGCACTACCTATTTACTCGTACTTTATGAACTGAGAGTGATTAAAAAGGAGCGTATTCCCAAGTTGGAAGCTGTAGTACTTCCCAGTCAAAGCCTGTGTCAATAGGGGATGCAAACAGCGACGAGTTGCAATAGCCCCCTTTGAATAGTGAGCAATGTCGGAACATCCCGAAGCCATCAATTTAGTCAGGGTTACTTGTATCAAATATTTCAGTTAGTGAAAGATTTTTGGTGATGGGCATGGGCACACTGGGCATGAGCAAGATTTCAGTAAAGTACTTATATAGAGAGTATGTAACTATGCGACACTTGTAAGTCCGTGAGATTGATTGATCGAGAAGATATCCGAAAAGGTAAAGAATATTGGTTTTATGTGTTAGCTAAATTAACTTAGCTGACTCCACTTCCTGATTTTGCAAGAGTTATTTGATGGAACATTTTAAACTTGCTTAATGTAATTGTCTATTGTAATTCCGACGTACTTAAATATTCAAGAGATTTAAAGCATACAATAACGTGCTAATAAGAGATGTCACGTTTACCGTGTTATTTGTCCTATCACGTGTCTGACCAGCGAAGGAAACCGCGCTGAGGTAATGATCGTTCATGCGACCATTTTGTATGGTACAATGTGTTTGTGATGTTTCCGAACGACACATTATGAGTTATGAGTGATTACCTACCTGTTATGAATGTTAAGCATGTTGTTGCGTTAGTTTTACTCCATACATAGATAAAATACATGAGGTTCTTAGAGTTTCTTACAGATTGACTTGTGTGTTTTGACCCGACACAAAAGGGGTGGTATATGTTTTACGCGCGCGCGTGTGTGTGTGTGTGTGTATTTGGGTATCTGTATGTCTGTCCGTGGTATCGTAGCTGCACAGACAGATGAACCGATGTCGTTTGAATATTTAGTAAATCGAGAGTATTCTTAGCTATGATGAAGAAAACTGGTTCACGACCACACTCCTTGAATTTTTTCATTTTATTTTATACTAGCTTCTGCCCGCGACTTCGTCCGCGTGGAATTTGTTAATAGCCTTCCCGCGAGAACTATGCATTTCCTCGGGATAAAAAGTAGCCTATATGTTGACCAGTGTTATAAACTACCCCCATACCAAATTTTGTTTCAATCCGTCCAGTAGATTTCGAGTTAAATCCGGACATACATACATACATACATACATACAGTTTTTTTTTTAAATTGTTATTTTGTGTTCAGTATCGTTCATATAGTCCCTTTGACTTGATAGTTTCTTTTAATTTTCAATTTTCAGGCGCGACTTGTACAGAATTATTATTTATTATATGTATAGATTTTTCCTTTTTTTTCTCTGATTCATTGATCTCTTATGAATAAATAGTTAAGTGCCAAAATTCATTATTTAGGTAATAGCAGACTGGTTTAAAGAATGTTTTAGTGAACTCATCAATCATTTCCTTTTTACTGGACAATAGGCAGGTAATCTAACAGTAGGTAATCTGCATAACGTGTTTCTTGAAAGTGTTTGTAATCTAGGATTATAATTTATTTTTTCCCGTTCCCGTGGGAATATCGGGAAATCCTTTCTTAGTGCTCCCCTACGCTCCCCAAGGAACCAGCATGCCAAATTTCAGATCTCTACGATGTTTCCCGCGACTTCGTACGCGCCTAAACATTAAAATGTAAAAATCCCATTTTTCCCGTTCCCGTGGGAATATCGGGAAATCCTTTCATAGTGCTCCCCTACGTTCCTCAAGGAACCTGCATGCCAACTTTCATCTCTCTACGATGATCCCCGCGACTTCGTACGCGCCTAAACATTAAAATGTAAAAATCCCTTTTTTTCCCGTTCCCGTGGGAATATCGGGAAATCCTTTCATAGTGCTCCCCTGCGCTCCCCAAGGAACCTGCATGCCAAATTTCATCTCTCTACGATGATCCCCGCGACTACGTACGGGCCTTAAAATGTAATAAACCCATTTTTTCCCGTTCCCGTAAGAATTACGGGAAGTCCTTTCGTAGTGCTCCCCTACGCTCCTCAAGGAACCTGCATGCCAAATTTTAGCTCTTTAAGATGATCCCCGCGATTACGTACGTGCCTTAAAATGTAAAAGAAAAACATTTTTTCCCGTTCCCGTGGGAATTTCGGGAAGTCCTTTCTTAGTGCTCCCCTACGCTCTCCAAGGAACCTGCCTGCCAAATTTCAGATCTCTACGATGTTTCCCGCGACTTCGTACGTGCCTAAACATTAAAATGTAAAAATCCCTTTTTTTCCCGTTCCCGTGGGAATTTCGGGAAGTCCTTTCTTAGTGCTCCCCTACGCTCCCCCAGGGACCTGCATGCCAAATTTCAGATCTCTACGATGTTTCCCGCGACTTCAAAATTAATAAATAAATACGTGCCTAAACATTAAAATGTAAAAATTCCTTTTTTCCCGTTCCCGTGGGAATTTTGCAAAATCCTTTCTTAGCGGATGCCTACGTCATAACATCTACCTGCATGCCAAATTTCAGCCCGATCCGTCCAGTGGTTTGGGCTGTGCGTTGATAGATCACTATATCAGTCAGTCAGTCAGTCAGTCAGTCAGTCACCTTTGAGTTTTATATATTTAGATATAATCCAATATTACTAACCGAAAACCGAACCGGATTAAATACCTAATCATAATCACATAAATCTCACAAAAAAAACAGTTCTCATGACACTCTTTTATGCATATCTAAATATATAAAACTCAAAGGTGACTGACTGACTGACTGACTGACTGACTGATATAGTGATCTATCAACGCACAGCCCAAACCACTGGACGGATCGGGCTGAAATTTGGCATGCAGGTAGATGTTATGACGTAGGCATCCGCTAAGAAAGGATTTTGCAAAATTCCCACGGGAACGGGAAAAAAAGGAATTTTTACATTTTAATGTTTAGGCACGTATTTATTTATTTATTTTGAAGTCGCGGGAAACATCGTAGAGATCTGAAATTTGGCATGCAGGTCCCTGGGGGAGCGTAGGGGAGCACTAAGAAAGGACTTCCCGAAATTCCCACGGGAACGGGAAAAAAAGGGATTTTTACATTTTAATGTTTAGGCACGTACGAAGTCGCGGGAAACATCGTAGAGATCTGAAATTTGGCAGGCAGGTTCCTTGGAGAGCGTAGGGGAGCACTAAGAAAGGACTTCCCGAAATTCCCACGGGAACGGGAAAAAATGTTTTTTTTTTACATTTTAAGGCACGTACGTAATCGCGGGGATCATCTTAAAGAGCTAAAATTTGGCATGCAGGTTCCTTGAGGAGCGTAGGGGAGCACTACGAAAGGACTTCCCGTAATTCTTACGGGAACGGGAAAAAATGGGTTTATTACATTTTAAGGCCCGTACGTAGTCGCGGGGATCATCGTAGAGAGATGAAATTTGGCATGCAGGTTCCTTGGGGAGCGCAGGGGAGCACTATGAAAGGATTTCCCGATATTCCCACGGGAACGGGAAAAAAAGGGATTTTTACATTTTAATGTTTAGGCGCGTACGAAGTCGCGGGGATCATCGTAGAGAGATGAAAGTTGGCATGCAGGTTCCTTGAGGAACGTAGGGGAGCACTATGAAAGGATTTCCCGATATTCCCACGGGAACGGGAAAAATGGGATTTTTACATTTTAATGTTTAGGCGCGTACGAAGTCGCGGGAAACATCGTAGAGATCTGAAATTTGGCATGCTGGTTCCTTGGGGAGCGTAGGGGAGCACTAAGAAAGGATTTCCCGATATTCCCACGGGAACGGGAAAAAATAAATTATAATCCTAGATTACAAACACTTTCAAGAAACACGTTATGCAGATTACCTACTGTTAGATTACCTGCCTATTGTCCAGTAAAAAGGAAATGATTGATGAGTTCACTAAAACATTCTTTAAACCAGTCTGCTATTACCTAAATAATGAATTTTGGCACTTAACTATTTATTCATAAGAGATCAATGAATCAGAGAAAAAAAAGGAAAAATCTATACATATAATAAATAATAATTCTGTACAAGTCGCGCCTGAAAATTGAAAATTAAAAGAAACTATCAAGTCAAAGGGACTATATGAACGATACTGAACACAAAATAACAATTTAAAAAAAAAACTGTATGTATGTATGTATGTATGTATGTCCGGATTTAACTCGAAATCTACTGGACGGATTGAAACAAAATTTGGTATGGGGGTAGTTTATAACACTGGTCAACATATAGGCTACTTTTTATCCCGAGGAAATGCATAGTTCTCGCGGGAAGGCTATTAACAAATTCCACGCGGACGAAGTCGCGGGCAGAAGCTAGTTCATATTAAAGCAGTTCTAGCACGACACAACTTAGATGGCGCGCGGCGAAGCAAGTGCGCCGTTGATGTAGGGTCTGTTATTGCTTAATCCTCGCGCTTTTTAAGTGTTGTCGTGCTATAGACAGTTCTGTCTCATATTCAATTAAATTCCTGCTGATTTCTGGAATAAACTTGATAGGTATAAGTTGTTCATAAGCTGACAATAAGTTTAAATTCGCATATACTATACGTATCTAAGTCCCGCTTCTGTTGAGAGGATTATTCCGCATTTAGAAACATCCGAAGGTAATCCTTTTGTTTACACATAGATTTCCTCTTAGAAGCTTCAGGCTTATTCTGTTTGTAGTCGTTTCGGGATTAAAAGGCGATTACTTACTGCCTCTTTATGACGTGTTATTAAAAAAAATACTTTACTGAGTGTGTGCGACACATGACCCGTTTTGCATAACGTGTAATCTGCTGACTTGATGAGGGCTGAAGCAGAAACACACAGATTAGTCGATAACGCAAAGCAAGGGCTAAGGCCCTAATAACTATTCATTATGCGGTCTCGGACGTTCGTTGAACAAACGTGGAAGATAATACTCATTGTTTTTAGACTTGGTTTAGATAATGACAACGTGGGTTAATGCTCAGATATGTCCTTAAAAGTATACCTAGGTGTCTAGTAAAACAAGATAAGAGAAATAGTACTTTAACATATTTCTGTCATCAACCAACAAGTAAAAAAGCAAGTATTTCAACCGATCTCCCTGGATTAAAGCTTCATCCACTATTCACCAAACAGACTAGTCCTGTGTGCAAGCCACTTTCACTAGATTCAAAAGTAACCTGTTAGGAAAGCAATAAATCTATACTATAATAAAAGAGAGAACCCGGCGTGTCTGTACATAGAAAGAAAAGTTAAAAGAAAGGAACGGGGGGTATAAAGATGTGTGGTAGACCACAAAACAACGATTTTTAGAAATCTTCTCTGTCTGTCTGTTTGTTAGAGTTGATCTCCGAAACTACTGAACCGATTTGAATCCAGTTTTCAAGGGTAGATAGAGCATCATTTGGAGCAACATATAAGCTAAGTTTGATTAAAATCTGATGTCGGAAAGAAAAGTTATCGGCAATTTTATATTCCACGCGTACGAAGTCGCGGGCAGAACCTTGTACTTAATATGGTCACCGCAACTGCATACATTGCTCCAGCCAGGTATTATAAATGTATAGTTCCACAAAATATACAAACGTAGTTCACCCAAATTGCCCCTAGTTCACGATAATTTTCATTGCACCATTTGCACCAAACTCCATCCAAACATCCATAAGTTCAGTACTATCTCACAATGGATTGAATTGGTTAAGTGGCCAACAGTTGCCGAGTGGAGACTCCACTCCATTGCACACATCGGTTCTGGTATGAAATCAATACGGAATGCACAGGAAGGTAGATAGTGCAATTTATACCTACATGTTGTTTACATGTAAACGTTAAAAGGAGTGTTTTATGAGCGTTTACAATGGATTGTTATCAGATACAATCTTTACATTGCGTGGCTAATTTAGAAAACTTGGCCGCTTTTCTTCGCTAAATATTATGGATTCTCCGCTAAGAAAAAGCTTTTTTTCTAAGCTCGATTGCTTCCGGCAGACTTTAAGTATCAGTTTCAAGTTAACTCTTAACTAAGTATCTAGGAAGGCTCGATTGTTTAGCAGGTGATTGTGAGCAATCACTTCTCATTCAAGGCCTTTAACGATGAGAACTACAAGGCCACAACACAACAATAGCTAATTAAAATAGAATAAAAAAATATTAGTAATTTATATTCTCATTTACATGAAAAATTAGGTTAAAACAAAACAAGTTTTCCATAAGCAGTTTTGCCATATTCTTATTAAGTAAACTGGAGGGTTCCGGTCAATTACCATGATGTCAGGAAAAAGGGAGGGATTAAAAAAATATATATGGGGAAGGATTGAAATGAGAGTGATATTGACTTTGTTTGGCTATGACTAGAAGGGATACATAAATTAATTAATTTGTTGAATTATCGTGAAACTACGGGACTTTATTCGATACAAAATATTTCTTACTAGTTGGCCCGGTGAACTTCGTATCACCCGAAGGCAATTCCCATACAAAGTTTTTCGTCTTTTTTAGCTCTTCCTTTACGCTTTTCTCGGGTTTTCTTTCTTTCTAAACCTTCCCATAAGCCCATGGCAAAAATACGAAAAAAATCAGCAAAATCGGTCCGGAAGCAGTTCTCGAGACTTAGCCAGACTAACAAACGGCAATTCATTTTTATTATATAGAAGATAATAATATAACGGAACACTAAGCTATGAATTGCGTATTAGCAAATTTGAGACTTTCTCACAAATAACAAGTTCATTGCTTTCCATATAACGTGAGACGTTTGATATAGCGCGAAGGTCCGAATAACTGTTCCCACTCTAATCCTCGAATACCCAATCGTCATGTCAGTAATTATTTCAATATTGTTACGCAAATACATATAATACCTTGTTTACCTTACCTACATAATAATGTCGTTTCCGTATGCGTGAGATTGCATGCGTGTGGAATCATGGCGCGTGTTGCGTGAAAAGCGGGGAGTTAATGTTACACTATCTATAGTAGGTCATTACTGGATGGTGACTTACTTAAAGTATTGCTTATATTATAATATGCGAGGTTTTGTAAAGCTTAAATGAGATTCTTTAATTGCATAACAAAGTCTGAGCGCTCCGATATATTATTATATGGATACTAACTTCTGTTCTGCCCGAGTGCACGCGACTTCACCGCGTGGAATTCGGTAGTTTCGGTACCTACGCGCTTTTCTGGGATAAAAAGTAGCCTATGTCCTTTCATCATCACCAAATTTCATGGAAATCGGTCCAGCGGTTGTAGCGTGAAGAGGTAACAGACAGGCAGACAGAGTTACTTTCGCATTTATAAAATTAGTATGGAGTCAGGACTATTATTTTTGTCAGAACTACAACTAGGTACTTATTGAAAGTTCAAATGAGAAAACTTTGTTGTATCTATAAAAACCGGCCAAGTGCGTGTCGGGCCACGCGCAAAGTATAGGGTTCCGAAGTTGACGATGCCCACAGTACCTTTCTAAGACTTATTAGCATCTAGCTAGCCTGTGGTAGTGCCCGCCCGACGCCCCTGCCGCTCGAGAAAAATCATCATCATACGTTGGTCGACTATTACTCGTAAGTTTGTACAGCCTACTTAGCTGTGATAGTTTTCCTTTCAACTACGTTATATATGCCACAACCGTGATTTTTTTCAGCCATCCAAATACCACCATTTAGCTGGCAGGGGGGGGGGGACACGTGACTCTAACAAAAAATAGCACTTTAAAGCTTAATATTTCACAAACGCATCACTTCATCGAAAAATGGCTTGAATAAACCCACAATCTTTTTTTAAGACCTATTCAACGATATGCCGCACCATGGGGTACGCAAGAAAAAAAAAATTACATCCCCACTTTACGAGAAGGGGAGGTACCCTATAAAAAAAAATATTTCAAAATTTTATTGTACCACTTTGTCAGCGTTACTAATATGTATATTCATGCAAAATTACAGCTTTCTAGAACTAAGAATCTATGAGCAATAGTGCGGACAGACGGACGGACGGACGGACGGACGGACGGACGGACATGGCGAAACTATAAGGGTTCCTTGAGGACTTCGGAACCCTAAAAAGGGCGCGCACTGTTCCATAGGCTGTATATTTTCAGTAAAAGTACATACTAGTTCGGTGGTGATTGAGGCAGCTATCAAATGTTAAACACAATACGTATGTAAAGCCAAATATTAAAATCTGTTATTGGCTCTGAATTTGTTAACCCAAATACGCTGGTATTTTTTTGGCGAACTAAATGAGCCATTTGCGAAGGTGCTTTGTTTTGATTAAACTGGCTCATATTTTGGGCCGCCACTCTTAACAGGTCTCCTTTTATACGTATAAAAACCTCTCATTTATAGAGGACTGACTTTTTCAGGGACTAAAACGTCTTTAAGCCTCGACGTAAGCCCTTAAATATCATGAAATATAAGGCTTTGCCACGCAAGCTTTTGCCAAAATCACACCAAAACGTAAATAGCCTATTTACGTCCGTCCTCCTCCCGGCCACTGGTTTTCCCTCATAACGAGAGGGTTTGGGCTATAGTCCCCACGCGGGCCCAGTGAGTATTGGGGACTTCACACATATCTTTTACTTCGCAGATGCGAGCGGGATTCCGCAGGATGTTTTCTCTCACCCCTAAGCTCAGAGGTTAATTCAAATGGAATTTGTCACATAAATTAAGTCAGGTATGAGCCGGATAACCTTCGGCATAGGCAAGAGGCGGTAGGACAAACCACTAGGCTTCTTGTCAAAATTATGCGTATACGAGTATACACGTACCTATGAAATTTGCAAAAGCTATTTATATGAAGCGATTCAAACCGAGATGAGATAGAGTCTAATCGAGGACATCATTATTTTCTTACCAGCCTACTCAATTTAACTTATAATGATGGAGAACCCAATTTATTCCCAAGAAAATGAATTGTCTTCCGATACGAGCCGATCATTTGCAAAACATCAAGCCCTGTGAGATTAGACTAGACCCACCCAATTTGTGTCGATTTATCTCGATTCAAGTAATCGTTCCTGCCATCCGAAAACGAAACTGCTTCATTTGAATAGATGGATCTATTTATTACATTCTAATTCAGCTGGACTGGATTGATGTGATCAATTACATAAAGGTCGAAGCGGGTGACTTTTAATTTATCACGTTCACTCACAGCACAGCCACTGAACGAAATGTGTCGAACACATTTACACACCTAATGCAAATTGATTGAACTGCCCGCGTCCGGGTCCCTCGTATCCGATGTGTCATCATTGATCATTACTATACGTATAACAACGTAGATACTCCGTAGTTAGTACCCAATGTAATTGAGCTAGGAAGTAATAAGTCTAATACACATTACACTTTCTCTTCAATCCACATTGTAGGTGTAGTGTCACTGGAAGTTAATGCAGTGAGGTCAAAAAAGTGTGCGTTGGCTTGTGAAAAGTATTAGACCCCCATGAGATTCTTCAAGAGCGGTTCACGGCACAAAAATAGGCGATTAGAAAAATATACGCTAAAAATAAACTAGCTCACCTTTAGAATCCTATATCATTGGAAGTCCTTGGGGTTTAGTTTAGTTCAATATAGCCAAAATATATGTACAAGTACAGTTTTATGTTAGATTATTCTCGAGACGCTTATGATTACCCTTATGCTCAGATATATCTGATGGCGACTGTACCTATCCATTTCGCACTGTTCAGCCCTCATCTCTTATGAACGAATTCATTCACCCGACTATTAAAATATGCAATACTAAATATTCTGTCTAACATAGGGCATTAATTTATTTATGTTACCTACAGCTCCAGGAAAACAAGTTGGTTAAGCACAGTTATGATTAAAAAATCATTATAATTGAATATTATCGATCTATATGAGGACCTATTCTTGTTGCAGGTAATATCTTCACAACAACACTTTCAACTGCATACGGTAATAGTACATTACACACCTAGGGCGGTCAAGTAAAGAAAGTCCCAGATCGCGGGTAATTGAGGCCCGAGCCGGAGGCGAGGGCTATAATCTAGCGGTCTGAGGATTTCTTTACGACCGCCCGTGGTTAGTATACGATTTTACGTCACCACCTGGCCGTGAAGAGGGATTTTTCGTAGCGCCCAAGGGCGGTAAATCCCGCTTTTCGGCCTGGTGGCCATAAAATTACATGCTCAACAAATTTTCTATTCTTGTATACAGTTTAAGTGAAACTTTACTGGATACTATACCTTGGGATTACCTCGGTCTTTGGCTATAATTAGGCACTTGCTTAGTAAGTACCTAATACATATAATTATAACAACGAACACTCCCATTTCGGCTCTTTCTGTTTTCTTTCAGTTTGTTTTTTTCATTTACATATCCGTTCAAAACGTTTTGTTTTGAGGTACCTACAATGCAACTACTGTAAAGTCCTCGAATGTTGTCCGCGAATTGGGAGACGAGCTAGCAGTACGCCTGCTGAGCTAGGAGCAACGACCTGGCGGATGTCTCGGAAAGCCGGTAGAAGCAAGTGGCACAGGACCAGTTTCATTGGCGAACCGGGAGGCTTTTGTCCAGTAATGGACGTTTTTCGTCTTAAATGATGAATATCTATGATTAGATCTGTCATCCCGCGCTTTCTGAGCGTAAACGTTGCGTCTATGACGTCACAGGTAAGCACTACTACTACTACTACAGCCTATTTGCGTCCCATTGCTGGGCACAGGCCTGCTCTCATCACGAGAGGGTTTGGGCTATATAGTCCCCACGCGGGCCCAGTGCGGATTGGGGACTTCACACACATCTTTGAATTACTTCTCAGATGTGTGCAGGTTTCCTCACGATGTTTTCCTTCACCGAAAAGCTCAGGGGTTAATTCAAATTGAATTTCGCACATAGTAAACTCAGTGGTGCGGGCCTAATCGAACCCCCGACCCTGTGCATGAGAGGCGGTAGGTCGACCTACTAGGCCACCGCCGATTCTAACCATCTAATTATTTATTAAAATACTTTAATCTGCTTTATAAATACATGTACATTAGTATGTCGACTGTTGGATAAACAAAATCAGTCAAAAGCGGCAGTTATTTACAAAGTCGTCGGCATGTTTGCTTCAAACATTTCGTGCTAGGAAACATTTGTTGGACTGCATAGAGCCCTAATACTCGTAAAGGACTTTCGTCACGTCTTTCTTTTATAACTTTGTCTCGACTCCATTCTACTGGGCCATATCGGCCGATTAATTTTTATGTGTTTCGAAATAAAATAAAATTAGTACCAGTGGAATCTGAATTATTCTTTACGTAAAAATCGTCGCATTGACATTTAAAATCGGGAGTGTTAGTTATTACCCCATTAGAAAAATGTTTTGGGAGTTTTTTAAACCTTTTAGTATTAACCTTTGCATGCATAGGTAAGTGATATGCCATGTGATTACATTATACTTCGTTCCTTTTTAAACGGACATTGTAATCAACTGTCTAGTCTTGTGGTACCCGTAAAATAGAGACTTCATAAAGATTTAGCCAATGTAGCATTAGTTGACTACTAATGTTGCATAGACACGAAGATTCAGAAGAGCACTTTTGTTAAACACACTTCCGAAATGTATTTAACTTTTAAGAGACAAAATGATAATGTTTTGCCCCCAGGGAGCTTAAAAGTCTCTAAAGGTTTTTGGCCTTCATTTACGACTTTACTTTAAACCTGAGAGGCCTCGAGGTCTTTTCCTCTCCATATATAACAGTTTAATTTACCTAAAATGTTCAGAGCTTTCGCTCCTGAAGCTCTGAAGTACGCTGTAATGACTGAGTACCTATTCGTATTGAAAACAGAGCACATCCTTTGGTGCAATTTAATTCGTTATTTACATATACACTACATTATGCGGGTGACGAACTCGTTCTGCTCGTTCTCTCTAACTGCTTCATAGTACATGTAAGGTACCTAGTTCGTTTATTTTCTAGGGAAGCCCAAACAAACAGGAGTTTGAAATGGTTAAGGTAAATAAACAAGAAACTTACGTTAAATTTACGGTTAAACTTTAAGGAACTTACTGGATTCTAGAAACGTTACGTGATATATTATGGAAGTGTTAAATAAGTTTCAGACCTAACTTGGAGCTCACCTTTAGTTCTGAAACACCACTTATAACGCTTTAAGCAAACCGGATAACTTTCAATCATTTTTACAGTTAATCGAGCGTACCTGATGCAAATATTTCGAACAACTTTGTTTTTTTTTTGTTTTGTTTTTGGACCTAAATAGCGTGTGGACGAAAGATTTTGCAGTGTCCTTTTATGAACTTTTAGATATACCCTTGAGTTCAATCGACGTACGCATACGTGTCGAAATGCGCTTCGTAGGAATGATGATGTATCATTTTCCCAACGAAGTCCTGTTGGACCTATTTATGAAATCATCTCGAGGAAGAAATCATACATCCCTTCAATGTAATTTTAGTACGTACCTATATGTATATTTTATATATGTACCTGCAAATGTAATTTGTAACTATCTGGAATGTTTGAAAAAATGCCTTCTGCTGAGTTTGTTGAAGCAATGGGTCTAGGAAGCGCTGGTAAATTCTTTTTCTGACGTGTAATAGTGCCCCTATGTGGCAAATTTGCAGAATAAATGATTGAATTTTGAATTGAGGAAACTTCACCTGGTACATTTGGGGCAAACAGGCATTTGGTAGATGTGGAGGCATTTTTGTAAACGTCATGCTATATGCCGCTTTGTTGTCCAGTTCGAAAGACCAATTTGCCTCGTACCGAAGTTGAGCGATCGTTGCCATAGTGGCCTCAAGTAATTAATGCACGTGGCTTATGCCGTATTCAAAGAAAGTGACGGCTGCCTTTCCAGAGATCTATGTGAATTGTTAAAAGTATGTGAAATTGCATTAGAAAGAAACCATTTTTTCTCATCGACCAGCTGAATATCTTCATATAAAACCAATTCTATAGAACCAGCGTAGTAGTAGTACGAACTATACATCTGTATTGAACTACGTGTTTATGGTCTTACTTGAATGGCTCAACTTATCGCCTATTTCATTAATAAGTCAAACGTAATGTCCATCTAGGGACCATCTTCCTACATAACCAGATACCATCGGAAACTGTCGCCTTGAACGTTCACGGTTCAGGTATTTCTGTAGCTAGTATACGGTAATACTTTCCGGTCACGAATGGTCCACACGAGATGCTTAATGCCATGTCATACGTTTTATATGCACCTGGTGACCTAGTCAGAATGATAGATGGGTAATAAATACTTCAGTAAGACTTGTTTGTACCAAACTTTCAAGGTTGTTAGAACTGCAGTTGCGTGCGTTACATTGTTTCTACAGTCAAATTAGGTTATTGTTTTGGAAAAATTTGTGAATAAATCAGAGACTTCTAGTTTCTGAAAATTCATACACAATTCAGGTAGTGGGAAGAACAAAGCCTAAACTGGCTTTAAGTTCTGCCTTAAATCCGTAAAGTCTTTAAATCTTTCATTAACTTAACTAAAAGTCAGTTTATGTCAAACAAAGTAGTGCTTAGGTAACTCAATTAATAAAAGTACATTGAAATGTTATGTTGTTAGTGAAATAAACTCTGTCATTAAAAGTAATGAATGAAATGTGTGTGCCGTGTGTAATGGTAGTTTCGGGCGTGGCACAAGCTATTTTGTCAGACGGAGGCCTCCGATAGGCACATTACGAAGAAATATTACGTGTAGACGACGCAACAGTATTTGAATATGGCCCCCTTTGAAGTAATGGAACTAAGGCGGGTGAAATAAAAGGAAGTGTTCTATTATCGCGCCTCAAATTTTGACAATTTTTTGCTTTCGCAGCAGTAAAAATTAGGCCTAGACCTATATTGTTTTACAGCTGCACCTTTTCGCTTTGTTGACCTCTGACCCCTTATCGTAAACCTTTATACTTACTTCAGGCCCACAAAATGAATAAACTGACCGTTTTCCTTTATTATTTTAGCAAAGCGAGGGAAAGCGGAATTATTTGCATGTTTATCATTAGCCACGAATTCGCGACCATTATTATTAGTATAATCGTTCAGAGGTGTTTGTGTTTTTGCAAATAAGTAGCTAATTAAAATCTGTTTTATTATAAAGCGTTTGTTTTACATTGCACTTGGCTTTGTGATATATTACTCTACTACTACAACAGCCTATTTACGAGAGGAGGCCTGTGCCCACTGCTGGGCACAGGCCTCCTCTCATCACGAGAGAGGGTTGGGCTATAGTCCCCACGCGGGCCCAGTGCGGATTGGGGACTTCACGCACATCCTTGAATTACTTCGCAGATGCGTGCAGGTTTCCTCACGATGTTTTCCTTCACCGAAAAGCTCAGTGGTCAATTCAAATTGAATTTCGCACGTAAATAAATTCAGAGGTGCGAGCCGGATTTGAACCCGCGACCCTCTGCATGAGAGGCGGTAGGTCAAACCACTAGGCCACCACGGTTTTTTTTTATATTACTCGTATTGTTATTATGACGGTCAACCGCTAGTTTATATATTATACTTCTACAGTTGATTCGTGTAATTGGTAAAGTTGGTTTGTTAAAGCAAAGTATCATGACCCGGAAAACTTGCGTTCGTCACGTTCTTGCACTGCACCGCACAGACTAAATTGAAATGTCAAGGTAACGCTTATGAGCAAATTACCTGGACCAAAAACAAATGTTTTAGAATTTTTGTTGGATGTTGCTTTTCATTGTAGTTTAATGGTTTGCAATATGCAGAGCTACACTTGATACTTAATTCCAAGTAAGTAGTTAATGACTGCCATTCCTGAGTAGGTACTAGAATTACGAAGAGTCATAAATCTCTTCGATACATCAATATTTAGTATGGCCTTCTATGTTGCGTGAGTATAATGGGTCTATTCAATTCAGGCACTTTACGGTTGAGTCTTTTCCTTTAGTTTATTCTCAAATGGACACCATAAAGTTAACGTTGGCCCCGTAGGAGCGTAGTAGACCAATTCCCCTTATTTGAAAGCTATTTTCACGCTTAAGGGTCTAATATCATTATCATTATCTACATAAGAACGTCGGCAGTGTAGACCGTTTCTCGAACGTTCCCTGTGGATATCAAAAAACATTCGCGCTGTTCCATGTAGGTCTCCGAGATAAAGATTTACGGTTTATTCAATAAAAGATACTAATGGTCCCGGTTTACAACGGTCGTTTCACTGAAATGGCTTATTTTATGCCTTGCCTTCGTTGTGTTGAGGGTGGGTGCTAGTTGTTGATTAAACTCTTTCAAACGGTTCCTACTTAGAAATGTCACGATCGATTTGAAAGTTAATCTGAAAATACGTAATCAAGCTAGTCATAAAATTACCTATTATGATTGTTACTGTACGCTGTAAGAATCCACGTAGGTAATCTGCATCAAATGCATCCATATTGGCTTGCAAATTACCTATAGTGTGTAGTAAATTAATCAGTCCGCTTCCGCTACACGACTGTCCCGTAAAGCATTTCAGGCAAATAATTTGCTTATCGGTCCCAAAACACAACCGAATTAATTATGTGACGATTGCGTGTACGGTATAAACGCAACGTCGGTTCCCCAGAATAAACACAATCAATACAAATGAGAATTACCTCTAAAATTATCTCGCATAGCTTTGTATGGCGTATTTAGATTTTAAAGTTGAATAAAAATGATGTCAAACGGATCATTTGATTGGTCAATGGTTGCGTATTACATTTAGCAGTCGCAATGTGTATTAAATGTTTTACATGATAAAATTAAAATAGTCTGTGTGGATTTGCGGATATTTACGTTAGTTACTGAACGGATTTTAATGAAATTTTCACATGACCTCGATTTCCACGGTTAACATTGCAGTGCGGTGCGCACTTTTAAAAAGATATAGACAACCTCTGGCACGCATCTGCGAAGTAATTCAAAGATGTGTGTGAAGTCCCCGATCCGCACTGGGCCCGCGTGGGGACTATAGCCCAAACCCTCTCTTGATGAGAGCAGACTTGTGCCCAGCAGTGGGACGCAAATAGGCTGTAGTAGTAGTAGTAGTAGACAACCTCTTAACCATGATTTTCAGTCAGGAAGTAAATTAGCAGACAATTAAATAATAAAAAGAGAGAGTTTTGTTACATTAGTATACCATAACGTAGTTTGTTCTAAATACTTAAACAAATTACGTGAATTATTAATTACAACATATGATTTTCTCTAAGTAACGTGAAACCCGACCGGCGCTGTACACAACTTTAACATTAACACTTGTAATAAAAGTCCATTGTTTTGCAGCAAAATACAAAATAAGTACAAATAATTCATTCACCAAGTAAGCCACGTCTGGGCACTTTTACTTTTAAACGTGAAGAGGTCGACATAATCCTCGTAGATTGTTTTATGTAGCTGTTGGGTACGAAACATAAGTAGTAGGAGTAGTAGGTATTACTGGGAGCCTCAAAGTCAGACTTCTTGACTGAAAGCATAGAAAAATAATACAAGAAGAATGGCAGAGTCTATACTGTAGTGCGTGCACCGAAACCCGGGTTAACACTAGATCGACATCTGGCGTCCAGTGGCTGAACCCCGTTTAGCAGTTGCTCCGCTCGCTACTTGAAGCTAGATGGCGAGCCGAACGCAATAGTACATTATTGCAGAGGCCGCCAAGTAGCGCATTGCCGGACGAGTCAGTTAGAAGGCTGAGCGAAGCGAAGCCTTCTGTTAGTACGAGTCCGGCAATCGCAATTGCGGCCGAGGTATATATAATGCTTTTCTCAAACAGCGAGGAAATACGTAGGGTCAGTCGGGGCAAGTGCGCCAGGATGGGGTAAGTGCGCCTAACATAAATATATCGAAACCTATAACTATTACTCAACTAGTAGTTGGCTGTTTACAAGGCATAGGGGCGAAATAAATTTAGGCGCACTTACCTCACATCAGTATTTACTACTTCCATGATCATGGATGATTTGGCCATGGAAGTTGTACTTATTACCTCCATGGATTTGTCAGTTTCGGGGCAAGTGCGCCAGGATGGGGTAAGTGCGCCTAACATAAATATATCGAAACCTATAACTATTACTCAACTAGTAGTTGGCTGTTTACAAGGCATAGGGGCGAAATAAATTTAGGCGCACTTACCCCACATCAGTATTTACTACTTCCATGATCGTGGATTATTTGGCCATGGAAGTTGTACTTATTACCTCCATGTATTTGTCAGTTTCTAGAGGTGTCTCAAATAGCAAGCGAATTAAAAAAGACACACACGACAATAATGTTTTTGCTGGCCAAGGCCGGCAATGGACAGCCTCGCGTCTTCTTTTTTTGAAAGTAACAAGAACATTTCCGAGCATGTTTGAGAAAAGTGTATTTATAAACAATTTACAACTAATATTATAAATAGAACTCTTTTTTGAAATCTTCTTATTACACAAAGATTTCGGGTTGTAAGTTATAAACTGGTAAGCAATAAAATATGCACTCACTAAGTACAGTAAAGACTCTGCCACTCTTCTTTTATCATTTCTCTATGCTGAAAGTAAACAGGCCTACAAAGACTTTGTTCTATTTTCGAATCTCGGAAAATTTTAGAAACAAGTGTCATTATTTGAGATGGGTACCTAATTCGCTATAGAATTGTCAGGTCGGTATGATAACATTATTTGGATAAAATATTTCCTTCATAAGTAAGTAAGCCTTTTTGCATTTGCCTTTTCCTTAAGTTTGCCGAAGTAGGTTAAGCGGGGTCAACCTCTTCGAAAAAATATTTACAATTTGTGTAAAAACATAACAACACATACAAAACGTTCTAATCGTTTTTGTTTCATGTAGAACCGTTTATCGTTACGTCTCATCATTTTCGTTTGTAAAATCAAAAATAGTTTACAAAAGTCACACATCAAACGAACCGGCCGTTGTTGTTTCAATGTGTTTGCTTCATTATTTACAATTGCGCGCGGTCGAAATAAAGCTAGGTAAAATGTCGAAATCCACTTTATGACTACTCGTTACGTCGTACGGTGACTACGATGTAGTTTAAATAAATGAATATAAGTGTGAAATATATCAACATGGATTCCATACTAAGCTATTTTGACTGTTCCTTTAGATTCTTCCCGATTTTGTTTCATTCTAAACCTTCCCCGAACCAAAGCAAAACAATAACCAGCCAAATCGGTCCAGCAGTTTTAGCCTGATTAATGCACAGCAATTTCTTTTTACGGCACGTCCGTCAAGCTGAATCTACTCTTTACTTTCTTACAATATACCTCACTAAGTCACTTCACTACGTGCATCATTGTATTTTGTGACAAATAGAGCGAAGATGCGACGTTCTTCTGACAAACCACGCCGGCATTATGGCGACGGCTCATGAATATTTATTGTATATTCAAACACTGTCAGCGTGGCCGAGTTATTAACATAAAATATGTTTCACTACCTATACTATGTAAACTTAGTGTATGTAGTAAAAATGAAAAAAAAAATACAATTAAAGAGACCCGCCAATCCATCAAAGCAAAGCTCATTGTTTATTTATGAATTATTGCCCACCTGATTGAAACAATGTAGCTTGACGTATTAATGATGAATGATGACGAATATGTTATTCTTCCCGTTACGTACGTACGAGTACCTATTATCTATACTGTGCCGTTAGAGATGTTGTTAAATCAATAGATTTTAAGATGCTAATGAATGGATTCGCTGTATTATGTGATACTAGCTTTTCCTCGCAACTTCGTATGCGCAGAAATATTAAAATGAAAAATCCCGTTTTTTCCCGTTCCCGTGGGAATTTCGGGAAACCCTTTCTTAGCGGATGCCTACGTCATAACATCTACCTGCATGCCAAATTTCAGCCCGATCCGTCCAGTGGTTTGGGCTGTGCGTTGATAGATCACTGTCAGTCAGTCAGTCAGTCACCTTTGAGTTTTATATATTTAGATGATCGCTCTTCGCTCTGATTAATTTCGAAAACACCTGTACAACTATCACAGTCATATTGCTATGAATATACGTTTTCCAATAACGATAGACATAAACTAGACAGGTCAATTGAATTCATGAATCGGCATGTCCTCATCGTGGCATGCGTCTATCCTATCCACATAAGGTCTAATAACGATTTTGTTTACATGTATACAGTATTCTCAGCTAATGAAAATAACCAGTCCGCATGTACATAATGTGGAGCGATATTGTGGAAATAATAGGATCGGTGCCTGACGACATTTTTAGGAAAAGAAAAATCAGGAAATTGCTCATTACGTAGCTAGTTGAGTTTCGTTTGGATCCAACGTAGCTAGTTGAGATCCGTTTGGTCGCGTCTGTTACGTGTGTGCGTGCAATCGAATATATATATATTAAAAAAAAGAACTGAACAGGGTTACTACTGGTTTTAAAATCGACTAGTCTCGGAGTATTTGCTCTGAACTTCATTCTGAGCGAATTTGCTCAGTGTGAGCGATCAGGCGTTCTTTTCGAACGCTTGGAACGATTAGATAATTCAATTTCAGGTAGATGAGAGATACGATGAAATTGAATCCGGGCAGAATTTATTGGTGGAATGTAAGACATTATAAACAATGTCATAATCATTTTTATTCAATGAATTAACTCGTTAACTTTAGTTTTCGCATTGCAATTTCGTTTACATTTGTAATAGTACATTACGGTACAGACCTAGGGTGGTGAATTCGTAAATGTCCCACATCGCAGGTTTCTGTGGCCCGAACCGCAAGGAAGGAACCGAACGAATTTCCGCCCGTGGTTTGTCAAAAGTTTTACGTCTTGCCTTGGCCAAGAAGCGAGATTTTCTCTTCGCGTAGCGGGCAGAAAATCCCACTTTATGGCCAAGGGTGATGTAAACTTAATTTGTTTATAGTGGATTTATATGTAGCTACTCTGTTTACCGGATCACAAGTACCTAAAGTCAGTCTACAGTCAGTGACGACGATGTGCAGTGCAATAAACTTTTCCTAAACTATTTACCGTACTGATACTCGCGGTGAAAGTCCTCGCAGATTTATTGCCAACGGTCTAACATCGTTGCTTTTTATTTGACGGTTTCAGTTTCGCTGAATGAAGCATCCGATATACTAGCTAGACTTCTAGAGGGTTCTACTGGAAGCGCTGACGTACTGAATCGACGCAGCGTTCGCAGAGTGCGTCATTTTAATCCGCAGATCCTTTTTATGCCCTCTTGTTAGACAACTATACGCAGATGTTGTAAGCGGTGAAACGATACTTACATAATGGTATCTTTTTTAGGGTTCCGAAGTCCACAAGGAACCCTTATAGTTTCGCCATGTCCGTCCGTCCGTCCGTCCGTCCGTCTGTCCGCACTATTGCTCGGAGATGCTTAGGTCTAGAGAGCTGTAATTTGGCATGAATATGCATATTAGTTACGCTGACAAAGTGGTACAATAAAATTTTGAAATATATTTTTTTATAGGGTACCTCCCCTACTCGTAAAGTGGGGATGTATTTTTTTTTTCTTGCGTACCCCATGGTGCGGCATATCGTTGAATAGGTCTTAAAAAAATATTGTGGGTTTGTTAAAACCATTTTTTGATTAAGTGATTTTTTGATTGAGTGAGTGCTTCTGTTCCCAGCGTAAGCACACATGCTTTTTAGGGCTTCGGCTGAAAACCAGCGCTGTGGCTCCTGCTGCAGCACATGCTGAGCCGAGTCCTTTTTTGACTGGCACTACAGCGTAGCGCAGCGTATTTGCACGTCTTTTTAATACATTTATTTATATCATTATCTTATTTTCTTTTTCTTTATTATCTGTATTGTGTCTTCTGTATTTTAACTCTGTTACGTTGTAGTGTGTATTTTTATGTCAAAATAAATGTTCTGAGTTCTGAGTTCTGATGCGTTTGTGAAATATTAAGCTTTAAAGTGCTATTTTTTGTTAGAGTCACGTGTCCCCCCCCCCTGCCAGCTAAACGGTGGTATTTGGATGGCTGAAAAAAATCACGGTTGTGGCATATATAACGTAGTTGAAAGGAAAACTATCAGAGCTAAGTAGGCTGTACAAACTTACGAGTAATAGTCGACCAACTTATAATGATGATTTTTCTCGAGCGGCAGGGGCGTCGGGCGGGCACGTCATACCACAGGCTAGCTAGATGCTAATAAGTCTTAGAAAGGTACTGTGGGCATCCTCAACTTCGGAACCCTATAATTTGCGCGTGGCCCGACACGCACTTGGCCGGTTTTTTATAGCGTCCAATTTTCTTTTTTCAAATTGTTATACTTTGGGTTATTGTCTTGTAGAATTCAAATTCGCATGGCATTTGCTTACGTCATTTCCAAATTAAGGCTTAATATCTGGTTATTATTGTTGAGGTTGGTGACTAGCGATAGTAGTGACATGATCAATTATGTTTTCTTAGGATAACTTATTTTACTTTCTACCTAGGAGTGGGTTTCTAAAATAGTGGTCAAACAGGTAAAATCTCCCCCAAAAATGATTCCTCTGTAAGGCTTGGTGCTAACGTTTTGTTTCTTTTAGACATTACTAGTACTACTACTATAGCCTATTTGCGTTCCACTGCTGGGCACAGGCCTCCTCTCATCACGAGAGGGTTTGGGCTATAGTCCCTATCGCGGGCCCAGAGCGGATTGGGGACTTCGCACACATCTTTGAATTAATTCGCAGATGCGTGCAGGTTTCTTTACGATGTTTTCCTTTACCAAAAAGCACAGTGGTTAATTCAAATTGAATTTCGCACATAAGTAAACTTAGAGGTGCGAGCCGAAATTGAACCCCCGACCCTCTGCATGAGAGGCGGTAGGTCGAACCACTAGGCCACCACGGCTTCGTCATTTTGACATTATACATTAATAATAGTTGTCGTGGTAGAGTCGTCAATAGGGATGACGACAACTTTTTTTCCTTAGTCTATCAGGAAGATTATTGAAAAGTATTGGACACGTATTTTT
The DNA here is from genome assembly GCA_963971205.1 of Aethes cnicana. Lineage (NCBI taxonomy): Eukaryota > Metazoa > Arthropoda > Insecta > Lepidoptera > Tortricidae > Aethes > Aethes cnicana. The sequence goes on from OZ020276.1 coordinate 12,294,395, forward strand.
TTTTTCACGTAATCAAACTTATACGGAGATATATTGAGTTGAAATGTCGCGTGACGTCACTGTTAGGTACGATTTATACCTAACTGTGACGTAGTTAGCCCCCACTCTCTACCTTTCATGCGTTTTAACTTAGTCGTTCTTTGTTAATTTGATAAAACAAAAAATACGTGTCTAATATTTTATTACCTATTACCTGACTGACGGACTAATTAGAATTTCGATTTCTTCACCCTGTCGTCATCCCTATTTGTTAACATACACTTGAGTTGCGTGTATTATAAGTCAAAATGTTACCATATTATAATTTCATTAAGTAAGGATGACGAATGAGTTATCATTATTTATTTATTATTATTATTTATTTATAAAAGTTTAACATGACATTACAGTTAACCAATGCGTCATGAAACCAAATAAAACTATTTAGGCGACGAAACGGCGTGGCTCCGCTGCATCGTCATCTCCGGTGTAGGATTCGGTAGGTTGCCCCGGAACCGTCGAAACACGACATCCTTCGGCCAGAAGTCAGGACTCTCGATGATCTCCAGCAGCGGCCGCAGCTATATGGCGATTGACGCAAGAATTGACTACGATTCGTGGAAACAGCTTCACGTGAGTGAATAACGACACATTAACTCTTTTTTTTCCATCACCGGGATGCCAGCTATTTTAAATTCTGCAGGAATCCCGTTCTTCGCCGTGAGAATGTCGATTACAGCCTAACTTGGGCGATAAAACGTTCTTGGCTCAGGCACAGGTCTCTTATTTATTTTATTGAATACTAGCTATTGTTTAGGAGTTTTCTCGCGTGCCACTAAATATTGAATCTTACAACACGGGAATAATGGCTGATTCTCAAGACATACTCTAGCTATTCACAGACGATACTTCAAATTTCGTGGTAATCCGACAAATGAGATTCGACTTCCCAAGTTAGAGTTACAGCTCACCACATCAACTTGGTAAGACCTCGCCTTGCGCGGTTATTCATTCATGATTTGAATTTCTAAGGATTCGGCGAGACGAGCCGGTGCACTCTGTGCAGAGTCGATATGATGCTGATGAGTGATGAGCTGTAACCCTTAAACGGGCAATATAAACAAAATAAAAAATAGCGTTTTGGGCCCAGTCGCTTTGTTAAATGAAAGAAGCTACTTCTCAGACATAGTTCGTATATTCATTTTAACGTGCTAATGAGACGCCTGCCTCGCCCGTCCGTCCGCGGCTTGCGTGCGCTTCGTTGCGTGTTCTAAAACAGCAGGTGCCACGTATTTCTCTAGATAAAATGAATACATGCGTTCACAGATTCTAAACAAACATGTAGCGTATTTATTGCATAGATTTTTGTCGTGAAATTGGCGTCGGGAAACGAGCTGTTTTAAGAATACTTACATATTAATATTACCTTCGTTGCAAATAGGCGCTGGAGTTATAATCAAATCTAAAACACAATACTCGATCTTCTATTCAGTCCCAGAGGTAAGCTCCATTTATGATTTCAATTTAATCCGAAAATAACAAGGTAAAAACAAGCTACCTGGATTTTCTAGGACGAAACATAAATAACTTCGTGAGAGAGGACTGGATAAATTTGTGATGTAAATGGAGTCAATATTTCAGCTTGCGTCTGAAAATAAGTTGTCACCGCTTTACTCGACCGGAGTTTCTTCCGTGAATACTAACTAGAATACAGTGTTACAATAGCTGAAAGTGAGTTTCTCTTATCGTGGTCATTTAACTTTATTCCAGTCATGTACGTGACTTGGCTGACCTAAAAGGAGATACAAAATATAACCTAAATTTATTTAACTCTGAACCAAGTAAACGTCGGTTAAATAGGTACAGTCAGCAGCAGAAGTAGATAAGCTGTCCAGGTGTTCAAAATGACCTACACACGCCCTTAACGTTTTAAGAATAAGGTCGTGTGTAGGTCATTTTGAACACCTGGACAGCTTATCTACTTCTGCTGCTGACTGTACTAGATTTCGATGTACTGACGCACTGAACGAATACATGTATGATTTCTGAAAGAACATAAAAGGAATAACCATTTCAAAAAGGTCCAAATTAAGTATTCAAACTGCACAGGCACCTTTAAGATCTTAAAGAAAAAAATCAATTATTTCGTGTTATAAAAAGTACATTATATGAACTTATTCCTTATCAACATTATGGGCTATATGGTTACATGGTCACGAAAAGAAGTCACGGATAGAAGTTACTACTTAAATCAAAAACCCTTTGAAAATTCAAAGTTCCGTCTGTCTGTCGTTTCAACAGTTCTCTTTTCTCACTAATTACATTGGAACTTGTTTCAACGTACTTGGCAAGTTTTTAACAATGCTCAACTATCCCCTCTTTCGCCAACCAAGGGTGTTACTTCGAGTGTAAAAGAGAGGGAAACTTTATGAGTTGAATGCCGGCAACATTGTTTCTGTGCTTTTTGTTTGTAAGCTTTTAAAATGATTAAGTTACGCGCTGGACGAAACAACAAAGTGTTTTGTTTACGTGGAAATTGACTGTAAAAACATTTGTGGGCCGGTTCTGATTCGCTGTTTTCGAGTTGGGATCGAACTAACTATACTAAAGCCGTGGTGGCCTAGTGGTTCGACCTACCGCCTCTCATGCAGAGGGACGGGGGCTCGATTCCGGCTTGCACCTCTAAGTTTACTTATATGCGAAATTCTATTTGAATTTACCACTGAGCTTTTCGGTGACGGAAAACATCGTGAGGAAACCTTCACACATCTGCGAAGTAATTCAAAGATGTGTGTGAATTCCCTTATCCGCACTGGTTCCGCGTGGGGACTATAGCCCAAACCCTCTCGTGATGAGGGACAGGAACGCAAATAGGCTGTTGTAGTAGTAAGTACCTACCTACTCGGTTAAAAGTTCCCAAGCTGTATTCTTCTCAACTATGACGCGAATCTGCTGATAATGTCAAAACTTCCTAAAGTATTCAAGTCGGAATCCTGGAACTATGTACCAGATGTGTAATATGTAATTAGCTGCTCTATGACTAACGTTCAAACTTCTACTTATTATAGGTCAATGCTACTAGTCTATTTTTGTGTAGTCCTAAATGAGTTTTAATTATTTTTATTTTATTTTATTTAAAAGCCTTCTGTGAAGTAATAGCTATGTCTCTCATCTTTTGATGTTGTAATAAGACGTAACTACGTTTTTATTTAGTTTGTCAAAATATATTTTGCACATAATAAATAACCAATTAAAACTCAAACTGCATTAACGCTGGATATGCCATCAACTGTTCCTGTAGGTACTCGGATTTACCAGACACATTAACAGAGTTAAATTACTGAACTTCTCGGCTCGGTGTAAATTTAATTATCCGTGTAACTACCAAGTCGATGTCATTAAGTCAACTATCATTTTCAAGTTGTTGATAAAATCTAACCCAATTTCATTAATAACATTAATAGTAAATTAACATGTAGGTATTCACACCCATTGGCCTTGCTTTGCTTTACATGATTTTCGAATTCTATTACCTACTACTACACTCCTAATTTACATATGTACAATATAAATGGATTGGACAGTCGTTGAGTAATAGTTGCTACGTGAGTCGCTACGCCGTAGTGCTGCTACGCGCGTCGTAGCAGGCAAAACTCGCAGCGCTTTAAGGTAACGTTTAGCTTTCAAGCGTTTCCCGTGCAATTTCAGGAAAATATGCGAAAGTCCAGCTTAAAGCTGTACCTACCTTTCTATAAAAAACAATTCGCTTGTAACTAACGTGTCATACGCAATAAAATCATTGAATTTTTAGCTAACCATATATTATATGATAATGATCTATCTAACCCTGTAAATTGCCGAGCTATGGAAAAATTGGACGACTGAAAATAAACTCAATTAATAGTGTACTTAGTTATACACTTGAGGGAGGATTTTTTTGGAATAAATTTAATGAATGATGATAATGATGATTGAAATATCAGCCCTATAGTCTATCCGGATAGGATGTGCAGCTAATTTTATGTTATTTTGACAATCATTTTAGTATAGCCTTATTATTAAGTTTTATCAAAGTAGTGTAGGGTAATTCCGGGGTAGATGGCCATAAGGGCGAGATGGCCAATCGAAATATTTCATGGTTCTACGGCTAGATGTCGCTAGTTTTTTGTTTAGTTCGCCGCGCGTTGTGAGTGGAAGCAAGAGTACGACAAATATTTTGGCGAAAAAAAATTAAAAAGTAAGTAAAATCTGTGTTAATTGTTTTGGCAAGTCAAAATATTTCAAAGGAGGTTCATATTTTAACTTGTTGTGATGTTAGTTTCTCATAATATTGGTGTTTTTTGTTTTTATTGCAAAGTAAACGGTTGTCCTTATGTTCTAACCTCAAAATTATACAGATCGAGTTTTGACTTGTTTTTTTTTAGGTGTGGTCATCTCTCCCGGAAGAAAAGGAGAGATGGCCAGTTTAATTCGGTATGTCATGGCCATATAATAAATAAAAGAAAGGCTATCCGAAGGCTGTCGGATAGCAGTGGCGATGTCCCCCTTGCCATAATATCGAAAAACAAGAAGAAAAAGAACTTGAAAGAGAAGGATAACTGTCGTGGATGCGGACAAAATTACTACGAGACTCTTCTCGTTGAAGATTGGCTCCAGTGCATGATTTGTATGTTTTGGGTTCATGAAAATTGTACCGAATTCGACGATGCATGCTCCAAATGTGGCCAGGAAAAGAAGAAGCGCCTCAGGACCAAAAAATAAGACTGAAGACATACAATAACTGAGAGTTAGGTTATGGCCATCTTTCCCATATTGGTATGGTCATCATACCCAGATACCCCGGGAGAGATGGCCAATTGTGTTTTTTTTTAAAACGATTTTTCAATCTGATCTCATGAGAAAATATTTTTTGTTTGTTTAATTATCTAATGTTGATTGTTCAAAGTTTATAGATAAATAAAGATTTCTTTGATAAGTCGTATACTTTTTTTTTTTATTGCGCACAAAAAATACTATGGCCAACTACCCCGGAATTACCCTAATTTTGTATCCGTTTAATCGTCAATTTTGTTTGTGCGAATTTGTCACTGTTACTCATTCGAGCGTAAACTCTAATTGAGCCATTACTCTGTTCGAGGACAAAGTCGGGATGGCAGAGGAAGCAACAGCGCTGAATAAACTGCTCTCTGTACACTGATGACTTACGTTATTATGTTTATAAAGGTAGTAAAAGTAAAGGCCAATCTTGAACGTATAAAAGACAGGTCACAAAGCTCGCTTGTATGGACGACCTAATTGTCTACACTCTTTATTTGAAGGCTCGAAAACTCAACGCGTGGAATTGCGTCAGTCTTGGATAGATTTTTGTTATGTAAAAGATTGGAAAACGAGCACACAGGTAATCTACAGAGTAATCTACACTTACGAATAAGACAATATGAATGGTACCTACAGTCATTCGGTACAACTATCACTTTTTTTATCGAACTAGCTTTTGCCCGCGACATCGTCCGTGTGGAATTCGGAAATATTGTTCCCGCGGGAACTATGCGTTTTTCCGGGATAACAAGTAGCCTACATGTGGACCAGTGTTATAAACTACCCCCATACCAAATTTTGTTGCAACCGACCAGTAGTTTTCGAGTTAAATCCGGACATAAATACATACATTTATACAGACAATTTTTCTAAAAATCGTTCTATGGTGTTCAGTAGGTATCGTTTATATAGTCCCCTCCACATGATCGTTTCTTTTAATTTTCAAGTTACAGACGCGACTTCTTCAACAGACTTATTATTAGTATAGGTTATTCTTATCGACGGTCAGTGGGTGATATCAGAGACATAAATCAATCCTAAAATGGCTTGATGACTGTCGAAGCAAAACAAACATAGCGTGCCGTTGTAACAGTCATGTTTGTATTGTGATCACGACGATGTTTAGTCAATTAATAAACATTTCCTTATAACCATTGCCGTTTCGTGCATTCTTCCATTTTTTTTAACATTCGGTTTCTTTAAGTTGTTAAAGCGAGGCGCACACGCCCTGTCAATCGTATTTGCTAGTCAGACTGCGAATATTGTGAGTGCTAATTACGCCGCAACAACGCGATTAACGTCAAATTCCAACTGCCGTCTGCCATACTATGTATAACAAACTTGAACAAGGTGATCAAAATCATCTATCTACGTTTGACGTTGATTGTACTACGCCGGTCGGCTTAGGCCGTCATTTAGATAGATGTCGGTTAATTAGGTATACCAATATTAATAGTGTCTCGTGATGGAAAGGAAACTAGTAGGAGTTTCGCCCATGGATAGGATGACTAACAAGTGGCTGCGCAAACAAAGTGGTGTGTTTGATGTGGTCAAGAGAGTCGCCAAACTTAAGTGGCAATGGGCAGGACACGTGGCCCGTAAGACTCATTCCTGGCGCAGAACTCTTTTGGAATGGAGACCTTGGAGATACAAAAGACCGCGAGGCAGATCTCAGATGACATGGAGAGATGATATCCAGAAGTTGGCTGGCAAGAACTGGATACACGCAGCGCAGGATAGAATCAAGTGGAGGAGGTTGAAGGATGCCTACACCAAAATGGTAGAGGAAGGTTTGTTTTTAAAATCTCACGTTATTTAGTGAATGTTCCTGTTAGCCTTTTTGAATATTAAATTGTCAACTCTTATATGCCTCCTATCTCTATATAGGCTTCTCAATATACCACCCACTGAGACGCTTCGGCCTCAGATTGCTTGTACCGTAATATCCGATGATGAAAATAGAGGCAATACAACAAAGCCTGAGCCTACATACGTACCACTCGCATTCGAGATTGAATGGGCCTTTTATTTATTAAACTATAGCCCTGACCATTTCGGCTTTTACCCTATTGTGAAAACCGTTTCATTCTTCCCTTTTATAAAAGAGAATAGATGCAACTTGAATCGGCAATTCCATTTTATTTAAATCAATAATTAATGTGGATAGGAACGTAGAATTAATGAATAAGATATAAATCCAAAATTATGACGTCTTAAAGATATGAACAGTTTAGTAAAAAAAAAATGTTAGGGAGGAACAGACACAAGAGGCGAACAACAGTGTACTTATTTCTCCGTAGTTCGTTTACTCGTAACTTCGCAGCTCAGTTTATACTTTGCCTCAAAGTTACAACAAAGTATACTTTGTTGTAACTTTGAGGCAAATACTTAGAGATATTCTACTATCTAAAGTCCCGCGCCTTCACGTTTCAAAACGCTTCAATGTATTTATTATTAAAAAAGCACCACCAACACTCTCAACACAGTTGATGGCTGTCTCAGCACGCACACATGTGTTGAGAGTGTTGGTGGTGCTTTTTAAATACATTGAAGCGTCTTGAAATGTAAAGGCGCGGGACTTTAGATAGTAGAAGATCTCTACGCTTATTTAATGAGATACATGCATCGGGACTTTCTCCCTTTTTCGTTTTCCGACAAAAACGCGATACCATTTTACGGCATTTTAACCACCGAGACCAAGAGAACGAGGTCGCTTGTGCTGAATTATAATTTGTCCTTGTGTTAAAGGTACGTTTTTATCATGTATTAAATACGCTTTTTATTTCAATAATAATAATAAAGTACAGCCTCATGTTTTACTGGGAGGACAGATCTCCACAGTTGCGGCCATCTCACATTTCTGGTAAAAGGTACCAATAGCCTCTTCATGTTGGCTTCGGCCCCATGAATACGAATGACCGGATCCCCATGGACCCGTGACATGAAAATGTACCAACAAATAATAATTTTGGGTAGGCCGTGGTGGCCTAGTGGTTCGACCTACCGCCTCTCATGCGGTCGGGAGGTTCAATTCCGGCTCGCATTCAATTTGAATAATTAACCATTGTGCTTTTCGGTGAAGGAATTAATTACAATTTCGATTTCTTCACCCTGTCGTCATCCCTATTAAACCTTTGTTAAAATATTTATTAATATTAGAACTTTCGTACGCATATACGTTTTAGGTACAATAACTTGCACTATGCCAAGTATTTTTACTTTCCGTGTAAATTTATATTCCCTTTGGTCCTATTGCCACGGATTTGGCTCCGCCAGTGGGATATAGTGCGAAACGCATCGAGGACGCGATCTCTGCAATGCGTACCATTTCACAGCCGCCAACGGTTTGGCCGGGACGTCCTACTTTCCATTCACCAGTCTATAGTCCATTTGAACAAGTTTAATTTCTGAGCTCTACAATTTGAAACCACTTGCAAATACATCTACTATTTATAGGTTTATCTATACTGTCGAGGTCAGTGATATGTGTACACTTTTGGCCATTATTACACAGGAGTAAAGTGAAAAAGCGTGTATTTACCTATTTTATACATATTGGCGAATTCGGCCTTAGGTACCCAGTCAACAAGAATTTATATAATAAAAACCTTCATGTAAAATATCAAATTAGATATATAAATAATAGAACAATCGAAACGACAGAAACTTAAGTTGTAACAAAATACGCAAAACGGTGAAGTTTCTCCGAAAACGGGACAAAAACAGAGATTAAAAGTTTGTTATAGAGACGCAATGCGGAAAGGGATCTTTTTGGGTCTGAACGAGAGAGTAGCCCGCCTTTGTGTCTGAAATATATTCTGCGCCCACAATTACTCGTAACCTTTTCAAATATATTTCAAACTCCCTGCAATTGTATAACATAGCACTTTGCGAGTACTAAATGATCATGTTTTAAAAATAACCCTTGTATATGTATAAGTGTCATGCCATTCAATTTTATGTAAATGGTACCTATAGGCAAACGAGCTCACAGTCCATGATGGTAAGTGGTCACTGCGGCCCATGGACACCGAAATATGTTTATACTTATAATACTTTATGGGAGCTCTCGAAATTCTGTTTAAAAATTCCAAGCAGGTCTTTTCTAAGAGAGCATACAATATTCGTACAATATGTTAGATAATATTCGTTTATGCCAAGAAAGTTGGGGCGATAGCTATCCAAACAATATTAGAACCATTGATCTATTATAAGTAAGGATACACAATCAGCCGGAGAAAAATGCCCCCCTCAAAACGGGTGCCCGAGCTGTTTGGCCTTCGTTATAAAGAGGCGTTATTAGCATACTGGAACGTATTTTCTAATGTCAGTTTCCTGCATATATTTTGACATATTCTATTCGGAACTGTTCGTCCATATGTTATTACTTATTATAGGTCAATGATTACAACACAATAGTATTGATAGCATTGGCTTCCTCTAATGTAGTAATAGTCTGAAGAACCTTTTATCTACTCGGCTGTATTTGACATGCTCTTAGATCAAAGCGTATGACATGCGTATGGTAAATAAATTATTTGTTCACATAATATGTCTGTGGTTTATAAAGCCGAAGACAGTGTAATATATTTTGGAATTAATACTGCAATATCATTTTTTCTTGTATAAGACTAGCGATCGCTTCGCACGGGTAGCAACAAATTTATACACCATGAAAATCCGTTCAGTATTTGAGTTTATCGCGTCAGACATACAGACAGACGCGATGGGGGCTTTATAATGATTTAGTTAAAAAGACAAAAAGGAAAAGCACCCAAGCATTCTTCTTCAAATGCGAAGGAGATAAGAATACCAAGAGGTTGAAATTCGTAACTTTGCACCGGTGCTTTCGATACGTCGTCCAAATTTCAATTAGAATGTTTTCCCTGTAGGTAAAACAATTCGTTTCCGAAGAGCGATGTAAAGTCCTGGCGAAATTACGAACGTGTCGTTCAATCCATTTGTTGGCGCCGCTGCGGCGGGCGCAATTGTGCGACGTGTAAATAAATACACAAAGGGGACGATACAATGGCTGGCCGGTCAACCCTTAATTGCAAATGTCCAAATGACTTTAGGTTGGTATAGCATGAGCATGACACAACTTAGAAGAAGCGCTGATTAAGCAATCATTGACTCTGCAATAAATGGCTTACGTCCTTGGCCGCGCGCCTTCTAAGTCGTATCTTGCTATAATTCGGCTAGCCGACGATGAAAATCCCAAGACAGATTTGAACATCCCCTTATAAAATAAAAACCGTCAATCTATTCACGAATCAAACTTAGTACAAACATATTTTGTACTATGAAGTATTCGAAATAATAATTATTTTGGCAGTGCTATTGCGCGGTTCTATACATGAGGTGTAGATGACCTCGGGGATTCGTTATCATCATCATTGTGGCTGTCACTTATCCAGTTGGATGTAGGCTTCTTCCCTTTCCTTCCACTCGAGGTGATCGTTAGACATCGGGATATATTATTACTAGCGTTATGCGTTCCCGCGGGCACTAAGTAAGTATATCTACGTTACACGTTACTTTAGAATTTACAATATTAGTATGGATGATCAATGTACCCATAATGGGCTTTATGTCGGTATAGCGTTTCATGACACGAGCACTTACGAAGACACATGAAATTAATATAAACTCCAAAACGTGAGGCGCAATTCGGAGTTTCTAGGAACTTACGTGCGAAATTGAATTTCCAGTTTGACTGTACAATATGATGAATGAGAAATCGTTACAGCAAGTCTGCTTACGAGTATACGAGTTACCATACTTACCTACTTAGTCTACTAGCTGAGTTAAAGTGCGACCTAGTACGTCATAAGAACTTACATGTTATTTAGGACTAAACTGCTTTTAATAAGTCAAACGAAATGTTTCATGACGATCCGCGAAAATAGATAGATTCCGTGTGATCCCTCTCCCGAAGTTTAATCCGCGTAGAAGTTTTATTTCCCGATCACCAAAAAACCACCATGGACAGATGTTTCATTATTAAATAAATAATTCAAACTACCTACTTGAATAACTAACGGAAAAAATACACTGCGCAGAAAAAAATTCCACAAGCGCGTTCTTAAATTTCTATCCTAAATAAAGAAAACTTAACACGATGATGAAATACTTTTACTGTCAAGACGTTGAACCCAATCACGTATTTCCGCTAGTAGCAACACAAACTAAAAAGGCTAAGGTTAACTAGGCGTATAATGTTCGCAATCCAAAGCCGAAGTTTTTACAAGCCATTAAAAGTTCCCGATAAGTAAATCGATACGGAACTGATTCCGACCGGAACAATCGTAAAATTTTGCCAAATGAAGGAACAAATCGACATAAACTCTCATTGTTCTTTATTCAAATTCGCTTTCGCAGAAGGTATTACTTTTAAATAACGATATAATAAGGCTTCTGACTCGAGCCTCGAAAATAAAAAAGGGTCGTTACTATTTTGTGTAAAAATGACATCAAAATCTGCTTTACGCTTCATTGGTTATGTTATGAACGTTAATTCCATTTCGTATCTCGCCGAGTTGTCTTATAAACTTTGTACAATGCTGAAGTTCCAGCTTGATTTTATGAAGCCGGAGGCGAGTGATAATAAAACTTCTGTAATTACGTTTAAGCGTCTTTTATCCTTTATTTAAGTTGGTACTGCGATTGAAATGAACCTGAACAGCTTTGAAACGCCTCCCAATTTCTCCCGTGTAATATTTGAGATATCGCTCTAGAATTCTGAATTTCATAGGACGTCGAAGAGTCATCGATCATCATCAATCTGTAGTCTGGCTGGAATTTTAACAGGACTGGAGACTGTCAGTTGAAACTTAAAACGAAAATGATAACCCCGTCATTTATATAACGCAAGACACAATCTCAAACATTTTTATGACCCACTAAATCGAGTGTGAGCTTTTAACGTTAGGTTCAATTTGTATTGATGGCCTTGTCATTTATGGGTTCTTGTGGTAAAACACTTGATTCTTAAACTCGAACCTACTTTTACTGTAATTTTGGACAACACGTTCGTATATTTTTCCGTTTACACAGAAAATAATTAGGGATAATGCCAAATGGCCTTTTCTGGCCGCCACTTTGGAAGGAGAAAATGGACTACTAATGGATATAGTCTTGTTAGTTTCTTGTTTTCTCCATGCCAACGCTGAGGGGAATAAATGTAGCGCATGTATTCGGTAGACTTAGTTTCAAAGGAAACCTGAACAACATGCAGCGAAATGTTTTAATCATACGAGAAATGTCGGTGATAATTCTGCCTGAACAAGAATCTCACAATACAATAGTTTTAACCGTCCAAGAAAATCGCAGGATATCACAGCACAATTGTTGAACGTAAAACTTCAAAGTGAATTTACTTTACGTGGTTTGTCAATTTTTCTCATTAATTATTCGGATCGTGGATTCGTGGTCGGATAAGTCTTTAATCATCTTAATCGTCGTCAATTGGCGTGGCGGTCCCGCGGATGACAAATTGGATATCACGGGCATCGTGGTACCTTGCGCCTTGACCTGAATCCACGAATCTTCACCTCGACTTAATTTTGAGTCATTAGCTAAACTCCGCTCTCCGTACTAAAGTAGTTGACGCTTCAACTGCGAATTTAATTGCATAATTCCTTATTTTGTTTCCAGGTAAGTTTCGCGGACGCTCACTCGATAGTGGCAGTTTCAGACTTCTGAAGTTGCCATATTAGCATCTGCACTGCCGCCAAGTCCGCACAGGTGTGTACCTAATAGGAATTTGTTTTGAACTTGGAAGTTGCAACTTATCATTGGCAGCGTAATCCTGGGTTCGATTTAAATCTACAAATATCCGGTTTTAACTCGAAAACTACCGGTCGGATCGCCACAGAATTTGTTATGGGGGTAGATTTATTATTTACAGTATCTAATGTATGAAAAATCCGAATTTAGAAGATTACGCACGGGACAACTATCAACATAGGGTGAGTACCTACTTCTTACTTAGCCCGCAAAAGCTAACCAAATTCCATGCCGACGAAGTCGCGAGCAGCAGCTAGTTAAAATAAGTCCGTCCTGTCATCAACTCTGTCGGTCTCAAGAGTCCATAAAATACAAAACAATAGTTTCCTTTGTGGCTTTATCACTTGCTTTGCTTTGCTACCCCGGAAAACGAATAAACTCAACAGCAATGAAACTTTGTATGGAAAATCCTATACAAAGTGACCCGTTTTCATTGCTGTTGAGCGTATAACGCATTCACTGCCACTTCTGTTTTACGATCTTTCGCCAGGTGCCACATCTGTCATTAAGGGAACATTGCAACGCACATGTGCGTTCAAGGCACTGCGGGAAAGTCAGCAAAACGCATATATGCGTCGGTGGCAGTGAATGCGTTAAAGGAAACCTTCCGAGTAGAAAAACAATCACCTATTTGATCCGTGTTCTTACGCTGTCGGCCGTGTGACAAATGAGACGACGTGAAAATGGATGTTTCTGAAAACAATAACAAATAGCTCTGCATGGCCTTATTTACACAGTGTAGCAAATAAATCAATGTTTTTTAGTAACCTATGTACGCGGTTTTTGGGTAGGTTAGACGATTACTTACAATACCTACTTGTTTAAAAGTCTTGTTAAATGTAATGACAGAGTTCCTTTCAATGGGATCAAAAATATTAATAGTACATTACTACAGAGGGCGGGAAGGAGGATGTTGCAGGCCGAGTATTATATACGGCCGAACGAAGTGAGGCCGGATAGTAACGAGGCCGACAACTTCCGTTCCCCGCCGATGTATGTATAGTGCTTTTCTCAAACATGCAATGAAATAAATAAAATAATATTTTATGTATTATATATTTTGTCTTTTTTACATAAATAAAACAGCGATACCTATGTAGCAAATATAGTTCATGTTTTTTTAATAGCTGTATTGGCAGAATGTCATGGCAAATCATAGAGTAAAATTGCTTGTAGCTTTTTTTTAATGTCGGAATACCAAGATGCTGTGTCACAAATATATCAAATCGAAATAAAAAAAAAGTGAGTTGCCGGCCAATTGTCTAGCCGCGCCGAAACGTGATACTTCCCAGGCTAATAAGAAGAACATAATATCAATATTTCATTGCATGTTTGAGAAAAGTATAGTCATTAATATATTTATGTAAACTCGTATAAAATATACATAGATGAGACTTACTTGGAGTCAGTGAGTCTTGTTAGTTAGTGTTTAGATACTCAGTCGATTTTCTTGGATGTCTAACTTGGATTCTCGTTAAAACATTAAGATAATAAATTTACTCAATGCTCTCTAATATCCACTCGCCATTCCACACTAAATAGAAAAGGAAAAATGTACTTACTCGTCGAAAATTTAATATTCATTTTTAATCATTCCATAATTTATCACCAGTTTAGTGATTCCATGGAAAACAAATGTTGCGCATTGCTTGACTGGAAAATCTATTGTTGTGAAAAATCGCTAACCCAATATACGTTGTATCGTGTAAAATCATTTTGTGCAGTTCATAAAGTACTTACGTACATTGTTGCAGCCGTTTAGTATCGCAATCATGTTTGGGTGAAATCATTAAACTGGGCAAAAGCTCTAAACAGCCAAGCAGCCAACCACCCCGAGTACATACGCATTGTTATTAGAACAAATCGTACAAAGTTGCTTATTGTACCTGGTGTTGAACCAAATTCGTCTGTTTCCCTTTATTTGATTAGGGCAAACTATACTTAAGTCTGATTAAAACCGGTGAATTAAGACATATTGTTTTTTTTTTCAATATAAACTCCCAGAAGAGTAACTAACTCCAAGAACTGTGATGACATCATCATCAGTTCAGCTGAGAGACGTCCACTGCTGGACATAGACCTCCCCCAAGGCGCGCCACTCAGACCGGTCCTGTGCCACTCGCATCCACCGCGTTCCCGCGATCTTCTAATTGTTCTAATTTCCAAGCCATCCAGCATTTGCGGTAAATGTTTCTCATAAAACGTATAAATTTATGAACGCCCCGTTTATGACTTGTGCAATTTTCATCTAAGAACAAGTAACAACAAGTAACACTTGTAACCACCTTGTGCCACCTGGCGGACGAATTTGTAACTAATGTTCTGCCATAACCCCCATCAACTCGTACTTGCTGCGTCGCAGCTGTGAGCATCACATGCCCATCAGGGATCTCGTAACTTTAAGGGCTTACATAAAACCAGTTTTATATGACTGAAAGCCTCTACGATATCATTATCTTACCACCAACAGTTGAAAAGTATTCATTTTGCTAAAAACTACATCTCTCTCATTTTGATAAAACAGTTAACTGGAGGGCATCAAATTCTTTTGTTTTACCTTTCGGAATGGAATAGTTTTCTGCTGCATGTGAAACCTTAGCATCAGAAGAACTTGGAAATTCTATTAGAGAGCTTTTTATGGAGCTTACACAGAGCTATGTAACTTTAGCTGTTTTTCATTAAGTTGCAACTTCAAATTTATAACTCTGAAGTTTATGGTATAGCGTTCTACCTACAGTGTAGAATCTACACAAACTTACCTCTATATCCTACAAAATTGTAGCCAACCGAACTACGGTCTGCTACCAATCGTCAACTCTGGTAAGCGGGCAGCAAGTAGTTCGGTTTTCTCCCGTTTTATACAACTTCGCCCGCATTGCAATATTTATCGATGCTGCTAGAGAATATGTCAGAAATTCACTAACAACTTAGGTACGTAACTTTGTGGATAAATAATAAAACAGTATGTTACGTAAGCGTTTGAATTTTAAATGAAAGTTGTTAATAAATACTCGTACAAGAATCTCGCGTTCCTAATTAACGTTGGAAAGTAATTTTATGATGGATTTTTTGCTGTTCCAAATATAATAGTACATTACAGACGCAGGGTGGTGAATTCGTAAATGGCCCAGATCGCAGGTTTCTGTGGCCCGAACCGAAGGTGAGGGCCATAAATATGCGATCTAGGGCTTTACGAATTACCGCCCGTGGTTTGTCAAAAGTTTTACATGTTGCCTTGGCCAAGAAGGGAGATTTTCTCTCCGCGTAGCAGGCAGAAAATCCCACTTTACGGCCAAGGTGATGTAAAAGTTATTTGCTTTATCATGTTTATCTTAGAAATATTGAACTTTCTTAGACTAAGATGGAATGAAAAGTAACTTAATTTCTTTACATACTCGTACCGACTCCCAAGTTTTACGAATCGAGTTTGAACAGTAAAACTTCTGGAATAATTTTGTTGCAGGTTAGGCACCCGGCTGGCGTGTTACATATTTTAGTGGAGAATTTTTCGAATTTTTTTCATGTCAAATTATATCTAAGTGTTTTAAGTAAATTGTTATATTCGACTGTATGATTTTTTATAGCAAAGTAATAATGTGCACCAATGAACAATAACTTTAATTTACATTAAAAAAAAATCCTTAAAGGTTACTTCAGATATATTCTTGACTAAATGGACGTGATTTATTATTAGCGGTCAAATTGCTTGTTACTGCAATCCTTTCACACATCCCAGATAACAAGCATTCCCGCTTGACCCTAACTCAGTGTACAGCGGACTGTCCACTTAAATCTTACAACAATGGTACCTTACCTACCGTTGTACGGAAGATTCGACATTATCTTTCCTACCGTTGTACGGAAGATTCGACATTGAGAATCCACTGGTTTGTTTGACCACCAGAACTTACTGTAAACTACATTTTATTGCAAACCGGGATTTTAATATTATTTTGAGCGCACATATCATCTTTTCTTTAAGACTTCGCATTCGAGTTGTTTTGAATTATATCTTTTATTTTATTGGTATTCGAAATTTTCTTTAGAATTTATGTGGATAAATTGGCTTCAAACTTCGCTTATGATGTACTCAGACGTACCCGACAGCTTGTGCCGCAGCGTCCGCTCCGCTAGAATCGCATTAATATGGACATAATTACCGACTGATAGCGACATTTTGCGGTAAATCTCATTTCCGTAGACGTGACGCTACCTCAATGACAACTTGCGTACTTTTATAGGTATAAGGGTTTGAAATTCTGAGATCTATAAATGAGAGCTGGAGTCAGCTGCCAAGAGCCGCTTTCTAGCAACATGTTTTTCTCTAAAATTTCAGCGCTCCATTTTCATAAACGCGATCCCAGCTCACGTAAGATAACAGATGAGCGGCAATATTAACTTTTAATACTAGATTTCCTTTTAAACTGGCAATTTAGTGTTGCGTAGTTCAGCTAGCGTGACGCCATTTGGACTTACATGTGTGTCATCGAGAAATGTGTGGTGTGGAGAAACGCGAGAGCGGCGCAGGCGCACGGTCCGCTGCGCGCTTTTTTACGATGCGCCGTCGCAGTGGCAGCGGGCGGCTGACGGGATGGCTCTTTGAAAACGCTGCTTGACTGCTGTCCCCTCCGCTTTTTTGAAGGGCAACGTGCTAATTCTTTCGTCGTATTATACTTGTGCATTTGTTACGTTCAAATGGAAAAGTGACTTAGTTTCTTTTAAAACGCCATAATGTTGCACTGATTGTTCCTTCTTATATCAGCCGTATTTTCCCGCTGACAGTTGCGCGTGCACCCGTCATTTGCGCCCGCGCATGCATTCGCGTAAAAACACCTATTAAAATGTTTCTACCTGACCGCCATTTACATTGCTAATCTCGGCCGAGTGAAAAAATAAAGTATAATCGAGTAAACCCTCAATGTACCTACATCATTTCATTATTAATGATCGTTTTAGCGTCGCTCGGGAAATAAAGTTCTATAACATATTTACTGTATTGTACATTTATCCCTTGAAAACGCGATGGTTTATCTCTGACGTTTTTTGAGACGTACAAAACGAAATAAAATATTCTTTGTTAGACATAACCGAAAACTGTCCATGTCCAGGACAAAGTTGAATTTGAAAACATGTAGCAAGGATCTGTACACGACCTCTCCTTTGAGGTAGTGTAGTGGATATTAGTTGTTTATATTCGCTGTTTTAATCTTCAGAATGCACTGTGGACAGAATAGTTTACATACTTAGGTACAAGGTTTTTCAATAAATAACTGGATAATCAGTACGTAACCATGAGTAGTGTTATTAATAATCCGTCTAGTCATTAAAAACGCTCACGCGAGGTTTACGTTTATTTATTATTTTATTATGAATGTGTTTCTATTATCTACTATACATACGCATGGCAGATCTAGCCATAGGTAAGTAGTTGGTATTACACACATTCTAAATTTGGGAGAAAGGAGGAAATATATAAATGCTTCATGCATGCCAAATTTCACGACTTCTGCCGGATGGAGCATTTTTCGAGTTACCAACTGCACGAATACATTCTATGTATTTACTTATTATTATGCTAAAATCCTTTTTATTAAACGGTAATTTCACGTTACATCTAAGTTGTCTTTTATTATTGCTAAGCTAAGGACAGAGATGGTTGGTTTTATTGTAAAATTTTAATTGAATTTTTAATGCCATGGGCGTACAGCGATTGTAATTTTTTTTACGTCACCCATGGCCGTAAAGTGTGATTTTCTGCCCGCTACGCGGAGAGAAAATCTCACTTTCTGGCCAAGGCAAGACGTAAAACTTTTGACAAACCACGGGCGGTAATTCGTAAAGCCCCAGATCACATATTTATGGCCCTCACCTTCGGTTCGGGCCACAGAAACCTGCGATCTGGGACATTTACGAATTCACCACCCTAGGTCTGTAATGTACTATTAATACTTGACTTGCCTGTTAAATATTTAAATTACATTACAAAGCACCAATAAAATTGATAAAATGCTTTATAGATACTCTACATTAAAAAAAATGTGCTTCATATCTTGTTCATACATTATATTAACCATATTTATACCTACTCAAGTACAAATACTTTATCGTAATATCTTGACTAGATATTATTCACCTTGCGCCAGTTATGTGAAATCATCTGCGCTGCCCGTCGATTTTCCGTTGGAATTTACCGAATAACGTGATTTTCATATTATTCGTGACATGCAAACATAATTATCATTCTTTTGAAAATATTTTATTCGGTCTGACCTGGTCTGAATTAAACAGTGATAAAATAGGCTAATGCATAGCTTAATTTTCTCATGAAGTTTAAACAAATATTAGGCGCTACGTTGAAAATGTTACACATATCGTTAGGAGACCTGACAAAGGTTTCACAACTACGAATTCCTTCGGAGGCATTCATTAAAACTGACATCATGCAATTAGATTTATTGCTCTGTTGTGGGGCTTTGTCAGAGCTTACAAATATGTTTTTTTACACCTAGTGCTAGAATTTCAAAAGAGATTTTCAAAACACATTTTTTGCTAGTGGTAGGGCCTGGTGCTAGGTCCGGCCGGGGAGGTACCACCGTCTTTCCCCGTTAACCTGCCGCCAAATAGCAGTGCTCGCACTGTTGTGTTCCGGGGTTAAGGCAGGCGGTGAAATGTCTAGCTCAGGCAGGCAACGCATTTGGGATTTTATGGTTTCTTAATGGGGGGTCAAAGGATTTCGGTGCCCATGAGCACGTACCATCAGGTGGGCCCTGGGCTCGTTTGCCTATACCATCGACATAAAAAAACACAATGAAGTGAGAAGACGGTTTTGTTGCAATTAAACTGTTATTTATTTTTCATGTAGTTTTATATACTCTTCAGTAACAATAGCTTAATTTAATTTTGTCTATAATATTGTGTGATACTTAACCAGTACGTAAACCTAAATAACAAAAAGCATTACATTGTAAAGTCATCCATATAGGGTGACCCACAGCTTGTGTGTTTATCCCGCATAACGCTATTGTCTACGCATGACAGGCGGTAAACAAAATACGCATTCTATAAACATGATATTACGACCACTAAACATGTTCAGTTCATATTTACGGCTGATAAGGACAGCGCAGTAGAAAAGAGTGAAAAATATGTACAAGCATCTCGTTCCATTGTATCGCCGCGTCCCTTTCAAACGGAACGGTCAACTGAAGTTGTGTTGATGTTTACGAGTAAACTGCTCGTTTATGCCGGTCAGCATCTCCCGTATCTGTTGAAAAAACTCAATAACGGACGCCCAGCTGTATCGTATCGTATCCAGTTAGCGATATGCTCTAGTTCCCTCTCCGCCTTCGCAACTTTAATCAATTCTGCAAGAAAAATGGCCCCCGAGATTTTAAGTGCACTAATATGTCTTCAGTAAATCTGGTTCGCTGGTCTGGTCTGTTTCCAAACGAGGCCTGATTGATTCAATCATCACTGTTCTTAATTGGCTGCTATTGGAAGATCTCGGTGGATTTTAATTACTGTTAATTTGAGGTTGAATTTGATTTTGATTTGAAATTAATAAAGGTTTTGTCAAAAAAATAACGTTTGTGTAATTTTAATTCAAAACGGGATGTTTAGCAATAACAATTGTAAAACCCAGTCCGGATGACTGAAGTATACAAACTTTTCTAAGAAACATTCAAGCAATCTTTTATATATAACTAAGGGGCGTTTAATATAATAAGATTTACTTATGACCACTTTCTTTACTGTCCTCATAAGCAGCCATACAAGTTTCATTCTATTTTTCGATGAGCTTTTTTTTGATGAATTTTTGTACCACTTTTTTGTCATTTGCGCAAAATTTGCCAAGTTAAGCCGCGGCCGTTAAGAGCAGGTGAAGTTACTAAAAGTCAGCTACCCCTACATAGTAGGTATTTTCTATTTTTTTATCAGGTAGGGTTTTTTGCAGTCGGCTACCGGATCGGACTATATCTGAAACTGCATTTTGTTCTGCATGCTATTATAATGTTGCATTACATATTATTATGCATTGGCACATCATTAGGCAAAGGAAAGCAGCAATTATTTAAGAGATTTTATTACGCACAGTAATACGCTGATAGTCAATGTGACAATTTACATGATAACTGAGAAAATGGCTGTTGCATTAAGAAATGACATGCATAACATGCTATTTACGTATTCATAAATGCATTTAATTAAAATTTCAATGTGAATATTAATATCGTTGATGTGAATCATCTCGCCTCTACCTCATTAAAAGTTAGATCAGATGTGTAAATGAATACTACATAAACATGACAACAACAGTTCTGTAGGTAGATTGCCTGCCACACAAGTTACCACAGAGGTGGTGTTGCTCGTTGAACTAACAATGTACTTGAGTATTGATAATTGAATGGTGATGAGAGCGCCCATTCATTTTGTATCATATTTTAAAGGATTTATATTTGTTGTTCAACTGAACTTACAACGGTAGTTTGTTCAATATGCTTACGTTCTATAGCTGTTGTTTCAAAACATTTTCATCGAGTTATTGAATGCGAGCTGACCAACAACAGTGCATCTCAGTTTACATATACAAAAATGCAAATAAAAATATCTAGATACGAGTCATTTGCACATTAGACGCCTATTAAATCTATAGATAGACTAGCTGACCCCGTGGACTTCGTACCGCCTTGGTTTTTTTTTGTATGAAAAATAGCTTACTTCCTATACTCAGACCTACTGAACATAGACTCCAAATTTCATAAGAATCGGTCGAACCGTTTCGGAGGAGTTTGGTGACAAACACTGTGACACGAGAATTTTATATATTAGAAGATTAGATACTGTCCCGGTATATCTACAACCTTCTAAAATAAAAATAATAATATAATCAAAATTAAACGATGAAAGTAGTTAAGAATCGGTTCACATTATGAAAGATTATTTTAATTTTAATATTTTCAGTATAACTTACATAGCTACAAAGTTTCATTTCGTAACAAGTTTCAAAGGTTAACGATCATTTTTATGCTTCATAGTTGAAGTTAAGGCCACTAGTTTTTTAGTTCTTTACATATAGATATAGAGTACCTACAATACATAGCCGGTAAAATTCCGAACTAGTCTCACTCGTTGGGAATATTCAAAGTTCTTTTAGTTGGACCATGGCAGCGGAAATTGTATGATATTTCCCAACTCGCCGGCGTATCTGGGATCGGCTGGTAAAATATTTTAACTGGTGATCGCCTACTGGGCTACTTGCGAAATTGAGATTACTAAGTAAGTACCTTACTATTTCGTTCTCTGATAATATTTTAACCTTCTACTCTAGCACGGGGAGGGAATCTTGGCGTGCTCCTTGGACTAACTATGTTAGTTGAAGTAAGTACTAGTAGAAAAATTTGGTGAATATGAAATATAAAAACTGCATTCACTGTACGATTTTTGGAGTTATCCATCATCTCGCAGCTATCCGTATGTAAAATCGAATTTGCGTTGTAAATTTGTTCTGTTAAATTTGATTATTTAGGTACACAATTGAAGCCGTGGTGGCCTAGTGGTTCGACCTACCGCCTCTCATGCAGAGGGTCGGGCGGGGGTTCGATTCCGGCTCGCACCTCTAAGTTTACTTATGTGCGAAATTTCATTTGAATTTACCACTGAGCTTTTCGGTGAAGGAAAACATCGTGAGGAAACCTGCACGCATCTGCGAAGCAATTCAAAGATGTGTGTGAAGTCCCCAATCCGCACTGGGCCCGCGTGGGGACTATAGCCCAAACCCTCTCGTGATGAGAGGAGGCCTGTGCCCTGCCCAGCAGTGGGACGCAAATAGGTTGTAGTAGTAGGTACACAATTTGCTACGGAACCAAATCATCTGAGCCATACAGTCTTGACCGATATGAAATTAATGACGCAACGATTTTAGGGCGCTCCGTTACATACACACACACACCGTATATTAACCACAAGCCATAAACCTAATTATAAGGCGATTCTATTTTTTTCTTACCTTGCATCAATTAGCGAAGCAACCTTGGTGGCTAATATTTGGACTTTCTCCGTGAAAATCACAATATTGCACTAAGAATAAAATCACCCGTTTTAAAGTGCAGGCCGTATTTTCATGTAAAAAGATTGACGAACCGACACACGGCCCACCTGGTGGTAAGTGGTCACCGCCGCTTATAGACATTTGTAACACCAGAGGCATCACCAATGCTTTGCCAATCTCGAAAGGGGAGGAGGATAGGGCGTATGGGATAAGGGACATGGGATTAGGGAAGATGGGATAGAAGGATAGGGAAGAGGACTGGCCCCCGGTTCTCTCACTCACCGTACGAAACGCAATAGCGAACTATTACTTCACGCCGATATTATGTGAGAGTGTGGTACTTCCTCGGGCGAGCCGACCCGATTCGAGCAATAATTTAATATTATTGCAAGGCTCTACTACAATATAATTGTAATCCTTTCATAGGTATTTTAGTGACTGAAATTAGTTTAAAATAAATATTTAATTAGAAAGAGACCAACGACCAATCATGCTGAAAACAAGACAGCAATGAAATTAACGATGCTTGTATTACATTATATTGCTTAAAAAACACTTCTTTAAATCAAAAACTGCGCACCTCTTTCTCAAAGTGACATTTAATTTTCCACTTTTGCAAACCATTCGGAAATTGGTAACGAAAATTTCAGCGACCTAAAATAGCTTATCGAATATTTACGTGCAGGCAGAACACGCACGACGGTAAAAATATGTTTTTCTGAACGAATTCCGGTATTTTCAAGAGTTTCTTGAAAGTTAGACCATTTCAGTGTATTTTATATGAAAGTTTTACCATAGTTATTATTGAGTACCTATGGCCTTTGGCGAACAGAGTACAGTCTTGGAGTTAAAACTTTTCTAGCTTAGACGTTTAAGTTATTGTTGCAGACAAATTGTTTTTTTTTATTTTATTTAAAAAAATGGCTTCTGCCCGCGACTTCGTCCGCGTGGAATTCGGTTATAGCGTTCCCGCGAGAATTGAGCGTTAAACTATAACAGAGTATATACGAAAACCTTCCTCTTGAAACACTCTATCTATTTAAAAAAAAACGCTCATTTTTATGCGTAGTTTTTTTCAACATCCTTACAGAATGAACTTTCGGGAATACAATTTTTTTATTCTTCTAGTCTTCTTATTACTATAGATTCATACTTCTGCCTGGTTCAGGCTGTGATAGTGTGCATTGTCTATTTTTCATTAACTACGCAAGTTGATTGAACCGGTAATGTATAGCACTTTGCAAAGTGAAAATTGGACTCTACGTAAACCATGGATGTAAACACCAGCAACGCTGATTAAGCACACAACAAAAAACAATCGCAATTCACGTAGGTATTTGCAGAGTTCTGTTTGCGTGCCTACCCGACATAGGTTTTGCGGAACCCGCCGTTTTCAGTCGAAACGCCTCCCCTGAGGTATCCTATCATACCTTTTTGTAAACAGATTATACGGGCCCAACTCTGTTTACCAAACACAATGCCGCTTACGAGTGTTTCAAAATAAATTGTGATAGCACAAAATAACCTGCCTTTGCCGTTTTTGGTATCATTGTCCCTAATTGAAGAAAGCAACTGTTTAAAGTGAAAACAAAGGCGTCACGGTATGCTCGCTGGTCATTATCAAGCATAGTGGCCAGTACGTTAATCTATGTTGATCGACACTAGGTACGCTCTGTCCAACTTTCGTGTGAGTCATATTCCTTATTACTAATTAACTACCTACCTATTCAATTTATTAAAATATCTAGATAATTACTTTTTGCCAGATATGGTCAGTGTCTCCTACGATTTATTAAGAAAACATTACCTATTATTTTATTTTCCAAATGACGGGAAACACGAAAACGGCGTTCAACGAGCAATTGAGTAGAATCGTCGTAAAGCATCTCACCATCTCTCAAACATCATCTAAATTACAAACTTACTACGTCATCTTAAACTAAACCAAAAGTCAAACATATTACCTTCGCCTTCTGCTGTAGCTCTTTTTCCGATCGTGGGCCGGCGGGTCGCTTGCGTACGCGCCGCCCTCGACCTCCGCACTATGCCCCGCCCCCATCCTACCCCATGCCGCAGCACAAACCGTCACTAACACTGGCCACCTGCGACACCCCGCGGAAAAAAAAGAAAAAAATTCGGCCTGTTTCGATTGTCACTATTAAAAAACAATGTCACAAGTGTTGTAAGACGGGGTGCCGAGGGTTTCGCCGCCGCGTAGCTCTCGGGCGGTTCGCGACGGTAATGTGAAGCGTACCGGCGCGCGCGCACCTCGCGCCCGCCTTAACATTCTTCATCGATGGTGCAAGTGCCGAGAGATTCGACGATGTTATCCACTTTAATTACTGTTTTTTTACGTTTTGTTATTTATGGTGTGGAGCTCATTAGAAGTTGATTGTTTACTTAATGAAGTGAAGACGGACGGTTTATAGGCATAGCACAGGCACGGCAAATGCCGGAGGAATCTAGCAGTTTTTAAAGTAAAAATAATAACATGATTAACATTTAAATTATTATAACTGAAAATTTACTCATTGAAACAAATCATTACAAAACATGGCGAATAAACCTAAAACGCGTCAGCAACACTTATTTGTGTGAGGTCGAAACTACACTGCTGTGCCAGTCCAACTAGGCCATGCCAGCTTATCTATCCATGGGTACAAAACGTTTCTCATAAAAATGCAAGTAGTTACTTCCACAGCAGTACACGGCTATACTACGCAGTAGGTACGCACGGGCCATACAATGGACCCACGTTTAGCAGCAGTGGGCTTAAAGTTTTCAATCCGCACTCAGCTCGCATGAGGACTTGTAGACAGGCGTTATTAAGGTCGTTCCTGTTGTGTGAGTTTTGTTTTTTTATCTATTCCCAGAATAGATCTGAAACTCTATTCTTACGTATATGATATGAGATAGCGAAATCTACTCATTATGACACTTAACTTATCCCACAATCAGCGTCGCAACCGTCTGCGCCTTGCGCCTGTGCACTAATTGTCGCGATCCGCCTCGGAAATCGCTTCGCTCTCGTTTCTACTAATTACACGAGCTGCTGCTTTCCCAATGAAAACGGCGCGGAAGCCCCGGCGATTGATCATCGTATGACAATGCTATGCTATGTCCGGTTATATGCAAAGATACCCTATATACAGGAAAAAAGCTCGCAATCTCATCTCATTTGCCAATGACTCTTTGCTAAATGAGATAAAGATAGTGTAGATCATTGCTAAATGAGATAAAGTTAGTGGTAGCTGTTGTGTTCCGGCAGGGGGTTAAGGCAGCCGGTGAAATTTCTGACACAGAGGCATTCCATCTTAAGCCTCAGGGTAGGCAACGCATTCGAGATCTCTCAAGTAACAACTTCCATCCAGGTGTTTTTACGTAGAGGCACTGAGACATGTAATTGAATAGTACGAAGAATAAATGTGTCTTTGATATCGTATAGGTAAGTTGATGAAATCATACTGAGCTCGATGGTTAGTTAAAAATAAAGGTGGATTTTAGAGGAAGTTTTAGTCAGTTTATAAAGGCAGTACAATGTAGTCTTCGTTATGGTTAAGAAGTCACCGCCTTATCTGCGTGAACTACTCTACTTCATTTGTATTTTTTTCTGTCTGAAAACGTGACGATATAATATTCGAATGACACCTCAGTAAAGGATTGTCAGTAGACAAAGTGCTTGCAACTCCATAGCATGGAGATAAACAAGCCTCAAGGCAGTTATCCAGATTTTGAACTTTATTAAACACTTTCTGCTCACTCTTCGCTGTGTTTGACGTAGTTCCTACTAAAGTAACTACAAACTGTGCTAGTGAGCTCTCCTGAGTAAGATACAAGTTCATTTAATCCGTTATGACTCCACTTTGTCCCGAGAATGGAGGCGCTTGGGAGAGAAATTTAAAATATAGAGACTTTAAAAAAATACTTTAGGAAAAATGTATATCCTACCTACTATAATGTTCATGTTAAATTTACGCGTGTGCCAGATTCAACTCTAAATAATCTAACCAGCCGGGATTTAGTGGCGCAATTACTCTAAACGTTACATTGTATTACATATTTGTAATGCATCCAAATGTCCAGTATGTTTTTACGAATACATCCTCCGACAGTAAGTAAGTAATTTTTTATTCATATAAAAAGCATTACATTTTGAACATGCACAATATCGTGCCAAACTGCAAAACAGTTTGTCGGCACTTTTGCTCTTGGACTTAATTTTATAATTCTAAGTAACGCTTAACATAAAAGTTAGTACTTGAATAAGTTGTACCTACATTCAAGTTTACAATAAAAGTAAGTTTAGTTTGTCCTCTGGGGCTATATTCGAAGTCTTAAAATAGAGATCTCCCTGTTCCCTATAGGACCGCTCACGCGTCGCGTGAACTTTAAGCAGCTAGATTTCAAGTTCAACTTGACGCGTGAGCAATCCTACACCCCAAAATCCTATATCCCTATTTAAGACTTCTAATATAGTATAGCCCCTGCTCTCTGATTTCATGAAACGAAGTTATTATCCACTTAAATCGCGAGGCCCTACAAAAACAGACGTTAGTGAAAGAAGAATCCAAACCAAGCGATCCGAGAACAAAACAGGTGTAACCTGAAATCTTCGTAAAATATTTACCTGAAAGATTAAGGTACTCCAAACACTTGCCAAAATGGGTAGCATTTCAGACGTAACGGTTAAAAGAAGAATAAGAAGATAGAGCACTACGTTACTAGACAACACTGTATTAAAATTATACGAAATTGAAACCAAAATCTGACGCGTGCCAACCTTTTTTTAAAATTAGAAAACCGTCGACGTAGCACCTATTCATATTCATATCTTTATTGGTAACATTGTTATACGTCAAGGTTTTACAAATTTTATTAAAACAATACAACAAAATATTATTATTCACGAAAAAATATTTACACTTTTAGCTTAATTTAATATACACATGTCATTTCAATTTTTCATTTAAATACTCATCTACATAGGCCGGGAGATGCTGACACTGAATTCCTAACCATTTGTACCAGGCTGGCGAGTATACAGGGGTATAATTACGTAATGAAATGACGAAAAGGAAAATCATGGTCATAGCGCCAGTACCGGGGGCCCAATCGCGTGAGCGTTAATCGAACGTGTCGCATAAATTACGAAAGTCGAACGATTTGTACCACAAAAAATCTTGTATTTTCCGATAGTCGATGAAAAACGAAGTAGGCGATCGCGTAATGCCATACTTCTCCGGCGCGGCCTACATCCCGCCATACCGACGAAAACATGTTAATTAAAAACCAAAAATTGAACCATTTGTACCAGGCTAATTTTTGCACGGATAATCATTGTCGAGTAGCCATTCACGAAAATCACTATGCCATACTTTTTTTTCGACAGGGCCAAATGGCCGCCATACCGCTCCAAAGATGTAACTTTATTTTATTTTGCAGAACGATTTGTACCAGTATGGCATTTTAATTTTTGGAAAGTATATTATACAATGTGACCGTTATTATGTTTGCCATACTTCTAGTATAGGAAAAAAGTGGTGTCATACTAGAAAAACTTGTTTTTTCGACACGTTTTGTGGGTAACATTTGGTACAGTAAGACATCATTGTACTTACCTAATCAATTCGTTAAAAAAATCGAGAAAGTCTAAAGGAACGGCTAAAAAACCTTTTTTATTGAACAATAACTTTGTATTGGAATCCATGGTGAAACGAAGTTCACCGGACCGACTTAAATATTAAAATGTGTAAGTGTCCTGTTTTAACATACACTCCAAATTCTTCGGTTGTGCGCTCTTATCAGTCAGCCAGTAAAGGAAAAGTTATATGTGCCTATATAGACGATGATAGTATATTATTCAACATAACATCTGGATATAAAACATCATGCCCGCCACATACGTGTTTGAAATTTTGTATTTATGTTCTTTGAACCTGATAAAATAATTTGATACTGATACAAATCGTTCGAATTACGCATAAAATCTTACAATTTCTAAAAATTATTGTACACGCAGGCCGCCTCCTACAGGTATGGCATTATCAGACTTCTATTTATGATCATACAAAGAACGAGTAAATATTTTAGCGTGGTACAAATCGTTCTGCAAAATAAAATAAAAATTACATCTTTGGAGCGGTATGGCGGCTATTTGGCCCCGTCGGAAAAGCATGGCATGGTGATTTTCGTGAATGGCTACTCGACGATGATCATCCGTGCAAAAATTAGCCTGATACAAATGGTTCAATTTTTGGTTTTTAATTAACATGTTTTCGTCGGTATGGCGGGATGTGGGCCGCGCCGGAGAAGTATGGCATTATGCGATCGCCTACTTCGTTTTTCATCGACTAACGGAAAATACAAGATTTTTTGTGGTACAAATCGTTCGACTTTCGTAATTTATGCGACACGTTCGATTACCGCTCACTCGATTGGGCCCCCGGTACTGGCGCTATGACCATGATTTTCCTTTTCGTCATTACGTAATTATACCCCTGTAGACTCGCCAGCCTGGTACAAATGGTTCGGAATTCTATGTCAGCATCTCCCGGTCTAACAGAATAATATGCCTTATTTAGTAAGAACTTGTTTCAACCTTGATATAAATATTTCGGAGATCCCTTTTTTCTCGTAAAATAAAAAAGATGGGGTCTATTATAACAATGCCATAAACGACGGAAATCTGCGGTATGCGGCATAAAAAACATACATTTGTTTTTTTATGTTGGTTAAAATACACAACTGTCGCGTTCTATTAACCGATTGGTAGAATGTAAAAGCATCTCCCATAAAATAGACATCACGTTTACCAAGTCGGACGAACTCGCTGTTACATTTTACGAGTGTGTTAGGTATTGTCGGGGTGGAAAAACAAATGTTTACGCACACCGGTTCTCACGACGCCACTTGCGTTGCGATTCAGCGACGTACTTCACAGCATCCTTCTGCGGCTTCAATCGTTAGTCACTGTCAATAAACGGTTTTTAGCCTATGAAAACTTGCAATTTACAACACGCATATAGCTTATTGTAGCTCTATTTCCACTATGCGTTGCTTCAGTTATGACCGGATGAAAATAGCATTTTCAGGCAAATTAATTCAGTGATGGACAATAGTTCAATCCCAATCATTCATTGCGATATTATGGGTTTATAATGTATAGTGAGACTTTGAAATTGGCGAGTAGATATTTGAGCCACGTACATCCTCAACCTCCAACGGAAACTCCTGTGAAGGACTCTGAATTATTCAATGTGCCGACTCATATATCTATTACTAGCTTCTGCCCGCAACTTCACTCGCGTGGAATTCGGTAATAGCGTTCCCGCGGGATCGAAACGTTTTTCCGGGATAAAAAATAGCCTATATGTTGACCAGTGTTATAAACTGCCCCCATATCAAATTTTTTTGCAATCCGTCCAGTAGTTTTCGAGTTAAATCCGGACATACATACATACTGGATTATCTATATTTATACTTATTATTAGTATAGATATAGATAATCCGGGTAAGATCAATTTCCGCTAAATTGCTATTGATTATCATATTAATACTTTTCATGAACGCTTTCACTAAGAAAAGCAGACTTTATTTTCATGATCAATGATATTCTCAATTGTGTTCCAAAAAATGGTTCTTCAATTATGGGCACAGTTATAATGGTTTTTGTTAATAAATAAACCACAATTGGATTAATAATCTGTTTAATATAAAATCAGTGAATACCTAATACAGAACGTTGACACGCCAATTCTTGTTCTTGAACTTAATCATTTACTTTTTAATAACAGATTATGTTCCTAAAAGTGTATTTGATCAATTTGATCAATCAATCAATTTCGTCGTCACAGTGAAATATACTAATTTTACCCTCGCGAGCCCTGAATTCTTCGGGCTCGGGATGCCTCAGAGTGAGCTATCGGGTGAAATGAGGTAACTCGAGGAATGAAGCTATCAGGTTGGTACGCGGAGACGTGACACCCCCGTGTCACTCCGTCACGTGTTGAACGCGATCCGATATCGCCCTATTTTCAGCCCCTGAGATGTAATGTTACACGTTAATTAAAATTGGTAGTAAATATCTATGTCTGACGTTGTGATTTTGCCTTCAAGGGATCTCCGTTGATAATGATGAAACTGTACTTACATGATGATGTGGTTATCGTTTTTATTAAACGAGTGTGTTGTAATTGTATACGAAACTAACAATAACTTATCAAATTTATTTGTTTCTTTTAGTAAATTTAATATTGTCTTTGATAGAACGTTACTCTAATGATCACCATTGAGCTTCGGAAACAAAGAAAAGGTCGATGTCGCGACTGATCCCGTTATCTAAAATCTGAAGCGGGTCTTAAGTAGATAAAATGAATCCATACTATATTTCGCTCAGACGTTCAGTGGGAATTTGTCCGGCTCTCCAAGATCCGGATAATAAAATACTCGAAGAACAATTTAGCCGGATCACCTGAGTTGCTGTGTGGGACATTTTGTCCGAGAAGGGTGAGAAAAGCTTGGCCGTTAGGACTTGGCTGGCTTTCATTCCACATAATAGTGCTTTCAGTTAGCACTGACGTTAGTTACAGGATGTTGCAGAAAGTTAATACGATTAAGGCAATCTCCAAGACGCCTTTGGGGTGGAGAAAGACAACAATTTCAGAAGGGTTTTTAGTTGAAAAAAAAGAACAATTTAGAATATCAACTTCTGAGCCATTTCTGCACTACCCCAAAAGCATATTTATTTTTATTTATTTATTTTATTTAAGAATACAAAAACTTAAACTAGAAAAACTGTCCCACAAAACAGTTTACACGGTTTGACTGTGTGTGTGATATAATAACACCTTTGTTCAATCTAACTTCGCATGAAAATAAAACAAGGCGAGCATTGATATGTAGATGCAGGCAAGTTCTCAACTAAACAAGTCCGGGTTTCTTTCAATATTCTAAGCAAGTTTTTTTACAACATAATTGGTTTCGAATGACACGACGGGTTATTTCAAGACAAAAATTGAACAAAACAATGTCAAGAAAATCGTGAAGAAAGTATTGAATGACTTTTTATTTTCAGACAAAATGCTGTGACTCGGCGGCCTTGCTACGCTAAAAGGATGCCATATTTTTTCATAATTTACAGTCTTCATGACTAAAGAAAATCGCTTTTTTCCACGTCTAGACATCGGCTTCTTTTCCAATAGATTTTTACGTGTATTCGTGCCATTAATTTGTTGATTAAGCTCAACAAATTAAATTTTGTTCGGTTTCCGTCGATGTGATGTTCAACCATCAATATTCGGAGTTTGGCACGTCCCTATTGTAAGTCGGCGTTTGATTTGGCGCGAACAATGGCTAATCGCTGCTCAGCCTGATTCTCCTTCAATGCGGGACTCGAACATAGTAGCTCTAGCTAATCCACGTAATTTCAATTGAGGATATCCCACCCCGGAACAATAGCATTGATTTGACTTGGAAATATTGGGAGAGCCGTATTAGCTGTGTTATTAGAGCTTCTTCATTCTTCAATAAGGAAAGATACTTTATCCTTCTTGAAACTTCTGGGGAAATATTAGTTTGTGAAAGTTTAGTGGATTTATGACTACAAAGTGTCTCCTGTAAGTTCGAGCTAGAAATTTGTAATAAGCGCATGCAGCAACTTGCTCCGCTCTCATCTAGGTATTAGATGAAGTAGGGCGATCATGTCAGGGGTTAATGCTGATAACATGTCTCAAGTCAGCAATACCCCTGGGAACTTTATGCGCAGAGTTGCAAAGTAATTCTATTACCTACCACATCTTTGCGCCCCGTGAGCGGAAATTTAGGCCTTAAATTGAGATTTTATGTTAATTCACGAGCATTCTTAAGTTTACATTGCGAGTGACTCGGGAATTTAATCATGTCGAACCGCTCCCCGAAACTCGGAGAGATCTATGAATGTAATGTGGTGCATTTTTTTCATATTTTAACATAGATGTTAAAAATGGAATAAATTTGTAGCACGCTTGCTCGGCCAAATCGTGTTTTCGCGTAATCTCCTGTATGCATAATTTTTACAAATGCTTGGGAAAATTCCTCATATTCGAATACAACAGAATATGTACGGGATCTACCGAACGTGCTTCTCTGAAGTGCCTGATAAGTTCATGGGCTCTGTATTGTGGACTGTATCAAGGCAGACTTAATTGTCCGTTCAGCAGTAACAGGATTTATGTGAACAAAAGACTATTCAACTTGGATTAAGCCTGCATTCGGCCCGTAAAGGCGAGCCTGCGGTTTTTCACAAGCGAACACCTTTGTGGTGGCTGAACAAAATTAAATTCTTCCAGCCTCGCCTCTTCGGTGTTCAACAATTTGCTAACACTTTTTAATCGTAGGAGAATTTAAGTGTTTAAAATCTCAACTTATTTAATAATGCTACCAAAAATCACCATGTGGGATAAAGTGAGTCTTTAATCTTCATGTTATTTGACTTAGGTAACCTACTTAAAGTATTGAATATAATAAACTAGACTATAGTGAACTATTTACGGAGTTACGTATTTTTTCAGTGGATATTCCATTGTGAGTGCTACTGATTCACTTTTAGAGTGAATTCTCGCCATCAAGATGGCGCACAAGAAACAATTATTTATACCGTGCGTAATGCTTACGAGATGTTATCAAAAGCGAAGATTTCTGCTATTTGAGACTGGTGAAAGCGAGAGTGGGGCTGTTTAGCATCACTTGAACATTCAGTATATGATGAACGAGATGCGATCACGGTGTAGATAAATTGTCGCAGTTTTCTATCATTATTTGTAGAGAATGCGAAGGAAAATATTACAGCAGGTGTAAAAATAGAGCGTAAAAACATCTATAGGAATTGCAATTTGCATAGATCGCACCTTAATCGTAAT
This sequence comes from Aethes cnicana, assembly GCA_963971205.1. Taxonomy (NCBI): domain Eukaryota; kingdom Metazoa; phylum Arthropoda; class Insecta; order Lepidoptera; family Tortricidae; genus Aethes; species Aethes cnicana. The sequence goes on from OZ020276.1 coordinate 12,327,923, forward strand.
AACGCCTGCTGCAAGATTAATGTGGAATCTTGTTATGCTTACAGTAGCGTACCTACATAATTCGTAGAAATAATTATTCACTGCATATTTGATTGGTCAATATTTTCAGTATTAATTTTAAAATTATTGAAGCCGTGGTGGCCTAGTGGTTTGACCTACCGCCTCTCATGCAGAGGGTCAGGGTTCGATTCCCGCTCGCACCTCTAAGTTTACTTATGTGCGAAATTCAATTTGAATTTACCACTGAGCTTTCGGTGAAGGAAAACATCGTGAGGAAACCTGCACCCATCTGCGAAGTAATTCAAAGATGTGTGTGAAGTCCCCAATCCGCACTGGGCCCGCGTGGGGACTATAGCCCAAGCCCTCTCGTGATGAGAGGAGGCCTGTGCCCAGCAGTGGGACGCAAATAGGCTGTAGTAGTAGTAGTAGTAGCTCTATCAACATATATGTTGGGTCAGTACGAACATGATGATTATTTTTATGAATATAAACATTTTAACACAATTTAATTTCAATATGACAGAGATGAGTAGAAAATGCAGGCTATCACGTACATTAAAAACCCAAAACATGAAGTCGTTTGCTCTCCTTTAGGCTCCGTCCCGAATTCCACCCAGACCGCATTAGACGGTAAATCATGTATTATTGGAACATTTGAAACTATATTTATTCCAGTCACGATTTCGACTCTAACGGGAATCGGTTTATTTAGTCTTCCGAATAATTTAGTTTTTGTTCAGCATTACTAAAAGAACACAATTATGCTAAAAATAGTAATAAAACTGGTACTTATCTCGATGTCGGTTAGAGAACATGCATTGAAAATCCGACATTTTATATTAAAAATTTATTAGGTACGTGTTAAATAAAACACTTAACAATAGCACAAGTACCTAATGATATTTGCAGAATAGATATATGTATAGATATATATATATATATATATATATCAAATAAATGTTATACATACTAATTTAAACATAACTTCATATTGTTTTAAAAGTTACAAACCTCACTTTGTTTTGGAATTTACCTAACAAATTTTGATAGGAAACAGTATTGCACAAGTTTAACAAAATGTTCAGTCAAATATCATGCGTCAAGAAGTCGTTACGGGTCGTTTGGGTACCTGTCAAAGTTTCATTTTAACATTGAACATATAAAACAATATACGAATGTTTAAGTTGCGACGTGCCGTATCGTTATTAGGATTTGACTTTTTCTGCATGTTCTCTATAGGTATCTTTTGCCATCTGTTTAATCTGTTGTTCCGCTTCATAAACCTCTCAATCAACGGTCAAGTTGATCGTCACGAAAGAGTCATCATAATTGACTTGTAAATGTAATGCGAGCCACGTCTAGTATTACTGTTACTTTAATGTTACTCTAACATGAACACGATAACACCGATATTAGTCGGCTGAAAGGAAAATAAAGTTTGTAACGTAGAAGAAAAGTCCTCAGAACTCTCGCTCTCTTCTCTATTAAGCTCTAGAAGCATAGTAGTAAGGATTCAGTATTTGTCAAATTGTACGTACATATTTCATCAAGATAAAAATCACTTCTTAATTTGAAACTTTCGATCAAAAACTTTTCAAAAGATTTTGTTAAAAAAGTATATTATGTACATATATCGCATTTGACTATTTTGGCTACCAGCTGTTGGATTGCATATGGCCGAGTGGCACATGGTGAATATGGAAACGTCTAATACTTTTTCTAGACCCGAAATCCTGCCAATACCCGGAGGCCGAACATTTATTCACTGCCATTCCATATTTCACTCGTTCTCGTGAACTCTGTCCCAAATCTGGGTTTTAAGACACCTGACACGTAAAAATAACGTTGATAAATTGCTGTCAAATACGGCCATTTATGTATTAGGCCTTTAATTTTCAGACAGCTGTATTCGGCGAATTATAAACAGTTTTGAATTCCGTATTTGGCTGCAAAGATCGTTTTAGGGATATTTTGAAGTTTTTTATTAGATATCATCAGATGACCTTAATGATGAAAATCCATAAGCATGTCAAAGTGTTTCAGCTTCTAGGTGGGAAGCATTTGGCCCGTGTAGTTTCTGGAATTAGGGTGTGTGTGTATATAAATATGGGACACGGTGTAAGTGTAATAGCTGTACATCTCTATTCACTTCAGGTCTTGTTGGTTGCTGTTGACTATATTCTCTGTTTACCCACGAGTAGGTAAACGGTTGAGAGAGTACGTTTAAGCGTTGATTTTTTTCGAAATGCCGCGAATACAAATTTTGTTTCAATTTCTTTTTTTATTTTCAAACTAATTCTATGTCTATATTTCATGTACTAGAAACACCCAGCATTTTTCTCTGCGTTTTTTTTTTATCGAAAATCAAATACACATCTGCCAATACCATCTAAATTATTGAATAGACTAACAAAGCATGTAGTGATATCTAATAATCATAGATCGCGGAGAAACGTGCGTTGATAAATAGGAAAGTGACAGGGCAATTACACCAGCTCACATGTTGGCGCGTCGCGCGCGGTGGGCGGCGGCTGCGCACAGGTTTGCAGCGAAACTAGGTATGTAGCGATGAAAGATTTGATTCATTGGGCTACTGCAACGGTGCACGTTTACCTGGATGACATTTTAACGTCCTCTTGCCTTTATAAATTTAAATAAAAAATAAAAAAGACCCTGAATATCATTACTATCATTAGAATATGGCAGATAATTTTTAAAACTATATTTATTTAAACTTCATTGCACATACAAAATGTATACAATTGGCGGACTTAATGCCTAAAGGCATTCTCTACCAGTCAACCATAAGGCCAAACAGAAAGAAAAATGAGTAGGTGCATCAATATCAGAAAGAAACTACAGAAATACAAGGAAGATAACAAATAATTCCAAAAGAGGATAAATTTACATAAACGTACATAAAAATTATATAAAAGATAAACATACATAAACTAACTCAACTGCCGCACAGAAAAACGCAAGTAATTAGAAGTATTAACTAGGCAGGTATACCCACACATTTTCAGTAACTTTCATCGTATTATAGACTTTTCGGAAGTGATTAATCTAGTAGTTTTCATAGCTACGAGTTCGTGATATATTTATCTTCCTTTTGCTAACATACGACTCCGTAACTTCAGCGATGACAATTTCTAACTTCCAAAAGTTCGTTTTCGAGAAAAGCTCGTATTCGGACAATAGTAGTTTGGAAAAATCTGATAATGAAATTTGTGTTGTTTTTTTTTTACACAAGGACTCGATGCTATTCTAGAATTTCGGGTGCCGACGATGGCAATATTGGAGTTTAGTAACACGCGGCGTACCACTTGCCGAGAGCGTTGGCGTTTATACAACAGAAAATCACCCGTAACCAATTTTTAACACAGATTTGCTGAATCGAAATCTTTATCATAGTCCAAAATTCAAAAATTCAAAAATATTTAGTTAGCATAGTTACTCCCAAATTGTGGAATGAACTTTCTGCCAAAGTGTTCTCATTAAATGTAATTAAAGTAAAAAGGTTCCTTCAGGTTTCTCTCACTGGCTCGTTGTCATGCCAGTGAAATACTCTGGCGGAAGTTTCAATAGGCGACGACGAACGACGACCTCTTACTTACTACGTACGAGGGAGGACATGTAGAGTCATCGAATCCGATTGCAGACCTTTTAATTACTATTCAACACGCTTTGTTCGACCCATTCAGTTTCAATTATGGCTATAAATCATACATAACAAAGGGGAATACGGAAGGTTTTTCCAAAAGGTTTTCCTGTTGGATTTGTTTATGAATCAATGAAAGTAAATTATCGTGTGGCTCTGCGTGTAATAAAAGGATTCGACGGTGGTCGTGCCAGGTGTGCCGAATGTGGAGAAAGAAACAACGATTCCCGCCGAATGTTGCCAGAACTTTATTATGAATCGTCCCTTTATTCTCCAACTTCGATGGTTACTTCGTATTGTTCACGTGTTTTATCTTTGCTGAGTTGTTTCTTTCACCTTTTTTTTTACTTGTTACAATCGATTTCCTTTCTTTGGAATACATTAAAGGAGCGGTTGGCCCTTCTCCGACCCTTAATCTCGGAATCTTGATAACATAGGTCTATCATAAAAATCTGTAGTAATAATGTATGCTGCAGGCAGCCTTAGAGCATAAACTGTATTACTTTCGCATTTGTTAACTACTTAGATCAAAATAAATTCAACATAATTATGTGTGTGCATATGGTGATTTGTTTTGATACATATCTAATTCTGTTTATATTTTATTTCACCATCTTTATTATTATGTAATGTTGTTTTCTTCCTATTATAAAATTTTTAGTGTGGAAGCTTTCTCATAAGTCATTTCCATCACTTTTTATCTTATCATTATCACTTAATGGCCCTTCCTCGAAATCACCTCGCAGCTTTTAATTGCAAGTGATTAACGCGGCTATTTCCTGTGATTAAGGTGTACATTAGCATACGCCGGAGAAACTGGGAGGCAGGAAGTGGAGCGCGTCAATCGGGGTGCGTATATCAAGAAAAAGCTAAGAAGACGCGCGGCGAAGAACTTAAGTCGTCGATGTAGAGTCTATTATTGCTTAATCCGCGCGCTTCCTAAGTCGTGTCGTGCTATACGCGGCTTGATGAAACAATTTGCTTGTGAGCTGTGCGCGTGCGCATATGCTTGTGGCTCGTACAGTAGGCCGTTGTCTTGAATTTTAATAAATACTATCGTTGGCCCGATGACCTTCGTATCACCCGAAGGCAATTAATTCCCAGCTGTTCCTTTCGATATTTCCCATTTTTATTTTCTTTCAAAACCTTCTCTGAATCACGGGGAATAAAGCTGAAAAAAAAATTCATTCTTTTTTCAGCTCAGCAGTTCTCGAGCCTTAGCCAGACTAACACACGGCGATTGATTTTCATATATAAGATATGTATAAAAAAAACTTTTCCGATACTGACTGACTGATTGACTGACTGATAACAACGCACGGCCTAAACCACTGGTCGTAGGTAGCTGAAAGGCATGTAGATCGCTTGGAGAGTATGAAATTTGGTTTTCTTTATCATTTAATTTTGGCACTGCTTGTAGTTTTTAACACTCATTGGTACTCGCTGGTTAAATGAGGGAATATAAGCATGAAAAGTCGAGTTTGTACTAAAAATCGAGAAACGAAGATCTACCTATTGGCTTTGAGTATATAGCCACTGGAGATGCCATAACGCCAACTCTTCGAACAAATTTTTTCACCACTTTTAGCGGGGGGCGAGGTAAACACGTACAGCACACCACCAAATGACCCAGAACTCAACAGACACAAATTTTGCTGTTGCGATAAACGCACACTACAAAAAAAATCAACACATCAATAAAATACATGTACACAGATAGAGTTTTCACGTAACTATGCAGCATACATAGGAACAAGACTAGTGATGGGACACATCTGAAGAATGAGTCAAATCATAATGAATGAACTGAATCATTTTATAGTATTTTATTTTATAATGGAATTGTTAAAGTGGAAATTCTGTACATTGAAGGTACCCAAAAACATATTTGTTTGTATGTATTTATGTCTGTATCTGTATTTGTGTCCTGAGCCTACACACAGTTTTTTAACTATGGAATGAACTGTTGCCCGCAGTTTCCGGGCGGATACATATGTAAAGAAATTAAAGTAGATTGGTATTAATAAGAGCCTATGTACATGAAATCTATATATATATACAAAACAAGAAACTGACTGACTGATTGACTAACTGACTTACTGACTGACTGATCGATCAACGCAGAGCCGAATCTACTGGTCGTAGAGAGCTGAAATTTGGCATACAGATTCCTTAGGGAACGTAGGGGAGCACTAAGAGAGGATTTCCTGAAATTCCCACAGGAACGGAAAAAAAACGGGATTTTACATTTTAATATTTCTGCGCACATGAAGTTGCGGGGAAAGGCTACTTATGTTATAACTACCCTTTTACCCGCGACTTCGTCCGCATGTACTAAGAATTCAGGCAGCTAATGGTTCTATCTATACATAGCGATAGTTATAGGAAACCAAAAACGAAACAATGGATTTTCCCATGGGAATAAGAGGTTTTCCCGTGGTAAAAAGTAGCCTATGTCACTCTCCAGCCTCCCAACTAACCCTAAACAAAAAATCACGACATAAAACCTTTCCGTTGCGACGTGAAGGAAGGACAAACAAATATACTTTTCCATTTATATAATACTAGCTTCTGCCCGCGACTTTGCCCGCGTAGAATTCGGTTATCGCGTTCCCGCGGGAACTATGCGTTTTTCCGGGATGAAAAGTAGCCTGTCCTTTCCCGGGACCCCAACTCCATGCCAGATTTCATCTCAATCGGTCCAGCGGTTGAAGCGTGAAGAGGTAACAGACAGACAGACAGTCAGACAGAGTTACTTTTGCATTTATAATATTAATATGGATAGTATGGTAGTATGGGCCAGCGTGGGGACTATAGTCCAAACCCTCTCAGGATGAGGGGAGGCCTATGCCCAGCAGTGGGACGCAAATAGGCTGTAGTAGTAGTAGTAGTAGTATGAATAAGGGTCATCAGCAAAATGCTCCGAACAGATAACACGTGTCGGTTTCCAAGAATATATAGGGATCTTTTAAGTCCCGAACTAAATATTGTATTCCTTTTACCTAGATAAATATATATTTGCCAACATTCATTTTCAAGATCAGAATTAAATTCAACATCGATGTCCAGAGATAAGTAATGTTCACCTTCCAGGATTTAAATGTAACAAACATCTTATCTACTGTTGAATGGAATATGCAATAAAAAACTGACTATTAAATAAACCTCATTGATTGAATGAATGAATGGCTCATTCAAAAGTTGTCGCTTTTTTGACTTTTGTCACATCCCTAGACCGATTCGCTCCCATTCATGTTTACATTTTTCTGACGTTTACGTATTGCAAAGGCTTTTTCTTTAAATAGAGATTTTACTTCAATACACATTTAATAGTTAGTAAAAATACTTACCTATGATAGGAAACGCGATTTTGTTGCGAATTTGAGTTATCAGATCGCCTTTTACATGAGAATACCGCACAAGACACCATTTTTCAGGAGAAACATCTCGCGTCACGGAACGATGCAAAATGGCAGTGAAGCGACCTTCAAGTGGGTTTATATTAAGAGTTTGAACAGTTGAACCATGTACTTTGCCGGAGGGGATCGCCCATGTATGGCATCTCCAGTGGCTATATACTCAAAGACCTATTGGTGATATTTAACTACTTAATTCTGTGCCCCGGTTTACTACGCGCCACGCTCGTAGTCAGTCCCGGTGTTTTCCACAGAAAGTGATTACCAAAGCGAGCATCAAAGTAATGAATAATCGTGTGTTCAAAAAGTATTACAATAATGTTTATATGTAACACACTTAACTACACATACTTTTAAATAAAACAAGTGATGGCTGACATTTATTTAAATGTCTATAGTTTTTTGAGTGTTTGTCAAGTCAATGTTATTATAACTATTGACCGACTAGTGCTCTAAGTATACATACATTTTGGCGGTTAATAAATATCAGAATGTGTTAAATCGCGATGTTCTACTGTGTACCTTTATTCACTGTGACCGTCTATAATGTTATTATTGCATGTACGCGTTTACACACAGCGTTTGGACCGAAATTGAGACGTTAAGTATTTATGCACACAACATCTAATCATCAAATCGTTGTAGGTACCAATCAGCTCCCCAAGAAAGAACCTCCTTACCTACACTTGACTTATCGATGGTTCGATTTATTACTGTTGCTCGTTTTAATTAGTAAATAAAAATTTCGATCAAACTGCGAAGTTAAATTAACCGAGAGGGTTTATTTAGAAACGGAAATTTCTTTCTGTTCTTGAATTGAAAATTAGCATTATTTACCTCGTTTTAAAATATGAGGTTTCGAATAGGAAGAAAATTATGTCACAAGATAAACTCAATAGATAAGACAAGTTAAATCCACAGTAGGAAAAGTCAGCTAGACAACATATTACCCATTAGTTATTGTATCCTTTGTCCGACGTTAGAGCTAAACGGTCGCTTCATTTAGCTGGCTTTCATTGGATAATGTCAAGTCACTGTCACTCGGGTCTCCTACGGTAATCACTTCCCTTCTGTCACAGAATATTTAATAGTACTACATACAGAATGGCCACGGAATAATCACCCGCCTGAATCTAGCCAGCGCGCAACTCGCGCCCAACTCGCCCTTACCGTCATTTGTTTCATCCGCAGATGGAGAATGGATCATTGGCCCGCGTAGTGCACACACATTTACGAGTGTACATAGACGTTCTCGCACGCACACTGACGTCCTCGAACGCAAAAATTGACACTTCATTCGAATTGTGTTCGAAATCTTGCTTTTATTATTTAAAAAGAATTTCACAGTTAAGTACCTACAGCACGACACAATTATGTATTATGGTACGTAAATTAATTAAACTCTGTATGAACTGTGTTAATGGTGCAAGTGCTTTGCTGCCCGCCATATTAGTTAGGGAATCCGATGGAAGCGAGCAGCACAGTACCGGTATGAGTGGCGAGTCCCACAAAGGCCTATGTCCAGCAGTGGACGTCTTTCAGCTGATGATGATGATGATACGTATTACCCAGAGATGCAACCATTAGAAACCCCCGCCCTCCTGCCCACATCACCAGGCTGTGCATCAGTACCAACCACGGCTTGCAACAGTGTGACGGTTGTTCCAGATGTGACGGTGACGTACCGGCGCGGCCTGCCTGTGATCACGGTGCCGCTGCCGTCGCGGCGCGAGCGCTGCCGGTTCACGCTGCGGCCCGTCTCGCAGACCGTCGGCGACCTGCTTGAACAGGTAACTTTGAAGAATATAGATAGAGAAGGATCAATTAACATTTATTTTTAATTCTCCTATACGAAAAAGGAGTATTTTGTTGCCCGTTTAGAGGGAGAAAAATGCGATATCGCTCCGGCTCCATTTCTGCCCCGCTAACAGGGAGCAAAGTACGATTTTGCTAGCTGCTGCTACTTGTTTTCGCATAGAAGGAATGAAAAGCAGAGTGCACACGTGGTAGTAAAATAGTTTACACCTTGTGTGACGGCTTGAATCCTTCGCTTACTTGAGATTTCATGTTGGAAGCCCTCGCTCCGTTCGAGATTCTATTCTGGAATCTTTCGCCTCGCTCTGGAAGCAATCCGTCATCCACACGGTATAATATACCATTTTGTTCTACTACTACTACTGCAGCCTATTTTTGTGTCCCACTGCTGGGCACAGTCCTCCTCTCACCACGAGAGGGCTTGGGCTATAATCCCCACGCGAGCCCAGCGTGGATTGGGTACTTCACACACATCTTTGTGTTTTCCTTCACCGTAAAGCTCAGTGGTAAATTCAAATTGAATTTCGCACATAAGTAAACTTAGAGGTGCGAGCCGGAATCGAACCCCCGACCCTCTGCATGAGAGGCGGTAGGTCGAACCACTAGTCCACCACGGCTTCATTTTTTCACTAGTATGAAATCCGCTATTGCTGCGTAAGAGTAATAATAGGTCAATACACATCCATCTCAAATCAGGCTTTGTCAATATAACAAACCCCTGTGACAGGTGAAAGCCGAGGACCGCGGCGTGGAGCGCGCCGCGGCGCTCGCAGCGGACGAACGCGTGCGCATCGCCGCCAGCGACACGGTCGAGTCGCTGCTCGAGCAGGACTTCCGGCTCATCATCAACGACACCGAGTACTACGTCAAGAGCCCGGTGCAGGTGAGTTGGTTACCATGGATACAGCTGTACCATAAACCCGAAACATGCTCGCGTCCAGTCAGAGTCTCTTCGCTAAGGAAATAAGATTACATAGCTCTTCATCCAGGACATTAAGAGTAGGTGCGCGGCCCTGGTAATGCAGGAAGATACAATAGGCAACTTTAAAGCTAGGGCGAACGAGCGTTGACACGTCTATCGGACAATTTCCTTAGTTCGCACCGCACCACTTGAAAGGAGAATAATCCCAAAACTTTCTTAGTTAGGATACCACCCCCACAACAACTTTTTTAGGTCCCACTGCTGGGCACAGGCCTCCTTTCATCACGAGAGGGTTTGTGCTATAGCCCCCCCCCCCCCCCCATCTTCGAATTACTTTGCAAATGCGTGCAGGTTTTCTGGCGATGTTTTCCTTCACTGAAAAGCTCATTGGTAAATTCAAATTGATTTTCGCACATTTCAGAGTTGCGAGCGGGATTCGATTCGAACCCCTCTGCATGAGACGCGGTAGGTCAAACCACTAGGCTACCACGGCTTTTTAGGGTTCCGAACTGCACAAGGAACCCTTATAGTTTCGCCATGTCCGTCCGTCTGTCCGCACTATTGCTCGGAGATGCTTAGTTCTAGAAAGCTGTAATTTGGCATGAATATACATATTAGTTACGCTGACAAAGTGGTACAATAAAATTTTGAAATATATTTTTTTATAGGGTAGCTCCCGTACTCGTAAAGTGGGGATGGAATTTTTTTTTCTTGCGTGGGCTGGCCGGTTTAAGCTCAAAGTCATGTAGTGGTTTTCAATGAGAGATTGCAGGTGTATGAACTTGCAGAATTTCTATTGCCTGTACGTTCACTGTGTGTAAGTAAAATCTGTTTGGTTATTTATTTGGCTTTTTTTGATATCTACAGTTGACGCCACTGATACTCATCATTTGATGCGTATCCGTATCATATAAAAAAAAAGAAAGATTATCTTTTAAACTTGTAAAAAACGAGCCAAGTCAAATGAATTCGACTGTTATATTTTAGTTTTTGGACAATCAACTTTTTAAATGTAGTTATTTCATTGCGGATTTATTATAAAGCACTGAGCAGAACACGGACAACCGAGCCGTGCTCTGGTGAAAAATGCTAAAATAAGGTTTTCCCAGATGTGAGACCTAGCTAGATCGATTTACCGCCCCCGTAAACCCCTATATTGCAAATTGTTGAATAAATAAATGTAGACGCTTGTCTCGTTACTACTCGTACTAAGTATGATGGTTATGAGAAGCATTCACTTTCCTTTATAAGTATTCCACTCGAGTATTCCCTTTTTTAGGGTTCCGAAGTCCACAAGGAACCCTTATAGTTTCGCCATGTCCGTCCGTCCGTCCGTCCGTCCGTCCGCACTATTGCTCGGAGGTGCTTAGTTCTAGAAAGCTGTAATTTGACATGAATATACATATTAGTTACGCTAACAAAGTGGTACAATAAAAATTTGAAATATTTTTTTTTATAGGGTACCTCCCCTACTCGTAAAGTGGGGATGTAATTTTTTTTCTTGCGTGGGCTGGCCGGTTTAAGCTCAAAGTCATGTAGTGGTTTTCAATGAGAGATTGCAGGTGTATGAACTTGCAGAATTTCTATTGCCTGTACGTTCACTGTGTGTAAGTAAAATCTGTTTGGTTATTTATTTGGCTTTTTTTGATATCTACAGTTGACGCCACTGATACTCATCATTTGATGCGTATCCGTATCATATAAAAAAAAAAGAAAGATTATCTTTTAAACTTGTAAAAAACGAGCCAAGTCAAATGAATTCGAATTCGATGGTGCAGCATATCGTTGAATAGGTCTTAAAAAAATATTGTGGGTTTGGTAAAACCATTCTTTGATTAAGTGATGCGTTTTTGAAATATTAAGCTTTAAAGTGCTATTTTTTGTTATGGTAACTGTCCTCCAGTAACATTGGGCAATCAACCACTACCCCATGTAGATACTGTAAAATATTTGGGTATGCATCTTGACCGGAAACAAACCTGGAAACATCACATACAACAGAAAAGAGATTCTCTAAACTTGAAAACACGCACCTTGGAATGGCTCTTGAACTCCAAATCTAGACTCAGCTTAGAGAACAAAATACTTTTGTACAAATCTATCCTCAAACCAGTATGGACATATGGAATAGAGCTGTGGGGCACAGCCAGCAACTCAAACATAGAAATACTGCAAAGATACCAGAACAGCATCTTGAGAAAGATAAGCAAGGCCCCATTGTTCACTAAGACTGCAGAATTGCATGAATATCTACAGATTCCCACCATCAAAGAAGAGATAGAGACACGAAAAGGAAAATATATACTTAAACTGGAAAATCATGTGAATCCACTGGCAACAAAACTGCTAAACACGTCAAATGACGTGAAAAGGTTGAAAAGGAAGAAAATCCTATAAAATGGAGTTGTATGCCAGGGTAAATGGTCAATGGATCATATACACCCCCAAGTCCTGAACACAGATAGCACCTGCTTATGGTCAAAGACCGATTGCAAGTAGAAAAAACATAAGAAAAAAAAAAAAAAAAAAATTTTTGTTAGTCACGTGTCCCCCCCCCCCCCCCCTGCCAGCTAAATGGTGGTGCTTGGATGGCTGGAAAAAATCACGGTTGTGGCATATATAACGTAGTTGAAATGAAAACTATCACAGCTAAGTAGGCTGTACAAACTTACGAGTTATAGTCGACCAACATATGAAATGATTAAAAAACCAATGATTTTTCTCGAGCGGCAGGGGCGTCGAGCGGGCACGTCATACCACAGGCTAGCTAGATGCTAATAAGTCTTAGAAAGGTACTGTGGGCATCTTCAACTTCGGAACCCTATACTTTGCGCGTGGCCCGACACGCACTTGGCCGGTTTTACAAGTTAGCATACCCTTGTAGTTAACAGTCAGCAGAGTTAAGACAAATACAAAGTATTACGATAGCAGGGAGTTCCATACTAAACACACAGGCTTACAGGTGCACCAATCCATTATTCTCAAACTGCGCTGAGGTCAGAGTCTCAGAAAACCGAAGTGTATGTGGGCCAATATTACTAATATTATGACGACGTTCCTTATTCCCATGATGCCGGATTTGGTGTTAAAAATCATTAGAAATAAAGGACTTCTGTCTGTCGCACATAATGCCCATGAAGAATTGTAACAACAACAATCCGAATTAAGAAATCTTATATGGTACAAAATTGAGAGATGTACCTAGATCGCATGTCGTCTAGTAGAAATTATGTACACGAAGTTCCAGTTCATTAATTCAATTCATTATGCGAAATTTACCCGAACAGCTCGTTATCGAATAAAACTTTGAGTTAATTAAATCGCGCGTTTAACGGCAGTTAGTATTTGATTACTTAAGCATGCGAAGCGAGAGACGTCCATTACAGGACAAATACTGGCTAGAAGTGCAGGCTGGCAGGTGGGCATAATTAGGTTAAGTGGTGGACTATAGTATACACTATACGGTTAACGTGCACGAGCTCATACAACTCATATTCTGCGGAAGGTAGGTATATTGCCCGCTTTCATTTAAACAATCAAGCTAAGTGGAAATGTAGACGCCAGAAACGCTGACTGATTTCAAAGTCGATGTTAAACTTCAAATGACGACGTTTAACCGACATATAAACACTTGGTGATAATTGTGTGACGTTTTGTGATTCGAAAACTAATAGTGTTCCACCTTTGTTACCGCATTTCTTCAGTTGCCTCCTGTATCCTATAAAACATAGAAGAATTATTGGATTTTTTCCCGAAAATGAATTAAGTCCACATTATAAAAACCAAATGTTGATAGATCATCATCATTTCAGCCGAAAGACGTCCACTGCTGGACATTGACTGGCATGGTGACAGATACTCCCGTTTAATAGTCCTTATTACATCTGAACAGCCACGTCTGCGAATGGACGCCATCCGACTCGACATCCCAATTACCCCCGAAGTGCGGACCTCATGCACGTCCGGCACAACCAAATTATGCAAGCACCTCACTTGTACCGCCCATAGTACGATTTAGAGGCACAAATACACTGGACCATTCCTCCAGTCGTGGCGATTGTGCGGTCTGCACTCCACACCACTTAGCATTGACTGTTAGGGCAAGTTGTTTATGCATTGACTGTTGATTTGTTTGTATAGGAATGGTATTTTTGACCGAGTATTCAATATCGTTAGTGTATTGTCTTGGTAGACTTTTTGTAAACTGTTACAAAATGAAAGAGTTTTGTTAAAGCTGTTATTGACAAACAAATGTGGTCAAGAAAACATTAAGTATAATTATTTAATTGTTTCTTAACTGTTGGCGACGCGTTCTTATTTTTATATTTTAATTTCTTTTCTTTATAACCGTTGTATGTACTTGCCTTTGTTTGCACATCTATTTAATTTTAAGATTGATTTTGAAGGTACATTGCGCCGGCTGAGGCTTACCCTATAGTTTTATTATGTTCTAGTACGTAGTTCAGTCCACTGCTACTCGCGAGCCAAACCGCACGGCTATCTTGTATTTTTCTCATGTGTTTTTGCTGGAGTAAATTCCTACGTGTTCATACTTCGGACTATCATTTTCGACGACACCCAGTGCTACAACCTACAAGTGGTCTTCGAACCGGATCCTATGTTTCATACACCGTCGAAAATGGAAACGCGTAGTGCTATTGCGCGGCGGCAACACACGGAGAAGCTTCTCGAACGCGAACAAAGACAGCAACACCAGAATTTAGGTGAACAGTGTACACGTGCCGATAGTGTTTCCGAATTGCAAATCCCACGTAGTAAACAGCTGGAGAGTATTGCGGGATGCGCTATTAACCCCACTAGCGTGCACAGCAGCATAAAATCGGAATCTATTTCACACGATGTTCAAGCGATTCACAAGCGGCCTGCGTCCCTGCGCGGTAGCAAAGCTTCAAGTAAGAAGGGCTCACTAAAATCAATGGCTTCAAAAGAAGCAAAA